>CM062817.1:1245347557-1245840057 GCA_031772625.1 Pinus tabuliformis | reverse complement strand
TGTCGCCCACCTGAAACTTGTGTGGCACCCGATGTTGATCATGTCGCTGCTTGTACTTGGCATTTGATTTCTCAAGAATGTCATGGACCTGCTGGCGAATATGTTGGATGCGCTCAATGAAGCTGGTGGCCTTATCTGTTTCGGACTGGACATGAGCTGAATTCATGTGAGTAGTTGCAAGTGGCATGGCCACATCAATGGGGCATAGTGGCTGGAATCCCAAACCCACCTGAAAAGGGCTATGGCCAGTGGAGCTATGAAGAGCTCGGTTGTAGCTGTGCTGAACATAGGGGAGGCTCTCGTCCCATGTGTGTGGATGCTTTGAGTTATACATGCGCAGAATGTGCACAATCATCCTATTGACCACCTCTGTCTGGCCATCATTTTGAGGATGGAAGGCTGTGGACTTCGTGAGTTTGGTGTCCAGCATTGACCAGAGACTGGACCAAAATGTGCTGAGAAACCGACTGTCTCGATCTGAGATGATAGACTGTGGGATCCCAAAGTGCACCCACACTCGTTCAAAGAAGAGTTTAGCAGTGGCTTCTACTGTGATATTCTTCTTGCAGGCCACCATAATGGCCATCTTCGAGAACCTGTCGACGACCACAAAAACACAGTCATTTCCATGCTTAGTGGAAGGAAGGCCTGACATGTAATCCATGGAGATGGATTCCCAAGGTCGACTAGGGGTAGGCAACGGGGTATAGAGGCCTTGCTTCTTAATGGTCGGTTTGGCAATGGCACAGGCAGTACATGATCTGATGTACTTCCCAACATCTTGTCGAAGATTCGGCCAATAGAAATAATTTTGTAGTACTGCCACTATTTTCTCGACCCCGAAATGCCCAGCAGCCCGACTGTAGTGTGCTTCCCAAATCATCTTGGCACGCTCGCTTGAAGGAACACAAAGGTGACCGAGGTGGCATAATAGGGCATCCTAGAGGTGAAAATCTGCAACACGCCGACCCTCCAAGAGTGTCTAGTATGTGTGGTCGAATTCTGGGTCGCTTTTGTAGAGAAGTGGCCAATCAGAAGTCTCGTGCCCACAAGAGTTGAGCACGGTGGTTAACGCCATGATCGGTGGTTGACTGAGGCAATCTGCAACATTATTGGTGCTGCCCTTCTTATACTTGATATTCAAGTGGAACTGTTGCAGGTATGTAGACCACTTCTGATGGCGATCATTCTGCAATTTCCCTTGGGTCTGTATGAACTGCAGGGGTCGGTGGTCTGTGTGGATGACTGTTTCTTTCCCCAAAATGTAATGCTTCCATTGTCGGCAGGCCTGTACAATGGAATACATCTCTTTATCATAAGTGGGGTACTTCCGGACTGTGTCTGAAAGTGTTTCACTGTGATATGCCACTGGATGTCCATGTTGAGTAAGGACTGCCCCAATAGCATAGTCAGAGGCATCTGTCTCGACCTCAAATGGTTGTTGTAAATCGGGTAACGCGAGCACTGGTGCCGTGCAGAGGCGATCCTTCAACTCCATGAATGCCTTCTGTTGAGATTCAGACCAAAAGAATTTTGCTTTCGCCCCCCCCCTTGGTGACCTGACTCAAGGGCCAAGAAATATGAGAAAACCCCAACACAAACCTGCGGTAGAAGTTGGCAAGACCTAGAAAGCTGCGGAGCTCTGTTAGAGTGGTTGGAGAGGGCCAATCCCGAATGACTTGGATCTTGGCTGGATCGACATGCACCCCCTGTTCATCAATGATGTATCCCAGATACTGAACCTGGGTCATGCCAAAAGTGCATTTCTCCAAATTGGCACATAGCTTGTGTTGCCGCAGTGTTTGGAGAACCTGTCGGATGTGTTGGAGGTGCTCTTCCCAACTCTGGCTGAAGATCAGAATGTCATCCAAGTATACTACTACAAAGGAGTTGGTGAATGGCCGCAAGATGTCATCCATTAGCCTCATAAAGGTTGCAGGAGCATTCGTCAATCCGAAAGGCATGACCAACCATTCGAAGAGGCCCTCCTTGGATTTGAAGGCAATCTTCCACACATCAGAGGGTTCGATTGGTACCTGGTGATATCCTGACTTCAGATCGATCTTGCTGAAATATTTCGCCCCCTTTAGTTGGTCTAGGAGGTCATCAATCCGCGGGATCGGGTACCTATTACGGACAGTGATCTTGTTCAGCGCCCGATAGTCAATACAGAGTCTCCACGTCCCATCCTTCTTTTGTACCAACACGATCGGGCTCCCACAGGGCGATGAACTCGGACGGATGTGACCTTTCTGCAGGAGCTCCTGAATCTGCCTCTTGATTTCATCGTTCTCCAGAACGGAGCGCCGATAAATTGGTCCATTGGGTAGCGGCGCACCTGGGGTCAGATCGATGGAGTGCTTGACTTGACAGTGCAGAGGAACCCCTGCCGGGGAGGTGAAGATGTCCTCGTACTCCTCCACAATCTTGTCCATCTGTAGTTGTCGTGCAGAGGGACCCCGTCTGGAGGCCGCGGCCACTGTCTTCTTCTTTCCGTGAGGGCGTATCATCAGGAAAACAAATTTCCTGGTTTTGGAAATGATCTTACTGCATTGTTTTGCAGTAAGCAAAGAGATGGCGGCATGTGGTGCTACCTCTGGTATCCTGAACAACTTATTTTCCAATGTAATAATAACAGCACGGGGCCTTGATTCATACACAACATGTCGCTTCCACAAGTATGGTTGTCCTAGTAATACATCACAAACTTCAAGGGGAGCAATGTCACACAGTACCTCATCCGTGAAGGGCTTGATGTTGTATGGAAGGCGACACTGCTGGCTCACGCGAAGATCTCGTCCTTGGTGAAGCCACCCAATGGTGTATGGTTGTGGATGTGCTGTGGTCGGTAAGCCCAACCGCTTCACGACCTCTGCCGAAATGAGGTTCTTTTGACTCCCGCTATCAACAATGAACTGTATCGGGGAGCCCTTTACCCACATCTGAGAGTCGAAGAGACGCTCCTCCTCCTCTGGATCTTCGGGTTCATTTTTCTGGATCTTTGCGGTAGCAACAGTGGCGCTGGGATCCGCATCAATGATCTGCTTCCCTTTTTCATACCCCTTATCGGGTTCTGACTCAGAGTCGGAACATGCATCTGATTCTGAAACCTTTAGCTCAGCCACCAGTGACTGCTTGGCCCGACACTCACTTGTGTTGTGAGTGGAGCTCTTGTGGAACTCGCACCATTTTCCAGTGTCCTTTCTCAGCTTCGCGGCGCTGTTCTTTGCTTGCAGCTTCGACTGGTTGTCTTGGGCTGTCCCGCCTTGGCTTTGTCCTTTGTTCTGTGGTTTCGGGGCACCTTTCCCCTGCTTTGGATTCGCAGATCCAAAGTCTCGCTTCTTTTGTTTAAACTTCTGCTCGACCTTGACGGCATATCGGTATGCTGCGCCGAGCGAGGGGATGTTTAGGAACTGTATTTCTTCCTGGATGTACTTGTGCAGGCAGCCACGGTATTTGAGTGTCAAATGTTGCTCCGAATCCTTGATACCCAACTTTGTGCGAAGGGTATGGAAAAGATTGGTGAACTCCGGCACGTCTTGGTCCCTTCCCTGCCGCAGCGTGGTCCACTTTATGTATTCATCCTCATAGCTTCCAACAGGGTAGTACTGCTCCTTGACGGCATCCCGGAACGAATCCCAGGTGGGTGCGGCTGAAAATAGTGAGCCAGTACTTTCATCCTTCTGCTCGCAGTAGGTTTCCCACCAGTCCTTGACGTGGGGGGCTGCTTTGAGGAGAGCAAAAACAATCTTTTCCCGACTCGAAAATTCATGAACAGAAAAATAACCCTCTAGCAGATTTAATCATTTATCTACGGCATCTGCGTCTATCTGACCCTCGAATATGGGGATTTCAAAATTAACTTGTACCTTAAAGGGTGTGGCGTTTCCAGAGTAGCTGCTGGAAGCCGATGCGTTGCTTCTGGGTAGCCGCTGAAGGATCTGGGCAAAGTTGTCCATCATCGCGTTCCGTTGTCGCTCGAGGGCTTCTTCGAGCAAGATTTTGATGGGATCTCCTGCCCCCTCGTCTTTCTTCTCGTCCGCCATGGGAGGCTGTCGGGATTTGCGAGGCTGGTCTTGCAAAGGTTCAACCAGTTCAAGCCCTAACTCCTTATATCCAGACCTTGTTGGGGACATGCAAAGAAAAACAGAGAAAAAGAAGACCGCTCTGATACCACTGATCCTGATTTAAATAGGAATGCAACAAATTACAGAGATAACCATATACACAAAGATGCAGCGGAAATAATACTTCATTTCATTAATGGAAAATACTGAAATATGCTTACAACCAAAAATGGAAATAAACCAGCTAGGGCGATGGTAGCTTATCTCTGAGAAGAGATGTGATGGCTACATGCCTCTGAACTGTGTTACAATGAGGCTCGAAGGCCTATTTATTGTTGAGAAACAATGAAAAACCCTTAACATTCCAAAACCTAACCCTAGGAGATGAAATGCCAAAACTGTGGGCCCCGTTTGGGGTAAATTGGTATATCAACTTCCCGGGGTCGTAACTTTGGCATATGATCTCCGTTTGACGCATACAATAGCTCGTTAGAAAGATCTATCCGAGTACTACCATTGTTGGAATAGGCAACATGGTCCATCCCATGGACCCATGTTGCCTCCAGATTCCCCAAAAAACGTCGTTTAGGGCCTCAAAACGGCTTCGGAAGTTCAGGACCTGAAAAACTGCTAAAAATAGTAAGTTGTGCTACAATTAAGGAAACTGAAAATGTTGAGAAAGACAATGGTGGGGGTCCAGGTGGACTTGGCAGGTGGCCACCAATATCCACCTGGATCACATTCCCCATAAGGATCCCACATAAGCCCCTCCGTGCTCATGGTCTAGCTAGCTAGAGATTTTACTGAATTCAGGGTAGCTTAACTTTATCGGCCATTTCGCCACCAGGACAAACTGACCTTGGCTGTTTTGTTGGTTCCAGTATCTATCCTTCTCCACTACCCGAGGCAAGGGGTAGCATCTCCCTCCACATCTCACAGAGGCCTCTAGGCCTTTCGTCTTCGCAATTTTTTGGCGGTTCCTACAGGCATGCAATGTAGAGTTTTCTCCAGGTTTAGTTTCCCCCTAGGCCTCTTACAATGCCCTTTTTTCCTCACCCATCCCAGCAGGATAGTCATCCCTTTATTCTGAGATATTTTCCTCAGGTAATTATGAAGGGAGACACTTATAGTAACACTACTTTCAGCATCTATATGGCCCGATAATCTTGTTCTTCCCCATGACCAGTCGACCATCTTACAGGGTTCGATTTTCCCTCCCACCCTTCCTAGAGAGTTATTTGGTCGAGGCCATTTTGGGTTACCAGATAATTATCCTTGAATACTCAGGAGTTTCCATTCCTTCACTCAAATCGGAGCGCAGTAACACAAAACCAACATTTTTCTAGAATTTTCATGACTCTTCTCCTTAAATTCCCAATTCTTCTCCAATTCCATGGCATTGTTACCCTAACGACACAGGGGGAGGTTGTAAGTACATACCAGGTTTTGCTTACGAAGACCATTTCCTGGTCATTGCATCCCAGCTCTCGGCATTCACCAGCTTCGTCTAGTCGTTCTTCCTCCTCAGCCTGCATGCAATTACCCTTCACCCTTGCCACCTTTTTCCTTAACTTGCTCTCCCACCTAACTATCCTCAATTCCGAGGTACCCTCCACTTGCAGTGCTTCGCTATCCGCCTCCCTTTCCTTCGTGTGTAAGTCTCGGGCTAGGTGCCCACTTACCTGCCATTTATTATCCTTCATCATCACCTTTCCATTTCTGGCTGCTCCTACCGTCTTATATTTTCCGTTTTACTTCAACAACTTGCTTGCGCTCCTGCCATCTGTTTGTCTTGCTTTCCTTTGTCCTCCATTGCCCTCCACACCCTGATCGGGGACACTTAAAACCTTTATTTTCACTTACATTAATTATTAATATTTCATTTCATTATGAGAAAATTGAACAACTTCTTATCGTTTAATTTTATACACACAACATAATCTCAGAATTTAAATCATAAATTAAAGATTTCAATGTAATTTAAATAAAACCATTAAAACTCTTCCCAATATATATTTTGGTAAAATGTATACCATTCAAATACTTGAAACCTTTATTTACACTTACATTAATTATTAATATTTCTTTTCATTAAGAGAAAATTGAACAACTTCTTTTTATTTAATTATATACACACAACACAATCTCATAGTTTAAATCATAGATTAAAGATTTCAATGTAATTTAATATTATTAGAGGTTTTGAACAATTTCTTTTCATCGAATTATATATATATATATATTACAATTTCACAATTTAAATAATAAATTAAAATTTTCAATCTCACGATTTAAATCATAAATTAAATATTTCAATATAATTTAATATTATTAGATATTTTGAACTATTTCTTTTTATATAATTTTTTTTTTTTTTTTTTTTTTCCAGAAGAAATCATATTGAAGATTTTGGTAGACGCTTTTGGAACCAACTAGTGTGGTTCATCTTCACCATAAGATGAAGAAACAGATCCAAGTAAATAGGAAGACAGGCCATCATAACTACTAGAAGGAAACGACTATGTTCGACTAGGGTAGGAAAAGGGAAATAATTTAAATTGTTTAAATAATTATTTATTTATTTAAACAACTATATTTGACTAGGGAAATATTTTATATTGTTTAAATATTTATTTATTTAGTTATGTATTTATTTAATTATTCATTTTTTTAATAATTTTGGATCCATCTTGGAAAAAAAGTATTATAACAATTTTTTAATTCGGGGAATAATATGTACGATAAAGTTGGAATAAAATAATTTATTATAGATTTAAAAAAAAAAAAAAATAATAATACTAATAGAAAATTAATAAATAGATTAAATAAATGAGGATATTCTTCTCTACCTAAATTTAAGGGGTAAATATAATGAAAAATACATTAAAAAAAGAAGAATAAAAAAAAGGATAAGTAAATAAAACAAACAAGAAACGGGACAAAAAAGCATAGAAAACTAAGAAAAAAAAGCAAGAATCAAACATCTACTAATTTATATACATGTAATAGAATATCACAATTTAAATCATAAATTAAAGCTTTTAATCTCGATCTTTTACTAATAATTTTTTTAATCGCTAATAAAAATTTGCTGAATCATAAATTTAAACGCTAGTATCATTTTAAAATATTTATAATTATTTAAAAATTAACTTAATTTAAATATTTAAAAATATATTTTAAATAATAAAAAAATACCACTTCAAAAAAAGTAAATTACTAAATTTCAATAAAAAAATCCAAAATATTTAAATAACAAAAATTACGCTTATTAAAAAAATAGATTACTAAATTTGAATAATTAAAAAAAACATAAAATTCTATTACCATTACCAAAACCATCTTTCCATGCACAATCCAATATTAACCCCTGGACTTGAACCAGAGACCTCGCCCGTGAAGTAAATCCTCACACCTGCGATACTATCCAACCAATCAACTAATTGGAAGAGAATCAATAGATTCTTTTTCAGGAGCGATTCATCCTTCCCGAACGCAGCATACAACTTCCTCTCCGTTGTACTGCGCTCTCCAAGTGTGCTTGTTCCCCTTTTCTTTTTATTTCCTCACCGAGCCAACGACGAGCAAATGGAAATCACTTTTGATGAGAAAAGGAGGCGTTGAAAGACCCTCCTGGCCCAACCCCGGGACACTCCAAGATCCTTTTTCGAACCTGCTCTGCTCCCATGTGAGGAGATGGATAAAGACATCCCATCCGTTGTACTGATCCAAGAAAATAAGTAATTTTCATTCTTTTAATATCTTCCATCACCTCTCCGTATTCCACTAGGTTGTATTTTTGTGAAGTTCCATGATATGGTTTTAATATCTTCCCACCATATCTTCCACCCTATCCCAATAGGATGGATTTTATAAGGATGGAAATGGGTATTTCTTATAATAATTTGGTCCAAAATTGAAGTTTATATATAAACTAGTTTATATATAAACTCACCCTGCTCTTTTTTATTTAATATTTTTCTTTGCCTCACTCTTCCACTAAATTATTCTTTTCTAAAATTAATATGAATGATATGAATGTTAATTTTTTTAATATAATTTAAAAAACGAATATTTTTTTTGTTTTAAATTAATTATTTATTATAAAAATTAATTTAATTAACCATTAAACTGATTAAATATCCTATATTAATTATATATATATAATTAAATGATATATGATGATGACGATGGTTAACGTCCGCTGAGACCAAATAATGGTTTATCGGACCTAAAGAAACACATTATCTATTTTGATTTAAGATTTTATTCCTATGCACAAAAAGCTTGGAGAGAAGCCTCCCGAGCTCACTATAATTTTGACATTGTAAAAGGCTAGGAAGGTCAGTATTGTAACAAAGGTTGTGAAACTGAGATCTAATGTGGTTATACACGGGGCACTCTAAGAGGAAGTGGTTTTCATCCTCGATGTTCCTATTCTCACATATATGGCAGATCCTTTCCGTCCATGGCGTTTTAGGAACTGCCCAACGACCTGTTTCACTATGGAGCTCATGAGAATTCGTTCTAATCTTTGCTATATTAATTTTCTTCTTTGAGCTAGTTAAAATAGAGAGATACTTTTGATCTTCTAGGGTGGGGTTGATGACCTTCTTATAATAACTTAATTTTCTTTTAGCCGCTAAGTCTTTCTCACACCACATTTTTTCTTTGAACTTAGAAGTAACAATATCTTTAATGTTATTTATGTTTTGCAATGCATCATTTTCGTTGATCTCCCAATAGTTTAACCAGGCCCTTGTGTCTTTATGGCGCCCTCGATTGAGCCTTAGGTGGTTTTGGCTAGAATTTAAAGCTAGCTTAGGAAGTCTATGATCATATAATTTAATAAAAGCTAAAAAGTCTCACAACATACTAAAAAGAGATTTCCATTCATATACATACCTTAAATAATCCATATATTACTCTAATTAAATAATCCAAATAATCTAATAGTTAGACTGCCTAAAAGTTTTTGTCACTAAAACCATATTACCACGCACAATTTATATTAATCACCACAGTGAATTTCATTTTTTTTTAATATCTTCCATCTCACCCAGTTATATTTTTATGAAGATTCATGATATGATTGAATATCATTGCTCAATTTTTTTAATTAAAGTTAATTTTTTTTGGAAATGGGTTATTTATAATAATGATCTAGTCTAAACTATATATATATATATATATGAACTGATATTTTTCACTATATTTTTTCTAGTTATTTTTAATTAAAATTTGACAAAATTTTTAAAAACTTGAGTTTAAATTGTTTAATTTATAAAATTCTAGTGTCTTAGGTTTTTTAAGGTGTTGAATCCATTTATTTTCAAAAATGTATTTTAAATAACAAAAAAATCACATTCTTGTTTTAAATTGTATAACGAAATGTCAAAAAAAAAATTTCGTTTACAAATTAAAATATACCTATATATATGTTAAATATCTTCTTCACATCACATCACCTTATTCAACTATGTTGAATTTTAATAAAACTTTAAATTATTATAATAATTTAATTTTAAGTAAAAATTAAATTTATTCAATACCGATAAATATATATTAATAAAAAATAAACATCCCAAAACATGTTAAAAAAATATTTCTAGGAACTGAAATCCAATTAAATAATTCAAAATATCTAATAGTTAGACTGAATTAGAGTTTTAGTTGCTGAAACCATATTTCCATGTACAATCCAATATTAACCCATAAATATTGAGATAAGTGATTTTCAATTTTTTAATATCTACTATCACTCCACCTAGGGATGGAAATTGATGAGAAAATTACCTGGAGTGATTTTTCCGTCACGTCAACTTTGTTTGTTAATATGATTAGAACATGTACTAGTCCCCAACCTATCCCACTAGGTTGAATTTTTATGAACTAAGATCCCTGATATGATTGTGTATGGTTGATATATATATAATCTAAATTTAACAAAATGAATATTAGAATTGGTTTTTTCATAGAAATTGGTTATTTATTATAATGGTTTCGTATAAACTAAAGTTTTTGTAAATATAAAAATAAATAATGCTATTTTCTAAAATATTTTTATCACCTTACTCTATTCTAGGAAGTTAAGTTTTTATAAAATTAAAATATGTAATATAGTTGAGTAGAGTTGTTATTTTTTAAAAGTTTTATTCTAAATTAATTATTTATTATAATAATTTAATTTTAAGTAAAAATCAAGGTAACCAAGTATCTCACACATATATACAACACCTTTAGGTATCTTAAACATTTTGTATCTACTTTACTATTCAAACTTGGTAAACAATGAGCTTAGTGGAAAAGTTTAGTAAGACCGTAATAGTTAAATGAGAAATTATTTGATTTACTATTGGTTAAAATTAACCAGTCTTGGAATTTATGGGAAAAGCCCCGAGAATGAGATTGTAAGTATTGGATAGTTAGAGACACTTAGTTACTCTCTCCCTAGAGATAAACATCTCAATGGGAAAATGGGGCCAAGGAAAGCAAGAGGGAGAAAGGTTGGAGGCACCTAAAAAGAGAGAAAATGAAAGATGGAACACCAGGCAAGGCACAAACTTTAAGGAACTCTCGAACTGCGTTGTGAATAATGGCAGAAGTGTCCTCAGACACAATTTTATTAATCAGGAAAAAAAATTACATAATAATTTTGGAAGAGTTTACACACACATTCCAACACACTTGCAATCAGGAGAATGAGCTATATATAAGCTCAATGTCTTAACCTATTCTAGTTATGGACTACTTATTAAATTAACAAGTGTCCATTTACAATAAATGCAATTCTAACCAATCTACTAACTCTACTCCTAAATTGGAGCCTAAGATATGACATTATTCAAGATGTCATATCTTTTACAACAATATTCTATTTCTAAGTGTCTCCAATATTTAATTAAATATTCTAAATAAATAAATATTCTATCCTAACTTTGTGAACTATGAATTATGTATTTTGGATCATCTAACATTCCCCCTATGATCCAAACATAGATACCAAGTTCATCTCTGAACTTAGCAAATTTGACCCTGCTAAGTGGCTTTGTGAAAATATTGGAGACGTGATCTTCTGAAGGACAATAAACTGGCTTGATGACATCCTTGGCAATGAGAGATTTGATGTGATGATACTTGGTGTCCACATGTTTTGTTTTGGAATGAAAAACAGGATTCTTAGCAAGCTTTATGGTTTACTGGCTATCGATGAATAATGATGTAGCTTCTTCTTGAGGAATGCCCAAATCCTGCAAAACTCTACACAACCAAACAATTTCACATGCTGCTTCCCATGCTGATATGTATTCTGCTTCGGCTAAAGAAGTGGCCACTGTAGCTTGTTTCTTGCAACTCCAAGATATTGCAACTGACCCCATGTTCATTAAATAACCAAAGGTTGATGCTCGATCATCAATACTGCTAGCAAAGTCGGCATCTGAAAATCTGCCAAGTACAAAGTTTTTAGTCTTTTTGTAAAGAAGACCAAAATATTTTGTTCCTTGGATATATCGTAGAACCCTTTTGGCTGCATTCCAGTGGCTATCTCGTGGTTCCTGCATAAAGCGTGAAAGAATACTAACTACATAAGATAGATCTGGTCGAGTGGTTGTCAAATAAATCAGGCTTCCAATCAACTATCTATAAGTAGTGTTGTCCACCTTCCCCCCCCCCACCCCTTCAAATTTTGAAAGCTCCAAGTTTTGTTCCATGGGGGTAAGAACGGGCTTGCAATCCTGCATTCCAAACCGCTGATGAACTTCTGCTGCATACTTACTCTGAGAAATGAAAATATGACGTGGATGTTGGAATACTTCATCTCCAAGATAGTAGTGAAGTAGTCCCAAATCTGCCATCCTAAATCCTGCATGTAACTCCTTTTTCACCTGTATAATATGATCATCATTGTTTCTAGTAATGATCAAATCATCTACATACATAATAGGAATCACCATATGTTTACCCTGCTGACATACATACAAAGTATCATCAGATTCACTTCGTTGAAAGCCAACTTTATGAAGGTATTCATCCATTTTGGTGTACCAAGCTCATGGAGCTTGTTTTAACCCATATAAAGCCTTGATCAGTTTGTAGACTTTATGTTTTTATCCTTCGATTTCAAAACATGGTGATTGTGTCATATATAAATCTTTTTGTAAATATTCCTTGAGGAGAGCACTATTTACATCCATCTGATGAACTTTCGATCCTTTTTGTGCTGCTAATGCGAGTGTTAAGTAGATGGTGTTCCATTTTTCTGTAGGAGAAAAAGTTTCCTCATAATCAATGCCTTCCCACTACGCAAAACCCTTAGCCACAAGTCTAACTTTGTACTTGTCGATTTCTCCATTTTGGTTGTACTTAATTCTGTAAACCCATTTGCATCTGATGGGTTTAACAATTTGAGGACAATCAACAAGTTTCCAAGTGTTGTTGTCTTGAATTGCCTTATATTATTCAACCATAGCTTGTTGTCATTCTTTATATTTTACTACCTCTTTGTATGTGGAGGGTTCAATAAAATCATTCGTGATCAAGGCAAAATTTCCTTCATTCTGGTTGACCCCTTCATTCTTGTTTTATTTTTCTCATCAGGCCTTACATATTTCAAAATTTGAACAACCCTTTTTGGCAATTGATGTTCACTTGTTTGAGATTCTGAAAATTCACCATCATTATAAAGAGGATTAATCTAAATAGAGGTATGTTGATCAACTGCAGATTCCGGGGGCAGAGAATCATCATCAGAAGGACTACTGCTACTAGGAGATTCTGATGAACTTCCAGGAGAGCAAGACTGTGTTGGTGAAGTAGATGGACTAGATGAATCATCTTTAGAGGAAGGAAAATCAAGTTCATACTAATTTTGTGAATTTGGTTGAATTTGATTGTTTCCTTTCCTTTTATCTCCTTTTGTTTCCAATTTTTGAAGAAGATGTTTTATTTCTTTAGCACTCTTACTCTCAGTTTCATAAAAAGTTACATCTCTGCTGACAATAAATTTCCCATTTGACAGAAGCATGTACCCTTTCTTCTCATTAGAATATCCAATCATTATGCATTTCAAACTTCGTGAGTCAAGCTTAGTTCGTTTTTCTTTTGGAACTAAGGCATAACACATGAAACCAAAAACTCTAAAGTGTGTAACTTTAGGTGTGAAACCAAACCATGCTTCATAAGATGTGATTCCATCCAAATAAGTAGTGGGAGACCTGTTCCTTAACTAAACAACTGCATGGATTGCTTCTGCCCAATAATATGACTTAACTTTTTAAAAGTTAACATAGATCTCGCCATTCATAACAAAGTGTGATTAATTATTTCTACTACTCCATTTTACTGTAGAGTGTTGTAAGATGTCATTTGATCCCATTGTCTCTGAAATAACTTTGGAATTCATTTGAAGTGAATTCTCCTCCATTGTTAGCTCTAAGAGTGCCAATATTTTATTTGACTTCGTTTTCAACAAGTTGACGAAAAGTTTTAAAATTTTCAAATGCCTCTGACTTATGCTTCAAGAAGTAAACCCATGTCATTCTACTGAAATCATCAATGAAGAGTAAGAAATATTTGCAACCTCCTAGAGAAGCTTGCAAGGGTCCACAAATGTCACTATGTACTAATTGCAAATGCCTGTTTGCTCGCCATGAACTTGTCAGGAAAGTCTCTCGACTTTGTTTTCCATAAATGCAAGCTTCACATCTTGCATTTTCTTTCTTGAAGGTAGGAAGTCCCTTAACCATTCCTTGTTTTTGCAGTTGAGAGAGACTGTCAAAGTTTAGATGTCCATATCTCACATGCCATAATTTGATAGGTGAAATGTTTGTGCTTGTTGCCCTTGCAAAGTCAGAATTCCTTGGAATAACTGCTCCTTTCATCCTTAATAGTTTTCCATATTCATACCCTGTCATCATTGTTTTCATGCTATGTTTAATTGAATTAATTTTAACTAGGCCATCCTAAAAAACCACCTGATGTCCAGCTTGCTAGATCGAGACTAAAGACAAGAAATTATTTTAAAGGTGGGTACATACCATACATTTGAAATCAATCTTTCTCCGATATTAGGAATTTACTTGGATCATCTAACAGTGAACCAGCGGAGTCCTTAAGTGAATAGTGAAAATTATTGGATAGACTGGGAAAGTCTTGATTCTAGAATAGACCCTAGAGTTCACTGTCTATCTACTGTCCTAGAGGTTAAGAGCTCGAGGGGAGATCAAACATAATTTCCGTTCTTGTGGCTAGGAGGACATGTCGATTTCTCAGTGAATTCCTTAACTGTTGGCTATCAGATAGGTATACTGAAAAATTTACGTGGATACATCTATGTACTCTTTATTTTGAATGAAATGTATGGAATAACAATAGAGGAATAATGACCTAATTAATAATAATGGAACCACTGTAATTAACCATATGTTTGTCTTGAATAAAGAAAAGTGAAATGATTTATAATTTTATAAATGGTATGCTTAAGGAAACAAAGGATTAAGTAGCTTGTTATTGTAATTAAACTACTGAGACTAATGACAAACTTGACATATTTCAGGTAGAGACTTTAGAGTGAGCATAAGAAAAAGTCAGCAGACTAGACGATATAATGTCATAATAATCAAAACAAGCATGAGCCTTGCCTCATGGTTGGCTAACTCTACTACATAAAACCAATGATCCTGGTCAAGAAGAACCGATTGTGATTGCATGAAGAGGTAATAAGGTATTGTAAGGTCATCGTCAGAAATGGGGTTAGGTGGATAAACAGGAAAATCATAACGAAAAAAATGTTTATAAATTCATAAGATGTGCTAAAGCTAAGTAGTAAATCCTGTTACTGATGGATGGAAAATAATCTGTGTATAACAATAGTAAATACTAGTAAGACTGAGGAGTTGGGGAAACCCATTTAGGTTCGGGGTCAATCTGAATTAGATCGGAAATCAGAAACCTGTTGGGAACCTCGACAGATAGGGGCATGATACCCACGACTAAAATAAATGAAAATAACTTATTTTTCTAAATTAATTTGTAAATTGAAATATAGAAATATTATTGACCATGAAACACCATAAGAGACAATATTTCTAAACAATATTGAACACACTAAATTCGTGTTATTGCACATAAACAAATTCCATAAACTGTAATAAATATTTAAAATTTCACACTTTAAACATTAAGTTGATGGAATTATGATTTCAAATTACAGTTACTGAAATATCCATAAGAAGCCAACCAATTTTAATGTAAATAAAGACTAGACAAAGTATATAGAATCATAACACTTGCATGGAAGGGTAAAAAGCCAATATCAGGCTAGGGTTTATACAATAAAAACATTTCTCCAACATTTATCTAGAATCTAGCCTATGAAAAAAAAACCCTTAACCTATAGTAATTGTATGGAAGTTGAACGCATAATTTTTTTATAACTTTCAAATAAACCAAGGGATGGAACCCAAAGAGAACCTTGGAATAAAAATCCTGTTAGGAGTGGACATATTAGTAGTTATTCACCACGTAGACAAAGTATTTACAGTTGTAGAAGGCGTAGTATTTACCTGTAGAGAACATGAAAGCAATGATCTAGGTGGATATTTGTGGTGTTAACGGTGCTAGACCCACCAACATGTCAAGGGGATCTCCCCGGTAAGAAGTCTCAATTAGAACTCAGGTTTTTTGGTCTAGGAGTCCCAACAATGGGTCGTAAAGTAATGCCTTGAATGCGATGTCACACAGAGGGAAGTAAGATAACTCTATCAGTAGCAAGGGTGTGACTGATGCAGTGAGTAAAGGAATGTGTATGAGAGGTTCTAACATTTCGAAGGGAGAAGAAGGTGAAGGTGAGTTCCAAGTTGAAAGGGATCAGTCCCAACTCGGCTAGGAATACACAACACAAAAGGACATGCACAACTTCCGGCGGAGCAGTCCACTCAGATGCGGAAGTCAAATCATACAAGGTAAGATAACATGTACAACACTCATGGATCAATCTGAGACGAGTGCGATGGTTGTTACAGCAAGGTTCATGTGAAAGGTCTATCTGATGTCCGACAAAGTAGTCGACACAGACGGTGACAACATTAACAACATATACAACACATTAACAACAAGATTCATATAATTGCATGTGAATCAGTTCATACACAAGTACGTAAGTTAAACAACATATATCATTAAGGCAACCGGAGCAGTCCAACTACAATAACAACATATGCATGAAAATGTGTTGGCTCTTATTATATAAAGAAGTGTAAGTCTCAATCATACAATACATCCATGTAAACCTGCTAGCCCCAATAATGGAACATTACAGCCACATCCACCTACTCCTCCAAAGAGATGTACTAGCTCTGTGTAGTGGAGAAGCCAAGGCGCATTACAATACTATCTAAGCCTTCTTCAGGATAGTCTTAGTAGAAGCTTAGCTGACCAAAAGCCTCTACAATGAGTTATGAGGGACTATTTATAGAAAAGGGTGGGGTGACCCTTGACATTCCCCTTTGTGACAATTCAACTACCCTCGTGACTCTTCACCTACTCTATGACTGTTACATCCAACTATTTACACTTGACATGACTCAAAATCACAATGCACATGTACTCATGTGAGACAACATGGCTTGAGAAAGCCTTGAAATACATCACTGACACTCGGTCCGTTGTGGTGAGACCAAGTCTTTGACATGCTTGTGATGGTGAAGTTGGTTAGCTGATGCCAAGCATGGTCGTCTGTGATGGTGTACATGTGCCTCATGGTGACATCTTGTTGAAGCGAACTCTTGCCTCCTTTGCAACTGGTGCATTGGTTTGGCCCCTTCATCCAACTCGTTTGCTAATATGTGCATGGTCTTCTTAGGTACGGTTGAACCAAAAACACACTGATGCATAGTGTCCATGCTGATCTTCAAGTTTGTGCTGGTGGTCATGCACATCAACTTTCTAAAGTGCATGTTCAGCCCCAATTGGAATTGCTTCTTGTCTTTGCCTTGGTGAGTGTGTTGAATGGGTTGGATTGCATGTGTGTGCTCAATGATATGCATGTTACTGAATCCCTTGCATGCGATCGGCAACATTGCTCATCATGTCTGCTCTGTGTTAGCTGTTGGGATGGATCCTTAACTTGTGCGATCACATTTTTCTCCATGAGTGCATGTTGCACCCACTGCTGTTCCTGTTCCTATTGCAACTCATTTGTTTGTCTGTGTAGATTCATGTTCTTCCTGAGTTGCTTCTTCAGCACATGCAACTCCTTCTTTGTTCTATCTTCTACCTTCACGCGATCTTCATGTCATGCCATCACTTCACAACCCGAGTCTCCGAAGTTTCTTTCATTATCAGTGGATCTGCTTGATCTTGCAACTTTGTTCCACCTCTATGTTGTCAACAACCTTCCTCTTGCATTCACTACGTTCACTGTCTTTGCATTTGCTGCATTCGGTATGATACCTTCAGCTGCTGTTCATGATGCTGCTCGCTATGATGATGCTGCTTGATGTCCTTGTTTATGAACAAATTGATGTCTTCATGGGTAGGCAAGTCCATGGACACTTGATTGATTACATACCCAAGTGTGCTCTAAACGGTGTCTTCATCTCTACTCTCCTAGAAACCATTGTACTTGTACTGTTGAGAGGTAGATGAACACTTGGGATACCTGAAGACATGGCAAGACTCATGGCAAGAAATATATTAGTCGAAAACCAAAATGAACATGAGAACTGACTTGCAACATACTTGGGTGCATGATCATGAAAGTTGCGCAATTTCACCTGGGAGGTTGGGAGACCGACTGCCAAGATTGCACAAGGCACAGTTTGAGCCACTGGGAGATTGACTGACTACTGGAACTATGCAATGCATAGTCCAGTCTAGCTGCTAACTGTTGGGATTGTGCAATGCGTAATTCCAGCTGGGAAGGACTGCTGGCCTAGGGACAAAATTGCACAATTTCTTCGGCCAAGTAGCCACTGTTCTCTAGAAATGTGAAAAATAGTCCTTGAGGCCAGTGATGGGTAGGAATGCATAAATCTAGAGAGGAAGGTGAGCTTTCCTTTCCCAGATTGCCCAATGTAGCCTTGGTTAAGGTAGAGCCCAGGCCAAGGTTGACCCAACTCACCAATGGGAAACTAAAAGCAAGTAAGTCAGTGAATGCATGGAGACACTAAGTGATAGCAGAAGTGATTAACAGTGCATGCAAAAAATGAATAGAAGATTCAGCAAATAGATCAACATGCATGTGGGTGAAGCAATTCACCGGTTGGGTGAACGTCCGTGCAAAACAGTTTCATGCATGTGACAATAGTGAGATAGCAAAGAAAACTGAAACAGAGCTAGGACAAGCTAGTATACATGTAAATTACAAAAAGCGTTCAAAGAAATCAAACAAACAATACTCCCATGAGCGAAAACACAAAAAGCAACAAAAATGCAGCACAAGGCATGGGAAGTGGGCTTACCCCAAAACAACTGAGATGAATGTACTGACCACTCCTAGATGTGATGTGGGATGTCAAAGATGCAAGCTTGATGTGAGGAATGAGATCCACAAAGTCTGGTTGATGAGTTTTGATAACATCGAGGTTGTGACGTGCATGCCACAAATCTAGGGAAAGCGACACTTGGTGGGAGGTTTTGGAATTTCTTCTTGCATGTAACCTCTAATTGCTAAACATAGATCCCTGAAACAAGGGATACCTTTGCATGCTTCCTTGAGAGAAGCAACCCATGCATGCAAGTCTATTTTTCTCAGTCCTGGAGGGAACCAGTCAACTCAGCTGCACATGCAAGAGACTTTTCGATTGCTGGAGAAAAGTGCACATTTTTGGCTGGGAGTTAGGCTGGGTGCCTAGGAGATTTGCACAATTTGTGGGTAGAGTAGATGACTCCTACCCTGATTTTCACAAATCCTGGGCTGAATAGCCTGCTACTAGGAAAAATTACACAAATCTTGCTGGGAGGGTTGGCAGAGAGGATTGAGCAATCCTAAATCCTAGCAGGCTGCCAGAGAGGATTGCGCAATTTCTGGAGGGAAGGTTGGCTTCCCTCTAGAAATGCCTAATTTTTAAGGGGAAGCTACTCAGCCTATAGTTGGACTAAGTCTAGGTGAGGAGCCTGTGAGGGGAATGGATCAATTGTGATCGATAGGATGCCTTTGTGCGAGGAAAACACTTGACGCTTGAGTACTTGACGAAGCAAGACAAAGTGCTGCATAAGGTTGGTAGGGAGGCTCCAAAATAGGCTAAGGAAAAATTTTGGAGGGTGGTTTTAGCTGCTACAACACTTGGAAACACACTGGTAGAATTCCAACTTTGTGAATGGACCTTGTTCGTGAAAAGCAAGTCTAACACCTTCGGAAGTATTGTTCAACTCTCAGCTCATCTTGGCTTCACACTAGCTTGATTTTAAGATGTAGCATTTGCTAGACTCTTGGTCGATTGACACGCATTCCAAGCCAAGGAAACATAGTTGTTTTGGTTGGGGTTGAGGGGTATATAGGTGCACAAGCAGTATAGTCGTCAGAGTCTTAGTTTCATCAAAGGTGTTGCCCCACTACCAACAGGCCTGTGTTGGGTGTGGAGCCTGATTATCTTATTTATTCAGAAGTATCACCGCATTAGACCCTAGTTTGTAATGTTGTAATTTCGTAGTTAATCTGGGTCATTCATTAGGCATAGATCTAATGGTAAAAGTTATGTTTAATTTAGGTTTTTTTTCCCTAGAAGGCAACCCCTCGTTATATATGAGGGAATTGTATTGCGTTTATGTAAATCTATATCCTGAGTGGGAAAGAGAGAGGAGATTGTGTGAGAGTGAAGAGGGTATTACAACAAATCTACTATAGGTTTTATCTCTTCAATTTGTTGGATAATATAAAAGGAAGGAATGGTTGTTTCTCTGTGGACGTAGCCCAAATTGGGTGAACCACGTATATCTGTGTCTCTCTTGTTTTATGTGTTTTTTGTGTTTATATTTCTGCAATATATTTTATTTGTTCCATTGCTCTGTAATATATAATTTTCTAACAACTAGTATCAGAGCCGAAGGTCTATTTGGCTGATAAAATTGCAGGAGAGAAGGATTCCTAGTTCGAGTGGGAGCAATGGCGGAAGATGGTAGTTTTAGGGTCGAAAAATTTAATGGACAAAACTACCAGATATGGAAGATGCAGATGGAAGATTATTTGTACCAACCATTGAGCGAAAAGACAAAGAAGCTGATGAGTATGACAAACACATAATGGGATATTCTCGATAGAAAGGCACTTGGAACAATACGGCTATGCCTAGCAGCGTTAGTAGCCTTTAATATTTCAAAGGAAATGACAACAAAGGTTTAATTTCGGCATTGGCCAAACTATATGAAAAAACCTCGGCCTCAAATAAGGTATTTCTTATGAAGCGTTTATTTAATATGAAGATGTGAGAAGGTGGATTTGTTGCTGATCATTTAAATGAATTTAATACAGTTACCAGTCAGTTAAGTTTTGCAGGGGTAACTTTTGATGATGAAGTTAGGGCTTTGTTATTTCTGTGCTCATTGCCAGAAAGTTGGAATGGTTTAGTTATGGCCATTAGTAACTCTGTTTATGGATCTAGTACTTTAAATTTTGATGATGTTGTCGGTGCAATCCTTAGCGAGGAAATGCGACAGAAAAGCTTCCGTGAGACATTAGGTAATGCTTTGGCTGCAGAGACTAGGGGAAGAAAAATGGAAAGAGGAAAAAGGCCAAGATATCGCAGTAAGTCAAGGAAAGGTAGATCCAAGTCCAAATCGGGGATAATGTGTCGGAAATGTGGGAAGAAAGGAAACTTGAAGAAAGACTGCAAGTCTCGGAAGGGAAAAGAAGGAGACACACAGCAAGAAAACAATCATGAAGCGAATGTGACAGGTGATGTGTTGCAAGATGCTTTGATTCTTTCATTAGAAAATAATATTGATGCCTAGGTGATAGATTCAGGGACCTCATTCCATGCCACACCTGATAGGAAACATTTTCATGAATATGTTCAAGGAGATTTTGGACAGGTTCGATTGGGTGATGATAAACCTTGTAAAATCATTGGAATGGGTACAGTTTTCATAAAACATCAGAATGGAAATCAATGGCTATTGAAGGAGGTAAGGCATGTTCGAGATCTGAAGAAAAATAGGATTTCAACAGGGCAGCTGGGAGGTGAAGGTTGTGTAACTACTTTTACAGATAAAACCTTGAAGGTCGCTAAAGGAGCCCTGGTAATAGAAAAAGGAGAAAAGGTTGGTACATTGTATTTATGCAATGGTATTTCTAATTTTGTTATTTCTTTAACCTCTACATGAGAAGATATGGCATTGTGGCATCATAGGCTCGAGCACATGAGTGAGAAGGGGATGCATATTCTTCACTCAAGAGATTTGTTGCTAGGTTTGAAGCATGTTGATTTAAAATTCTGTGAGAATTATGTTTATGGAAAACAAAAGAGAGTCAGATTCCTCAGAGTTGGGAAAGAAAAGAATAGCGAAAAATTAGAGCTTGTGCATACAAATGTATGGGGACATGCTCAGGGATCATCTCTTGGTAGCTCTCATTATTATGTTACTTTATTGATGATGCAACCAAAAAAACCTAGATTTATTGTATTTGAAATAAATTTGATGTATTTGGTACTTTCAAGAAATGGGTGTCAGAAAGGATGAACAGGACAATCATGGAGCATGCAAGGTGCATGAGATTGCATGCAGGATTGCCTTTACAATTTTGGGCAGATGATGTAGATACTGCTATTTATCTAATAAACATAGGGCCTTCAAGTTCCTTGGATGGTGGTATTCCAGAGGAGGCATGGACAAGTAAAAAATTAAACTACTCATTTTTAAATACTTTTGGTTGTGAAGCCTTTGTCCACATTAATAAAGAAAATAGAACAAAGCTTGAGGCAAAATCAAAGAAATGTACCTTTATTGGATATGGTGTTAATGATTTTGGTTATCGCTTTTATGATTATGAAAAACAAAAAATCATTAGGAGCATAGTTGTCATATTCAATGAAAAGGTTTTATATAAGGATCAAATGCACGAAAAGAAACAGGAAAAAGAAAACAGAGAATACATGGTGCTTGATGAGATCACAGAAAAAGTGAAGGTGCCTGAAAATTATAATGATCAATAGCCAGAACAACAACAACAACAAGCACCTCAAACACTTGAAAGTGGTGTTAGAAGATATACCAAGATAAGTAGACCCCCTGAACGATACTCTCCTTCATTATATTATGTATTGTTGACTGATTCTGGTGAACCAGAATGTTATGAAGAAGCTGTGCAGGTAGAAACCAGGAAAAAATGGGAGCAAGCCATGAAAGAAGAGATGGAATCCTTAGCACATAAACTGACTAGGACTTAGTTAGGTTGCCTGCAAGTAAAAGAACATTGCATAATAAATGGGTCTACAGGTTGAAGGAAGAAGATGGAGGTAGAAAAAGGTATAAAGCTAGATTTGTGGTAAAGGGGTTTGCACAGAAAAAGGGTATAGACTTTGATGAGATATTTTCTCCTGTTGTTAAAATGACTTCAATCAGAACTATTTTAAGTCTAGTAGCAACTGAAGATTTGCATCTTGAGTAGTTATATGTAAAGGCAACCTTTCTCCATGGGGATTTAGAGGAAGAGATATATATGCAGCAACCACAAGGATATGAGGTAAAAGGGAAGGAGAAACTAGTGTGTAGGTTGAAGAAGAGCTTGTAGGGCTTAAAACAGGCTCCAAGAGAGTGGTATCTAAAATTTGACAGGTTTATGTCTGAACAAGGTTATACTAGATGTCACTTTGATCATTGTGTTTATCTCAAAAGGAAAAATGATGGAAGCCATATTATATTGTTATTGTATGTAGATGACATGCTTGTTGCAGGTTATAACATGCAGGAAATAAATGTGCTCAAAAGAAAATTGGAAAACTCATTTGCAATGAATGATTTGGGTGTTGCAAAACAAATCCTTGGTATGAGAATAATTAGAGATAGGAAGAATCGAAAATTAACATTGTCCTAAAGTGAGTACATAGAAAATATGTTGAAAAGATTTAATATGTAGAATGCAAAACTAGTTAGTATAACTTTGGCTAGCCATTTCCATCTAAGTAAGGAGGTGTGTCCCAAGACTCAGGAAAAAATGGATAATATGTCTAAAGTTCCATATGCATCAGCAATTGGAAGCTTAATGTATGCAATGGTCTGCACAAGCCTGATATTGCACATGCAATGGGAGTTGTAAGAAGGTACATGAACAATTCAGGAAAAGAACATTGGATGGCGGTGAAGTGGATTCTCAGGTATTTGAGAGGTACCACAAATCAAGCATTATGATTTGGTGGTTCAAACATTGCTCTATAGGGATATGTTGATGCAGATATGGCAGGCGATAGAGATAACAAGAGGAGAACCACAAGGTATGTGTTTACTGTAGGTGGAACAGTTGTTAGCGGGGTCTCAAAATTGCAAAGTGTTGTTGCACTCTCAACGATGGAAGCAGAGTATGTTGCTACTACAGAGGTTAGTAAAGAAATGATTTGGTTACAAAGGTTTCTGGATGAATTAGGTAAGAAGCAGGAGTTGGGAAGGTTATATAGTGTCAGCCAAAGTGCCACACATCTTGGAAAGAAATCTGCATTTCATTCCAAGACAAAACATATACAACTCAAGTATCATTTCATACATTCAATGTTGGGAGATGGACAGTTGAAGATGGAAAAGATACAAACTAGCCAGAATCCTGCAGATATGTTAACAAAAGTTGTAACCAGGGAGAAACTGAGATATTGCTTGGTTTCAATTGGTCTTCAAGTATGATGATGAAGATGAGAAACAGCCAGGTCCAAAGTGGAGTCATTTTCCAACAAATGAAGCAGCAGTGGAGTTGCTATAATTAGTCTCCAAGTGGGAGATTGTTGGGTGTGGAGCCTGATTATCTTCTTTATTCAGATGTATCATCGCATTGGACCCTAGTTCATAATATTTGAGCTGCAAGGGGGGTCCGGGGGGGGGGGCGCCGGTTGCAATCTTTGGGAGGCCCCCCCTGGAGGGGGATCAGGGGCAGCGCCCCCAAAGCTAAAAATAGATGTAAAATTGCTTTGTAAAATGTTGTAATTTCGTAGTCAACCTGGGTTGTTCATTAGGCAGAGATATGACGGTAGAAGTTATGTTTAATTTATGGGTTTTTTTCCCTAGAAGGAAACCCCTCGCTATATATGAGGGAATTGTATTGCGCCTATGTAGATCTGTATTCTGAGTGGGAAAGAGAGAGGAGATTGTGTGAGAGTGAAGAGGGTATTACAATAGGTCTGATGTAGGTTGTATCTCTTCTATTTGTTGGATAATATAAAAGGAAGGACTGGTTGTTTCTCCATGGACGTAGCCCAAATTGGGTGAACCACGTATATTTGTGTCTCTCTTGTTTTATGTGTTTTTCGTGTTTATATTTCTACAATATATTATATGTGTTCCATTACTCTGTAATATATAATTTTCTAACATCCTCGACAGTACCCCAGTGGAGTCACATAGGAACACAAGCATGGCTCTGCTTCTAGCGAGCCTGGTCAGTACCCCAATAGAGTTACTTGAATCACCTCCTTACGCAGGAAGCCTTTCTCTTCTTTCCCCTTATTCATTTTTCATTTTGAATCTTTTGACTTTTCGTTTTTTCATTTTCACTGTGCACAACACTTATTCATTTCAAAGGTGGAATAGGGATCTCGACTTATTGAGAGAACATGAGGTTGCTCTAGCAGAGAAGTATTTTATTGTATCTCTGACGTGCCTATTAAGGTTTTCCCCCTCACCTTACTCTACTTGACTAAGCTGACAAGGATTAACCCAAAAAAAACTAACTAGATAAGGTGACACTAGTTAGAGTGCATGCATTGTGTTTTCAACAAGGTTCACTTCGAATAGTATGTATTTTCCTTCAACGTATCATGGACTAAAAGTAACAAGCTCATCATACAGAGGGAAGATGACATATAACCAAATAGTGATAGATGTACTAGCCCTCTTGTACTTTACCCAGGTTTCTTCAAGAGCCATACATGGTTTCATGCAAAACTAACCTATGAAAGAAACAACCAAACGAACTAACAATCAACACAAAAAAGCAAGAGCAGAAGAAAAATGAAAGCAAATAAATTAAACAAACAAGCAAGAAAACAAATAAGCAGACATAACATGTAAGTAAACAAGCATGCAAGCAAACAAATAAAAGAAAACACTACTACTCCTACACTAACGGTGCATGGGCTTGATCACGTGAAGTGGTACTTCCAATGCAGCCACTGGTGCATTGGTAGACCCATGTTGGTGAAGACTTGGCCAGTGAACAACCTAGTGGTGCGAAACAGTAAGCAAGAAACATATAACAATGAAGACAACCACATTTCGTGTTTCAAAATGCCCACGGGACATGAGTGAGTGCATGTGCATGACAGGAAGTCCGTGGACTTATCGTGGTGCTGTGTAACACTACGTGCAACTTTGAAGCAAAAGAACGCTCTTGACTGTGACATGCAAGTAAACGAAAGAAACAAAGATAGCTTGTGTCGCGCACGAGTGCTTGCAATGTAAGACTCCTCCAATGCATGAGCAATGGGATCGTGCAGTTCGAGTGGAGGAGGTGTGATCTATGTGAGATGGATCTTAAATGCATACATATGAGTGATGAGGAGCCTTGGGTGATTGAACAATTTCCTGATCGGAATCGAAACCAACCTCAGGACAACGAGGGCCTGACATAACCATCAACTCGGGCTGAAGTGCCTCGACGGTCTGTGGGGTTTCGACTTTGTTGACATATGTATCTTCGTAGACCAGTGGCTTAGACGGATTAACAACAAGTGAATCAACATTGTGATCAGATGATGATGTGAAGAGATCATGACTACCAAGATAAAAAAATTCAGGATGTTGGTCGGCATCCCCATGGTTTGATGAATCACACAGAGGGGTAGATGAGGAGGAAGGATGTTCACCCTTTGGATTTCCGGAAAAAGAATATGAAAGATCAAGTGGATTTATAATGAATTATTAGTCCTCTCCATTATTGGATGATGGGCTAACATACGGTGTGTCCTGCAAAAGATCAACAATGGGTGCATCTGTGGATGAAGACACACATGCAAAATCATGGATGGCAGGTTCACCAACGATGTTAGGAAATAATGGATGGGGCTCGGACGGAAGGTAGTCATCCTTCACCAAGTGTTGATACTCAAGCTCCCACTCATACTCTTCATGAATGATAGTGCATGTTGGTTTTGCAACACCAACTCCATCAGTGGGTTGTTCCTCTTTCAAAATAAGTGAAGAGTTCGGAATGGAAAAACACAAGACATCATCATCCAGAGGAACACCCAGGTGCGAAGACGGAGGTCATAGAAAAGAATGCATATGAGGACTCGAAGGACTCACAACCAAATATGCACGAAAATTGAGTGAAGTGATGTTGGGAGTGTGTGAAGTAAGAGAAGGTGTGTGAGCATGATCCTTAGCATCATTGGGCAGTGGTGGAGCTATTGAATGAGAGGGAGGTGGGTAGTGAGTTGAGATAGTGCATGCTCCCACATGAGATTGCACAGTTCCATCAATGAAGAATGTTGAGCGAGGCTTTATATCAAGCTTCCTCTTGGGACAGGCAAATTTCTTAAGGCAATACTTGAACCAGTCCCAAAGATAAGAAAATTCCATCTGGCTCTTTGGGGCTTGAAACTACAAGTCACAGAAGCGTTGTCAAAAATCAATAACAGATTCATGTGGAGCCCTCCGTTGCCATAACAGTTTCCAGTCAAGATTCTCTGGATCAAAATGATAGCACATGTCTTCAATAAGATCACATAAGTGCTTAAATGAGTGCATGGTGTTAGCTTGTTGGCTGAGCAACCACCAAAATGGAGATTCGCAAAGTGTGTATGCAAGAAACAAACCAACCCATTCATTAGAAAACTCATCTTCCTCATGAATAATGGAAAGAAAGTTATGTAAGTGCTCAGGCTAGGCCACTTCGCCTTCACCATCATACGTGTGAGTGGAAAAGAGATCAAAAAGCTTCCCCAAGATGGAGACATCTTCATGATTTGAAAAGCACCTTGGGGGAAGAAGAGTGCAAGGCTCCATGAAAGATATGCAAAGGTTCAAAACTGGATGAGAGGACACAACTTGTCATCAAGCCCTCCTTCTAGTGCCAGAAATGTTGGCAGTGATGGACTTGCCAACATGTCAAGGGGATCTCCCTGATAAGAAGTCCCAATTAGACCTCAGACCGTTTCGTGTAGAAGTCCTAGAAGTGGGTCATAAGGTAATGGCTTGACTGCGATGTCTCACAGAGGAAAGTAAGATAACTTTGTTAGTAGCAAGGGTGTGATTGATGCAATGAGTCAAGGAAGGTGTATGAGAGGTTCTAACAATTTGAAGGGAGAAGAAGGTGAAGGTGGGTTCCAGGTTGAAAGGGATCAGTCCCAACTTGTCTAGGAACACACAACACAAAAGGACATGCACAGCTTCCAGTGGAGCAGTCCACTCGGATGCGAGAATCACATCATACAAGGTAATATAACACGTACAACACTCACAAATCAGTCCGAGACAAGTTTGACGGTTGTTACAACAAGGTTCATGTGAGAGGTCTATCTGATGTTCGACAGAGAAGTCAACATGGACAGTTACAACATTAACAACATATACAACACATTAACAACATGATCCATATAGATGCATGTGAATTAGTTCATACACAAGTACGTAAGTTAAACAACATATATCATTAAGGAAACTGGAGCAGTCCAACTACAATAACAACATATGCATGAAAATGTGCTGGCTCTTATTATATAAAGAAGTGTAAGTATCAATCATACAATACATCCGTGTAAACCTTCTAGCCCCAATAGTGGAATGTTACAGGCACATCCACCTTCTCCTCCAAAGATATGTACTAGCTCCGTGCAGTGGAGAAGCCAAGGCGTGCTACAATACTGTCCAAGCCTTATTCAAGATAGTCTTAGTAGAAGCTTAGCTAACCAAAAGCCTCTACAATGAGTTATGAGGGACTATTTATAGCAAAACGTGGGGTGACCCTTGACATTCCCCTTTGTGATAGTTCAAATACCCTCATGACTCTTCACCTACTCTATGACTGTTACATCCAACTTTTGACACTCGACTTACACTTGACATGACTCAACATTACAATGCACATGCACTCATGTGAGACAACATGGCTTGAGCAAGCCTTGTAAGACATCACCGACACTCGGTCCGCTGTGGTGAGACAAACTCTTTGACATGCTTGTGATGGTGAAGCTGGTGAGATGATGCCAAGCATGGTCGTCCGTGATGGTGTACATGTACCTCATGGTGACATCTTGCTGAAGAGAAATCTTGCCTCCATTGCAACTGGTGCATTGGTTCGGTCCCTTCATCCAACTCTTCTGCTAACATGCGCATTGTATTCTTGGGTACGGTTGAACTAGCAACACACTGATGCATAGTGTCTATGCTGATCTTCAAGTGTGTGCTAGTGGTCACGCGCATCAACTTTTCGAAGTGCATGTTCAACCCCAGTTGGACTTGCTTCTTGTATTCCCCTTGGTGAGTGTGTTGAATGGTTTGGATTGCATGCATGCGCTCAATGATATGCATGTTGATGAATCCCTTGCATGCGATGAACAACACTTCTCACCATGTCTGCTATGTGTCAGCTGCTGGGATGGATCCTTAACTTGTATGGGTGAAGTTTCCTCCATGAGTGCATGTTGCACCCACTGCTGTTCTTGTTCCCATTACAGCTCATTTGTCTGTCTGTGCAGCTTCATGTTCTTCCTGAGTTGCTGCTTCTGCACATGCAACTCCTTCTTTGTTCATTCTTCTACCCTCGTGTGATCTTCATGTCGCCCCGTCACTTCATAGTCTGAGTCTCCAAAGTTTATTTCATTATCAGTGGATCTGCTTGATCTTGAAACTTTGTTCCACCTCTGTGTTTTCAACAACCTTCCTCTTGCATTCGTTGCATTCGCTGCATTCAGTATGCTTCCTTCAGCTGATGTTCATGATGTTGCTCACTATGATGCTACTACTTGATGTACTTGTTTATGAACAACTTGATGTATTCATGGGTAGGCAAGACCATGGACACTTGATCAACTGCATCCCCAAGTGTGCTTTGAATGGTGTCTTCATCTCTGCTCTCTTAGAAACCACTGTACCTATATTTCTTAGAGACAGATGAACACCTGAGATACCTAAAAACATGGAAACACTCATGGCAAGCAATCTGTCAGTTGAAAACCAAAATGAGCATGAGAACTGACTTGCAACATACCTGGGTGCATGATCATGAAGGTTGCGCAATTTCGGCCGGGAGGTCGAGAGACCGACTACCAAGACTGCACAAGGCACAGTCTAGGTTTTTGGGAGATTGACTGAATGCTGGAACTGCGCAATGAATAGTCCAGTCTGGCTACTAACTACTGGGATTGCACAATGCGCAATTCCAAATGGGAAGGATTGCTGGCTTAGGGACAAAATTGTGCAATTTCTTGGTCCAAGCAGCCATTGTCCTCTAGAAATGAGAAAAACAGTCCTGGAGACTAGTGTTGGGCAGGAATGTGCGAATCTGGAGAGGAAGGTGAGCCTTCCTTTCCCAGATTGCACAATGCAACCTTGGTGAAGGCAAAGCCCGGGCCAAGGTTGGCTTGACTCACCAACGGGCAATTGAAAGCAAGTAAGCTAGTGAATGCATGATGACACTAAGTGATAACAGAAGTGATTAACAGTGTATGAAAAACATGAATGAAAGATTCAACAAAATAGATCAACATGCATGTGGGTGAGGCAGTTCACTAGTTGGGTGAACATCCGTGCAAAATAGTTTCATGCATGCAACAACAGTGAGATAGCAATGAAAATTTAAATAGAGCTAGGACAAGCTAGTATACATGTAAACGACAACAAGCATTTAAAGAAATCAAGAAAACAATACTCCCATGAGAAAAAACACAAAAGTGATACAAATGCAGCACAAGGCATGGGAAGCAGGCTTACCCCAAAACAACTGAGCCAAATGTACCGACCTCTCCTAGATGTGATGTGGGAGGTCAAAGCTGCAAGGTTGATGTGAGGAAGGAGCTCCGTAGCATCTGGTTGATGAGTTTTGATAACATCGAGGTTGTGACGCGCATGCCACGAATCTAGGGGAAACGACACTTGGTGGGAGGTTTCATAATTTCTCCTTGCATGTAACCTCCAACTGCTAAACATAGATCCCAGAAACAAGGGATACCTTTGCATGCTACCCTAGGAGAAGCAGCCCATGCATGCAAGTCTGTTTTGCTCAGTCCCAGAGGGAACCGATTAACTCAACTGCACATGAAAGAGACTGCTCAACTGCTGGATAAAAATGCTCATTTCTGGCTGGGAGCTGGGTTGGATGCCCAGGAGACTTGCGCAATTTCTGGGTGGAGCAGCTGAATTCTGCCCAGATTTACATAAATCTTTGGTTGAATAGCCTACTGCTGGGAAAAATTGCGCAAATCTTTCTAGGAGGGTTGGCAGGTAGGATTGCGCAATCCTGAAGCCCATCAGGCTGTGAGAGAGGATTGCAAAATTTCTGGAGGGAAGGCTGGTTGCCCTCCAAAAATGCACAATTTTCAAGGGGAGGCTACTCACCCTACAACTGGACCAAGTCTGAGTGAGGAGCCTGTGAGGGGAATGGATCAACTGTGATCGAAATGCTGCCTTTGTGTGAGGAAAACACTTGAAGCTTGAGTACTTGACGGAGCAAGACAAAGTGCTGTGTAAAGTTGGTAGGGAGGCTCCGAAACAGGCTAAGGAAAATTTTGGAGGGTGGTTGTAGCTGCTACAATAGGTGGCCATCCACATGTTCCACTTGGAACCCCACCATTGTTTCTTTCAGTTTTTCAGTTTCCTTAATTGTAGCACAATTTACTATTTTTGGTAGTTTTTTGGGTTTTGAACTTCCAGAGCCGTTTTTAACTTGGTATTCACATGAAAAGTTGTAGTCCTCGGATATATATTTCTAACGAGGTACCGTGTGCATCAAACGAAGATCGTATGCAAAATTTATGGCCTCGGGAAGTTGATGTATGTAACGAACATTACGATTAATTTAATTACTCAAATGTATATACATAAAAAAATTAACAATATGATTTTACCATACTGCAATCTATGGCATTCCCCAGAATTTAAGGTTGACATAATATGGTTCATTGGTTTGTACATTGCTTTTTATGGCATATCTCGAATTAAGCAAACCCTACAATGCACAATACACATTGAACACGGTAATTTAACACTTTGGTGCACAACTATAGAAGGGTCTGATATCCCAGGGCTCTTGGCATCTCCTGAATGGTGCGATTGTGGAATGGGGATTTGATCATCCTTGACATCAAGGGTTTGTTGAGGAAACCAACTCCCCTGCCCTATGCCGTAAACAAGGTCATTTTGGTTTTCTTCGCCTCTGTTAGTTTGCTCTGCAACTAGGTAAGCTATTCTCAGTAGTGATGAGGGTCTCTATCTACTAGAACCCTACTCACTAGCGAGATGTAACATGTGCTATCCCTTGAGTAACTATGCACAATTTTTCCCTGAAGGTTCGATTATTGTTAATATCACTCATCCCTTTTCTTTCCAAGTGCACGAGTAAGAGTTCTGACCAAATTGTGTTGAACTGTGCAGGTGGTTCTTACTTGTGCCAACCCTTTATCCTCAGATGGAAGTTATTTTGGAAATGTTTGTCCTCACCGACGTAATGACTATGATACTAGCACATTTTTCAGATCCATGTCTTCGTCCCAGAGAAGGAAGCAGAGTCTAACCCTGGGTTCTTGGATTATCAATGCAAGTGTGTTTCACAGCTCCAGGGCTATCTCATAGGTAACCATTTATTTTAGTTTTATTTACCAATCGTTGTTGCTGCTTGGTAAGATTCCTCCTAACACCATTTTGGTTTTGGTTGCAGGTACCAGCTGAGGCATTGCCTTGGTTTTCCTGGGTGGTAGTGTTCTGGTGGCTCTCACGCGTGGGGCCCGAATGGGTGAACCAATCTTTGTTTTTAACAGTGGCTTGGAATCTAACTTTGCTTATAATTTATGAATCCCTCATGTTATAAGGATTAATGTATTGCTTTTTTAACTATGATGTAAATAGAGGTTAGATATAGTTCCCTACGGGAACAATTCAATACGTGGTTGTTCGGCTAACCCAGTCAAGGGTTTGTTTGCTTATTTTAGTTTAAGATTTCCTGCATAATAGATTTTGCTGGGTAAATTGTTCAAGAGGTGATCCTTGCGTCAATGGAAGGGTTGAATGTAATGTTTTCTTTTGTTAATAGGCAATATCGTGTGTTTCGTTCAAACTTCTATGTTCATTATGTTCGACTGTCTCAAATTGTATCTATTCTCTGCAAGGTATGTTCATTTCTTATTTTAATTAGATTATTAATAGGTGAAGGCTGCAACCATCATGTTCCATCAGGACTTATTTGTGTATAGCCAGTCCATTTACCTCACAGCGATGTTTGGCTAATATGTATGGGAATTACTAGATTTGCTCTTGACCCTAAGGTGCAAGGTTCCTTGATTTCAACATTGTTTTCAAGTATGCAGTTTTCCTTTTTCCTCATGCGACTGTTCAAGATATTTAGGGGTTTTTAATTCGTGCTTTCCATTCATTATTTGAATTATATTTTGTCCAGATTGCAATTATTGCACACACAATATAGTAGTGGTTCTTTGTTCAAGTACATAGTTTAATTCATTCTAGTCTAAGACACATAATAGATGACTCTTTATTACCTAACAAAAACATAATATTTATAATACTTCATCTTTTAATAATCATCTAACAACAATAACAATACCATTTCTTATTAATAAGTAAGATATAAAATTTTAGGTACTTATCTGTTCACTTCCTTGTAGCCTATAGTTCCTCTTCGGGAAGATCTCACAACCTAACTATGAGTCTGGAAATTACATCTAGACTCTCACCTGAGCTCTTCCTCCTCCGAACAGTAATTATGAGTTCTGTCACAGTCTCGTATCTTGAGGCATCGGGACTAACTATGCAACATCAAGTCACATACCTTTATGGCTATACTCCAGATTTCCCATTGGTCTATTCCACCTAGATCAAGGAATTTCTGATGGTAGTATTATGCTCTCTTAACCAATATGATATTTTCCTCTCCTCCATTTTCTAGCCCCCTAGGCCTTCCTCGAATTCATTTTTTGAGGACACAGTGACCACCTTAACTGTCTTAGGAGGTTAACAATTGTTTCTTTCAATTCTTGTAAAAGATAATTTAAATCTTAATATTCATTACTTGTAAAAATGTTCTGGCCACCCAACCATAATTCTTTAATGTTCTTTATCGAGTATTTGATGACAAAGTCATAATAGAAAATAAATTAATAAGTAAAAACAATAACACAAGTTAAATGTTTGTGTAACGTGGGGTGTTACATCTTCCCCCCCTTATGAGGAACATCATCCCTGGTGTTCTTCTCTGAATTATGAAAATAGTGCAAGATAAGCTTTCTGCATGAAATCCTCTTCTTCCTAGGTGGCTTCTTCCGGGCCAAAGTGCTTCCATTGCACTTTAACCTGGGTGATGGCTCGTTTCCACAAGGTTGTTTCTCTCCGCTTGAGAATACAAAGAGGTTCTGCCAGAAATTCTCCTTCCGGTTCGACCTGCACATTTTCACAGACTATCATCAGAAACTTTCAAAGAAAAAATTATACACTACTTGTTCTATTAATTGATTTACCTGTACATTTTCCCAGTTAATTATATGCTGAGGGTTGTACACATATTTTTTTAACAAGGAGACATGGAAAACATTGCGAACCCAGATATGGATTGGTAATGTAAGCTTGTACGCTACAGTTCCAATCCATTCCAAAACTTGAAAAAGGACCAAAGTACCGAGTTGTTAACTTAGCACAACCCCTCCAATGCAAGGAACTACTTTTCCTTGGCTTGAATTGCAAATTCATATGATCCATGACCTGGAACTCCCTGTAAGTTCTTCTTTTTTCCGCATAAACAAACTATCTATCCTGCGTGGATTTTAATTTATGATGATTTTTTTAACTGTCTCCTCCATCTCCGCTAGCATATCAGGATCCAATGTTAGTCTATTGAAAGGATTATTCTAATATATGGGCACCCTGCATCTCCTCCCATACAACGCTTCAAGGGGACTCATTCCCAACAACTTGTGGTGTCCATTACTAGAAGCAAACTCTACTAAGAGGAGGTAGTCTTCCCACTTATGTAGCTACCACATCACAAAAATTATTAACATATATTCTAAAAATTAATTCACCCGCTCCATCTGACCATCCATATGGGGGTGCTACGCGGTACTAAATTGGATCTATGTGCCCAATCCATAGACAAGGGCTTTCCAAAATGTGGATGTAAATTTTACATCCTTGTCAGAAATTACCACCTTGGGTATTCCATGCAATCTAAAAATTTCTCTCATAAAAATATCTACAATTTCAACAGTGTTGTAAGTGGATTTTACCGGTATAAAATGAGTGGTTTTTCTTAGCTTATCAACCACCACCATAATTGAGTCGTACTTCTTTTTGGTTATAGGAAAACACGTGATGAAATCCAAGATAATTATGTCCCATTTCCACTTAGGAATGGGAAGTGTTTGTAGTAGTCTGGTCAGGTGTTGATGTTCCACTTTCACTAAATGACACTCCAAATATTTAGCTAAATATTCAGTAATATTTTTTCTGAAACCTGACAGGAAATAACCTTTCTTGATAACTGAAAGTAGTTTCTGGTACCCTGGGTGGGCAACATATGGTTTCCTATGAAATTCATCTAATACAAAATGTTTAACAGAAATTTGATTAGGAACATAAATTCGATTTCTGAAAGTTAGTAATTTATCTAGATTTATGCCATAAGTTAGTAATTTATCTAGATTTATGCCATATTCAGATTCCCCCCCCGTTATTCTGAGCATTAATTTCCGGCTGCCAAAGAAAGGCATATTCCGAGTCTTTAAGAGATGATTTTTTAATTATATCAGGGAGATTTGATTTCAATTGACTGAACTACATTTCATAAATACAATGCAGTTTTCTGCTTAATGCATCACCAACCTGATTTTATTTCCCCTTAAGGTGCCTCATTTCAAAGTAAAATTTGCTTAAGAAGGTTGTCCAACTGGCTTGACGGGCGTTTAAAGTGGATTAGTTAAAGAAATTTGTAAGACTACTGATGAGGCTCATCATTGGGTAAATATATGGACCTTAATACACCTCCAAGCTTACAAAAATAAACTCTTGTCATAATTCCTTACATGTTTTAATTATAGTTTGCTTAATGAGATGATTAAAAGTAAGATATTATGTCTAGTGGTCTAATGTGCATTGATTGCAGGTTTTTGGGAGAAAATGATGGAAAATTACGGCAAATGATGGCTAATTAAGGTGCAGGAACTAGAATGAGACAAGAAGGAGAGATTATAGGAGATGGGTCTTCCTCATTAAATCCTCACTCATTCGAAGATCCCTCAATCAAATCACACTAGCTCAGAGTTGCAGGCAGTCAATTCATGAGGATCATTGGTAGCAGAGCCCATGATAGTTAAGAACCAATTTATCTTGAGATTGGGATCCAAGCCTCCCTAGATTTAAGGAAGTTGTTGGCAACTTCATTTGTATAAATAAGGAGGTCTAGAGCCTCATTAGGATTCAAATTTTTTATGCAAGATAACTAAGAACTTTTGAGTTGAAGGATTGTGACAAAACATTGTTCTGTATTTTTTGATATGTTAATGAAAATGAGAATTCCCTTCATCCAACACTGAGTTGAATTAGAGGGTTGAAGCTCTTGGGTTAGGTCCCAACCCTAGAAGTAGAGGTTGATCTTACTGTAATTGTATTCTTAGGTTACTTCATAGATTACTTGTTGAATTGATTTTGGCATTGTTACATTACAAGTATTGGTGAATTTGATTAGTTTGCTTCCATTTGTGCATAGCTTTAAAAATAGCTTTTGGGAGATAAAGAAATACCAAATATGCTGATAGCAGGTGGATCTTGCCTCATTCCTCCCTTTAGGGACCATGGTTTGAGGAAAAAACCTCATTCAGCCCAAAAAGATAGAATTATGGTTTCTTATGAAATTTAGGGTTTTTCTGCTAGCTAGGTCAACATCTTTCAGTTTTCAAAGATAGGTTGTAGTTGTCATTTCTGATATCTTCAGCTTTGTATTAGATTTCATGGTGTTTTCACAATAGGCTACAAGCATTTCCATGCATGAACTAGGAAAATAAATGATGAAATTCTGCTTTCCTATGTTGATGTAAACCTCTCTTGTTTTGACATGATTTATGGGTAAATGCCAACAATGATGTGTATATTGCAGGAGTTTCAATAGTGAAGGAAGACCTCATATTAGCAGCCTTAGCCTAACCTTACCCATCCATGATTGCCAAAAGCCACTAAGTCCATAATCCGAGTTATCATTTCACAAGGACAACTTTCCATGATTGTTGAGCAAATCCAACCAACATATAACTTTGGTTTGAGTTTTGAGGGAGTCCTAACCACTTCCTTGCCTTATTCCCTCCATCACTCACCTTCCCTAAGCCTTATAACATTTCCCAAATCACTCCTCATGTTTTTGGCCTGTTCCTGTAGGAATACAGGGGATCCTGTAGGTAAATTTGGACATCATGTAGGACAACCTGTAGTGGCCTGTTTTGAAGCTGATTTGTGAGAAACGTATCGTGAAAGATAGGAGAAGACCCATACTTTCCTCTCAAGCCATATGAACCATCACAACCATCTCTCTCCACATGTAACTCACCTGCCATACAATCAAGAAGAATTAGCATGCATGTTCTTACAAAAAGACAAAAAGAAAAAGGTTGTTATGCTTATTCATATGCACAACAGTTAAGTGTTAAATTAGATCAGATTGCATGCTTAGGTTAGTTATGGTTTCACATTAGCTTAGAATTCTTCTGAAGAAAGTTCTATTAACAAATAGCTAGATGAATGGTGTGTTTTAATCATCTATTTCAGTATTTATTTACTGTAGTAGGTAGCATTTCAATTCCCTCAATTAGGGTAAAATTCTCTTGTATCAATTGGTAATCAAACTTCTTCTGAATCAATAGAAGGCTAGTTTGAGAAACCCTAGTGGTTTATCACCCAACTTAGCAGTGACAAAAGAGTGGACCCATTGCATCTATTTGTGTATACAATATTGTCACCTCCAAGTTTGTACAAACTCCAAGTTGATGAAGTAAAGTTGTTAGTCCCAGGAGTTGCAGCATTCTTGCTGCAATACTGGTGCTCATCACTTTTTGGCACCGTTGCCGGGGAGGTGTATGAGTAGATGTGATTTTTGCTTTCTTTCTTCCATTTCTGATCTCTTTCATTTTGCTATTAGTTTCATTTCTACAAGATAGTTGTAAGTTAGTTTTCTTTCCTTTCCATTCTGCAAGTGATTTCATTCAACAGTTAGTTTCAATTTAGTTTGTCTTTTCTATTATGTGTTTAGTCTTAAAGCTTGAAAAAAAAAAACAAAAAAAACACTTCTTTCATGCCTCGTAGGAATAGGGATAACTTAGGAAAATTTCTACCAAGTACCCCCACCACTTCAAACATCCAACCTTCCCTATTCTTCGGAGGTTGTGAATTAGAGGATCCCTTAGGCGAACAACTGAAGATTTTTAAGAGCCTATAAGGGAAGAAGAAGAAGAACCCATTCCAATTGACATAATGGCTAAAAATAGAAATGAAAGGGGAGATAGGGAGAGAATTTAGGGTGATTTTCCCATCAGATAAACCAATGGGGAGGCCAAGAGGAAAAACATAAGCCCCTCTGCTCTTCCTCACTTCCATGGCCTGACCTCAGAAGATCCAGATACTTTCTTGTTTGAATTCTCTCTCATATGCAGAACTTATGATTACACCACTGATGATCAGAAGTTTAAATTATTCCCATCCACTCTCAAGGATGTAGCTCTGCGCTGGTTCATTGGTTTACCTGGGGATACTATCATCACCTGGGCTCAGATGCAACAATATTTCAACAATAAGTATAGGGATTACTGCAGGTCCAAAGACACTAAAGAGGAAATTTTTAGAATGACCTTCGAGCATGATGAGTCCTTATAGGATTATGATGAAAGATTCTAGCTTAGCTAAAAAAGGGCCAGGTGCACGATCCTGATTCACTTGAGCTAGTCCTACTTAGGGGGGTCAGGGAACTCCTAGATACCCTAAACACGCAATCAAGAGGGGACATTTACCAACTACCCTATGAAGATATCAAGACGATTTTTAAGAACCATTCTAGGGAAGTTAGGAAAAAGGGTATGGGAAGTCAAATAGTGGCCAGCTCATCCCCTTCCAACACACCTATAAAAGGTGAAATTTGAAACATGTTGGAAGATTTTAAGAGTGAAATATTGAAAACCCTTTCCCTACATATGGACACTATGAAAATCAAGAGGAAGCAGGAGGAATCATAGAGAGCATTAGCCATATTCTGCCCAAGATGCACAAGGAGGCACCCTAGGAATGAATGCCCATTAAACCTGATAAAAATCTGCTCGGTTTGTGAAGAAAACTACTCCACATACAAGTGCCCTTCTCTACCTAGACTAGAAGTTGTGTATCAGGGAATTAAGGGGTGACTGAACAACTCTGCTAAATAAATCAAAGGAGCCTCATGGGCCTCGACCATACCAATAGGTCATGCAAGGGTAATCCTATGCATATTACAACCTTAACCAAAACACATTCATTCCCTCTTGGGGGTCCCCTGCTCATCCCTCCTAGTCTACACCTTCTCCCTAGTCTTTTGCACCTCAGTACTATTCCCAGCCGACCAACCAACCATTACATCCATATACACCTCCACAACCTCAGTGGAATGCACTACCTAGGGGTGTAGTACCCCATACAATAATGCTCCAACTTTATTGCCTTCACCTCCTACTCAACCACTTATTTTACACCCCACTCCACCTAAACAATCTTAGATGCCTACCCAACTAAATCCGAACTCGAACAACAGACATGCACATCAGGTCTACAGTGGAGAGACATCCTACCCTGATTATGCTGTGGAAATTTAGGAAATCAACATTAGATCTAGAAGAGTTCTCCCTGATAATCAACCTCCATCTCCACCTAGGGAGAGTGAGGAAGAAAGAGAGGAAAGTATGCCTAGAGTGAAGCTACCACCCTTTCCTGAAAGATTAACTCATCCAGTCCAGCCTACCCCAAAAGAGTATGAACTTCTGGGTGAATTTAAAAATATATGTGTCAAAATCCCACTTCTCCAAGCCATCAAGGATGTACCTATTTACAACAAACTGATTAAAGGGAAGTGTTTCAAACATCCAGGGAAGCGAAAAAGAGACACCCCTACCATTAATGTCATTAGACAACTGTCCAAATTAATTTTGGGACAGGTAATTTTCTCGAAGTATTTAGACCCTGGGTGCCCTATAGTAGATTTTCTCATCAATGGTACCATTGTCCCACATAGCTTGATTGATCTTGGGGATGCCATTAATGTAATGACTAAGGACACCATGCTCAAGATGAATCTATAGGGTTCATTAAGAAAGACCAGGATAGTCTTGCAGCTGGTAGACTGATCCACAGTAGCCCTTGATGGGATTGTTGAGGATGTGATGGTCTCCAATGATGCCATGGAGTACCCTACAGACTTCCTAGTTCTCTAGCCTAAGACCAAATTTAATGGTTATCCTCTCATATTTGGGAGGCATTGGTTAGCCACTCTTGATGCCTACATCAGCTGCAGGGCTGGAAACATGACTATAAAAAATGGGCATCTATCCAAGAAGTTGGATTTGTACCCTCTTGATCATCCATATTTAGAACATGATTTACCTTTATGTCTAGAAGAGGAGGAAGAAGATGAAGTCTACTAAGCCCAACTTTATACCCAAGAAACTACCATGGGAGGGGGACAAATTGATGAAGATGATTTGATTGAACACATCCTTCAAAATCTAACTCCGAACACCTTGTATCTAGAGGAAGTAGTGAAGGAAACCAAGAAAAACCATCAGATTGATCTATACTTAGTTGATTCAAACCCTACTCATGTCAAGACAATAGAATTTAGCCCTGAAAGAAAACTAAAAACCAACCTCTCTCTCTCTCTGGACACCAAGAAGAAGAGTTATGTAATATGCTAAGAGAGCATTTGGATGACTTTGCTTGGAATTACAAGGAGATGAAGGGAGTGAACCCCTTTGTGTGTACTCACAACATTTATATTAAATAATGTTGCAAACTAGTCCAACAACCCCAAAGGAGAATGAATCCATCTCTCAAGGATATAGTCAAAGAAGAGTTGCAAAAGATGCTAGATGCAGGATTCATTTACCCTATCTCGGACAGTGAGTGGGTGTCTCCTTTGGTACTGGTTCCAAAGAAAAATGGAAATTGGAGGATTTGTGTTGATTACAGAGAATTAAACAAAGCAAAAAAGAAGGACCATTTCCCTCTATCTTTCATTGACCAAGTGTTAGATGACCTAGTAGGGAAAAAGTTTTTCTCTTTCTTATATGGGTTTAGTGGGTACAATCAAATCCAGATTAGCCCATAAGACTAGGATAAAACCACCTTCACCTACCCTTGGGGTACTTTCACTTATAGGGTCATTCCTTTTAGCCTATGCAATACCCCTGCCATTTTCTAGAGGGTAGTCCTGAGTATCTTTTCCAAGCTAGTCCATGATGCAGTATAAATTTATATGGATGACTTTACACCCTATGGGTGTGATTTCCAAGAGGCTCTCTCTAACCTGGGTAAGGTGCTGAAAAAATGCATTGAAATGAACTTATCCCTTCGTCCCGAAAAATGTGAGTTCTTGATGACTGTAGGGACTGTTCTAGATCACTCAATATCCCTGGAAGGACTACAGGTAGACCCAAATAAGATAGACATCATCAAAAGGGTCCCGACTCCAAAAAAACAGAGGGATGTTAGAAGTTTTTTAGCTTTAGCCGGATACTATAGGAGATTTATAAAATATTTCAGCGAGTTAGCTTCTCCTTTATTTGTGTTATTTGCTAAAGACTCTGGATTTTTATGGTCAGAAAGCCATCAAGAAGCCTTGGACACCCTAAAGGACAAGTTGACTACTGCACCTATTCTCCGAGGCCCAAATTGGGCTCTTCCTTTTCATATACATGTCGATTCCTCTCACAAAGCCATAGGAGTAGCTCTAGGCTAGATAGATGACAAGCTACCTTATGCCATTTACTTCATCATTAAGAATCTGTCGAAAGCTGAGCTGAACTACACAGTGACTGAAAAAGAGCTCCTAGCTGTTGTGCATTCATTGAATAAATTTAGGCATTACATTACCGGTCACGAAACATTTGTACATATTGACCATGCTATAACTGAATACTTGATGTGAATGCCTGGATTATTAGATGGTACTTTTATTGCAACAATTTGATTTAACTATTATTTAAGCCTAGCAAGGAGAATGTTGCAGGTTTTTTATCCAGGTAGACTTTACCTGCAGGTGAGGAAGGAATGGTTGATGATCAACTACTAGATGAACATTTATTCGCCATTTCATTTCTGTCTCCATGGTTTGCTAACATAGAAAACTACTTGGTGTCCGCATAGTTTCCACCAAACTTGCCCTCCAAAGAAAAGAGTAGGATCATAAGAAAGAACACCCCTTTCAATTGGATTGGGGTAAATCTCTTCAATCTGGTTTTGGATCAGATTCTAAGAAGATGTGTGAGGGAGGAGGAAGTCTTCAACATCCTCCTGGCCTGTCATGATGGACCTTGTGGAGGTCACTTTGCAGCCAAAAGAACAAAATTCAAGGTATTTCAAGCTGGTTATTATTGGTCCACTCTTCACCAAGATGTGAGGAGGTATACCAGTCAGTGTGATCAGTGCCAAAGGATGGGGAAACCTACCCCAAGAGATGAGATGCTTCTGCAACCTCAAGTGAATTTCGAGCCATTTGACAAGTGGGGTTTGGATTTCATTGGGCCCATTGACCCTCCATCCAAACAGAAGCAGTACATCATTGTGTGCACTAACTACTTAACCAAGTGGGCTGAAGCCAAAGCCATCAAAGAAACAACAGAAGAAAAGGTGGTTGAATTATTAAGGGAAAATGTGTTTTATAAGTTTGGGTACCCTAGAGAATTGGTCACTGATCAAGGCAGTGAATTTACATCTCACATGATTGAAAATTTGTTAAGCGAGCACAAGATCAAGCACATAACATCCACTCCTTACCACCCACTGGCTAATGGGCAAGTGGAGGTAACCAATAGAGCACTGGAAGGCATTCTGACCAAGTGAATTAGCAGCAATAGAAAGGATTGGACAGACAGATTAGTTGAGGCCACCTGGGCCTACAATATCACCTAGAAGACCACCACTGGCTTCACCCCTTATGAGTTGGTCTATGGTAAGAAAGCCCTGCTGTCCATTGAATTCGAATACAACACCTTAAGGATGGCGTCACAACTAGATCTGGATATCACCAGGGGACAACAAGAAATATTGCTCCAGTTGAATGGGTTAGATGAATTTAGGATGCAAGCCCTCCTGCACACAGAGGTGACTCAAGTTCAAAGGAAAATTTGGCATGACAAGAATATAAAGGATAAATAGTTTCAAGAAGGTGATTGGGATTTGTTGTATCATTCCCAGTACAAGAAATTTATAGGTAAGTTAAGGACTAGATGGTTAGGGCCTTATGTAATAGAAAATTGTCATGATAATGGTGTTGTGTAGATAAGAACCATTGATGCAGAGGATATCCCTTTGCTTGTCAATGGGTATAGATTAAAGATCTACAAAAAGCCCTTGTCAAAGCAAGAATTCATCAATAACATCAACAAGACAATGATGGTGGTGGAGCAAGTCTCAACTTCCACCCCACCAAGTCCCTGAACAAGAAAAAAAAAGGAAAAAATAAAGAGACTAAGGTGAAAACATCCATGAGGCACTTGAGTCCCACTGTTGGGTTGAAAACCTCTTGAGGCAGCCCAAGGGTGTTTTAAAAAAAAGAGGAAAAATAAAAAGATCTTTGGGTGAAAACCCATTTTGAGGCACCTAGGGCAAGCAACTAGGGTGAAAACCTCCTTGGAGGCAAAATAGTCATTTTGCAAAGAAAAAAGAGAAGAAAAAAGAAGAAGATGGAAATTTTGTTTTTCAGGTCAGCAAGAGGAGGATGAGCACAACATAAGAAGGATAGCAGGACCTACAAGAGCCATGTTTTAATCCACCCATCTCATATCTTCCACTATTCACCTAGTCTTCCACTTATAAAACCCTCTAGCTTATCTCACTCAAATTCTGTGTTTTCTACAGGATTCCCTGTAATCCTACAGGAGTTTCCTGTAGGAATGACAATGAACATGAAAACCACAAGGAGGGCAGTCCGAGAGCAAGGTGATGACACCAACCTATGCCTAGATGGAAAATCATTTACTCCACCACACCATAGCATTCCTTTCATCACCATGTCACCCCTACATTCATCAAAGAAATCAATTCAAAAAATACAGATTACAAAAAGAAAAAAAAGAAAACAAACAGAAGAGAGGGAGAAGAGGGTAAGAGGAACCAAAATCAAAGGCAACATTTCTCATCTACCATTCCCTACCACCCTTCTCCATTCATTTCAACATCCCTTATGCTTCAGAGATGAGAAAAGTATGAAATTTTAGGGGAGAGGAAGCTACATGACATCATGTAGGAATCATGTAGGAAATCTTGTAGTAGCCTATCCTAGAAAGAAAACCACACCGTTTGTAGCCATCGTTAGAACAAGGACTACAAGGATGAATAAGATCCTCTAGAGCTCAACAATAGCAAGAAGATCACTAGCATCACTCTCCAACACCTGCACATCAAAAGAAACAAGCATCAAAAGAGGAAAATACACAAAAAAATATGCAGCGAAAACACAACAAAGGGGCATCACTCTCCAACATGCATCATCAACGAATCACCTTACCCACATGTATGCCATCTTACTCATGCTCTCTCATTAGTATGATATCATCAAAACTGTAGGATTATGTGAAAGTTGATTTTATAAGAAAAGGTGGCCAGTTAACTTGGCCACCTTCAGCTAGCTGACGAGAAGAAAATAGTTAGACCACTCCACAAGTGGCAAAAGTCAAACTAAGAGAAAAAGGGAATAAAGCCAAAAATGGTTAAGTTACGGAGGACATGAGTGGGAGATGATTATGAGGTAAGGTGGAATGATGGACTGATAGTGGGACCAACCCACACAATCATCCATATATGGAAATAGAACACTATTTCCCATACAAAGAGAGAAAAAGAAATTTCGATAATTCATCAAACGAAGAGGTTGCTCTCGGCCTTCTTGAAGCAACACCTACAGGAAACAATCAACATCTACAATGCAGGAAACCTACAGGAAGACTACAGGATACAAAGGAATCAACCTACATGACTGACAATGGGCACTAAGGGAGATCAAATCAGAGTTATCTTCACAAAAATGTGGCAAACTTAGGTAGGAGCCATACCCTCCATGTTTTCCATTTGAAAAGAAAAAGAAAATCCTCAATTTTGGTAGGAAATTGCAGTGCATCTTAAGATAGGAGAATTGTATTGCATTTCAATGAAAGTTAACATTCAAAACTCCCTTGTTGGCTTAGTGGGCACTGACCCAGGTTCAACATTAAGTTATCCAAGTGAATCCCTACACTACTGGTCCTTTCGGTATCAATCCGTGGAGCACAGACTAAAGTCTCACCCGAAGCAGTATGGGGGGATGCTGGAACCAAGTTTTTGCACCCAGAGATGGTTATGATGTCATTTTGTACCCCTTTATTTGTCTTCGCACAGGTTGATAAGCCCTCAGGGCTTAATGCTATAACTTCCTCTTACCAGCCTCTAGACCTTCGCGAAGGTCTACAACTGTCTTTCGTGGACCTTAGACAAGCGAATCAACCATTTACACGCCTCTATAATTACTCCTAAGTTTGTTATTATTCAAATCATCTTAAGTGTTTGATATCTTTAGCATGCATTAAGATATTCTTCATGTAAACATATATTATTACTTGCATTCATACAACAATGCAAAACATATAAATTCGCGCATTAATACAACATTAAATCATAAACCTAATATTCATCATATCATAATCACATTCATTCATAACAGAGGTAAATAGATCAAACACAGGTATTTGTAGAGTAACCTTCTTTATTAATGCTTCATATCTTCTTACAGACTAAAACTACCCTACGCACTCAGCTGCAGGGGTCTGCGCACTCAGCTGCAGGGGTTTGCGCACTCAACTGTGGACTTCCACCCCAGGCCTCTACGCACACAACTACAGAGCCTTTCTTCTACTCTAAGAAATTTCTCTCTTTCTACTAATGACCCTACATTCATCATCATCAACAATACTATTGCCTTAGACTCTTCTAAGAATATCCTTTTTATATAATCCCATGGTCCACGTACCATGGGTAGATCTTCTAAAGCCAACACAACTTACATAAACGGAAAGATAAATTTTTTTATGAAACTTTACATCTATGCACTCCACGACCACAAATTGAGGAGAATTTACACTTTACATACAAAAACTTGGGCTTTTATCCCCAAAATTGACCCTAGGGGACTCTGTCCCAATAGGCCCCCAACACAAATATGGTGAATTGTCCCGAGTCACTCTGCTGGTGTGAATATCTTACTAGAAAGACCTCCCAAATCCACTTGCACCATTGCAACTTAAGTTGTACACTGCTCAACTGCCTATTTCGCCTACTCCACCAGCTACTCCGTTGCTGGTCCCGCACTATCTTCCTGGATCTTCTGCTATGCATTCTGCAGGCTTGCCAACTTCTCCCCAATGGTGGCAGAGAACAAATAGGACTCATCCAGCCAAGGCCCCAATTTGGACTTGAGGACTGCCTCTTTTCATGATGCTGCTTCCACTTGCTCTTTCAGTAGCTTTGCTTCCTGCAGCTTTGCCAATCTATGTGTGATAACGACAATGCATACCGTCACTTTGACTTCATTGTACTATTGCTGTAACTCCCTTGCCTCATTATTTAACCTCTGCAGGTTGGGATGTTCATATAGACTTGTGAGGACCTCCATCGATTGCTCGAAGAGTGCAGTGCATTCTGCCACTGTGGCATCTACTACAATGACTACATCCTTGACAACTACCTCATGCTGTTCTCTGACCTCTAGTGGAGTTGAAGGCTCTACCCTCAACTTGAGCTCTGTAATATTTAGGTTCATCTCAAACTGAACCTTGGTCATCTCCATCCTAGCACCTAGCACACCTGTAGCCAACTTCTGAATCTTTGCCTCTAACGACGCCTCTTCTGGGATGTGCAGTTCCGGAATGAACCTGCAGGCTTCTGCTACCACAACTGCAGTTCACTCATTCTTCTCTTGGACCTTCTTCCAGGTGTCTATTTCTACCATTTTCTCAATGAACATCTGTTAGTTGTTAACCTTCTGCTCATTGATCACGCTCAGCACATGCTACTCTCGGGCCCTAAGTTCTGTGATTACACCTGATTTCAACGTGTGAAGGACTTCACTTCGGAGCGTGGCCAAGTTCAACCCAGTATTCTTTAGAGTGCTGAACATAGCCTTGTTAGCTTCTGCCTCCATGCTCAGAGCTCCATCCGGTAGCGTGATGGCCCGGGGATCCAAAGAGCGAACCAACTCCGCTGCTTTAGTTATTCCTAGCACTAAGCTAGTCGATGTTGCACTACTCTGCCCTACACTAGCCTGCAGTCGAGTAGTTTGGATTTGCAGCTTGTGCAAACCTGTCTATATGGTGACCAATGATTGCTTTTGCTGTTGCTCAAACTGCTGTAGTAATTCTGATGTCGTATCCCTGACCTTATCCCCAATGTCATCTAAGTTGCCTTCTCTCAAGGTGATCAGGTTTATGGATGACTTAGTGGCCTTGGTATTTTTTCACGACCCTTCCTTCTCCTGTTCCATATTTCACTTCACCCGGAAGGGAGTGCTCTCCTGGTCTCCACCACCTTGCTCTGATTTCTCATCTTCCTCAGTTTGTGGCGAAGGAGATCTCTAACTTCTGTTAGAGTTGTGCTTTTCCTCCTATTCCTTGGCAGCACACTCTGCTTCTGCATGTGCCTTATCCTCATCCTCCTTCTTTCTCTTTTCAACCAACTACTGAATGTTCGACTGAGCCTCTTCCTTCTTCTACTTTCCCGCATACTTACTAGACCCAGCAGATAAGTTTGACATTATATGCCAATCTTCTGGCCAACGCTTGAGGATTGTTGCGATGGCATTATCTGTCGCTAGGTATGGTAAATCATACCACTTCTCATCTGGGTCCTTTCGCGTCCAGATGGAGATATAATGGAAGTTTGCTTTGAACTCCGCATATCCCAACAACTAATCAAAGACAATTGGTGATAACCGTGGTTTACGATTGATGGTTGCGCGGATGCTTGACTCCATCAACACCTAAAATATTTTACTCTTCCAGACCCAACCAATGTCCTTCGTGGTCCATAGCGAAGCAAACCTTGCTGCTTCTCACAGATCTTTTGTGATTGAATGAAATTGGCTGCCTTCCGGTAGTTCCCATGCGACCAACACAATCAACAGTAACAAACATGAGTAGTGGAATGTTTTTCTATGGTCATGTGCCTCCTTACAATTCACAAGGAACTTGCTACACAAGTAGCGTGCCCAGTTGAATTGTACTCCCTTCACGCATTGGGCCGCTAATGAAACCGCTCATACCGGCACCTCGTTTGCGCGACACTTCCTCATCACCTTGTCATCCAAGATCTGGGTGGCCACCTTCACCGCGGGGTCCATAATACTTGAAATTGAATATCCGTGCGACTTCTTGACAAGTTTAAACTTGTCCTTCATCCTTTCGAAGAGGTTGCGCTCGCCTGTCTTTTCACAAAATTCCTTGGCTGGATTTAGCCCTGAATGGGGTAGTAGGGTGATCCTATGGATTAGCATATTAGTTATAGGGATTGACTCTCCCAACCATAGGCACCCATCATGCACCAGGCACAACAACTGTTTGATAACTATAAAATTTATGGGAGCGCGGTGGTAATGCGGAACCCATAGTAGATTTAGAAATCCTGCCTTTTCCACCCCACGAATCCACTTCAATGGATCCAATGCGGTGACACCCGAGTCCTTGTAGAATACTATTTGCATGAAATTATTAGTAGCCAGGTGGGGGAACCGCTCAGTGTCCCCCAAGTCCCAATCCTCTAATTTTAGATGTGAGACATGCGCCAAGCGTGAACCTTCAAATGTTATGTTTTCTAGAAGCATGGGTGTGTTAAAGAGAAACTTTCCCTCATCAAGGTCCTTCGGGACCTTTACCTTGCCTTGGTGTGGAGGGATGACTTATGGCAGCTTTGAGATAGGGTCTACCCCCTCAATATCAATGTCCTTTGTGCCCATATCAGTTTCCTTTTCACGATGGGCTTCTGTGCCTTTCCTCCTGTGTGGTGAGCTTCTCTTTTATCTGATGCTTCCTTGGCAACTCTCGCACTAGATGTGTCGCCTTCTGTTTATCCTGCTTTGTCTCGAAAGCCTCTCCTACCGACGTAGGCTTCGGCGTAAGCAACCTTGGTGATTTTGGAACTGCCGTGAGCACCTCCATACTTACGACCTCAGGGACAACTCCCTCAGAGGCCATAGCACCTTCTGCCCTTGTGGTTTCTACGAGTGTAGAAACGAGGCTATTAAGGATCTCCTGGCTTTCCTTAGGTAATTTGTCAAACACTCAATTGATCACCAAATCCTCAAAAAACATAGGGTTGATGCGCAATCGATAGCATGACAGAAAATCTCAAAATGCAAAGTGTTTTTCATTGGGTGGCCATCTGTAATTTATAGGAAAATTCAAATTCAAATCCAGCCATTCCCCCCAAAATCCGCTCATAAATGCTAGACTGGCAGAAGATTTTCAAATATCTCGCTCTTAATTTCAACCTTAAATGTCGCCCCCTACTTCTCTTAGCCATTTTCTAATTGTCAAATCATGAACAGTGATAGTAACGGTCACTTTTTGGCTGCCCTGCAAGGTCTCTCCTATAGTGCATCTCCCCTCGTGCTTCTGCTAATGTTGTGACATTCTTTCATTCCGCGCAGTCCTCCAATCTCGTAGCTCTACAACCCATGCAATGTAGTTTATAGTCCCATGTTAGGCCCCTATACTACTAGTGTAACCCCTTATGGTTATTAGTACAACCCACTTATTATATTGATGTACCCATGTGGTGCCCATATTGTTACTATTGTGCCCCATAGAAGCCCACTATTGTTATTATTGTGCCCTTACATTATTATTGTTATGTCGACTATGATTATGTTATGACCCCTTAGACTCCTATATATAGAAAGGAGGTATTTTCATTTGTATCATCAAAGAATTGTTCATTTATGTAATGTAAAGGAGGTTTCCCCTTCAAAGAGGCTAAATTCTAAGGCGTTGATTTATCTTTTCTATCTTTTCTTGAGCTGGTTTCATAACATTTAGAATCAGAGCTTTAGATTATAGGGTTTCGCTGCTCCAAACAGGTCATCGTGGAATTTTCGCTATAACTTTTTTTCTGCAATGTTTAAGGAGTTGCAAAAAAAACCCATTTGAGAAGAAATCACGCTGAACCTCAGATCCAAATTTCAGAGCTTTTCGCGCTACATTTGTGGAGATATGATCTGAGGAAGTTGGCCTTTTTGCAGACTCCTGAATTACATTCCAAACAAGTGACCTGGGGAAAATCGTCATAACTTTCTCTTAGGGGATCAGATTGAAATTTCATAAGAACGTACAGAAAAAGGACGGACTGTAGTTTCTTGTATGCATTTTTAGATCCAAAGGTCGAAACAGTGACTCGTGGCACGTCGTACAAGTTCGCTCTACTGAACTAGTCTATAATCAAGTCACTGTGGGAGATTTCACATAACTCTTTCTTGGAGAATCCAATTTGGATCACACTGGTGGCATTGGAAAGAGGACATAGAGGGCTACTGCAAGTCACAATTTCAGAACTTAAAGATCTGAAAGTACAGATTTACAGTCGTTTCAAGATTGAGCTCCTAAAATCAAGAAAAAGCAAGATGAGGAAGTTTGATGGCAAGGATTCGGTAAATTGGATAATTCAGATGGAGCAATATTTTGATCTACATGGTGTACCAATATTACAAAAGGTATGTATTGCATCTTCATATTTAGAACCTGATCAATTTTTATGGTATGAAGGGCTTTGTTCTCGTAAACAACTTGTTACGTGGTCAATTTTCACGGAGGAAATGATATCACATTATGAGGATACAAAGAGCAACACCTTCTTTAGAGCAACACCACAAAAATTGGAAAGAGTAAAAGGGCTTCGTGACATAGTGGAAAGAAAAATTATGGAAACCAGGAAGCATACCCCTCACAACTATAAAGATGGAAGTGTTGTTTCTCCTAGCCTTCCACAACCTACAAGGGTTACACCACAACAATTGGAAGAAAAAAGAGAAAAAGGGCTTTGTTACAATTGTGATAGAAAATTCACTAAAGGTCATAAGTGTGCTGAGAAGAAATTATTTTACATAGAATATGAAGAGGAGGAAGAAAAGGATAAAAAAACATCAAAAGAAGAGGATCTACGCCAGGACCCCACCCCAGGGAAAGAAGAAATGAATCAGACCATATCTTGTAAAGCATTGGCAAGAATTACCACTCCTCAAACTCTCAAGATAGAAGGACATATCAAGAAGAAAAAGGTGCAAGAAGTGAAAGATCACATCGAGAAAGAAGAAATGAATCCAGCCATATCTTGTAATTCATTGGTCAAAATTACCACTCCTCAAACTATCAAGATAGAAGGACATATCAAGAAGAAAAATGTTCAAGAAGTGAAAGATCACATCGAGCATCAAGAAATGAATCCAACCATATCTTGTAAAGGATTGGAAGAAATTGCCACTCCTAAAACTCTATAGATAGAAGGACATATCAAGAAGAAAAAGGTTCAAGCAGTGAAAGATCACATCGAGCATCAACAAGAAGTTCTCCAATTTTTAAACGATAACACCACTTCGGCGCAAAATCAAACAAAGCAACAGGTAGATCAAAATCGTAGTGAAAAATGTTTTGATGTAGGTGATTGGGCATTTTTATTGTTACATCTCAAGCAAGCTATTTATGAGAAGGAAATGTTGGCAATACTACATGCACTTAAAAAATGGCGACCTTACCGAATGGGAAGACTCTTCAAGGATGAGGATGTGGAAGCATTGTTTTGTGCTATTTCTATTATCCAACCAGATTGGATAAACGAAGCAAGGGATGAATGGAAGAAGGATGAAGAAGTATGGCCACTTATCCAAAAGTTGCAAAAGATCCCAATTCAAACAATATTTCCAGAAATTGAAGAGGAAGGAAAAATCATATTGGAACCTGGAGCAGTCATAGAAACAAGAATCCGACAGCTACGAAATCGATCAAGTTCAGAGTTTCTCATCAAGTGGATGAACTTACCTGTTAAAGATTCCACAAGGGAGGACAAGAATTTTATACAGAAGCATCAAGAACTACTCATGTGTTGAGGACAACGCTTTTTGAAGGAGAGGGGCATGTTAGGCCCCTATACTACTAGTGTAACCCCTTATAATTATTAGTACAACCCACTTATTATATTGATGTACCCATGTAGTGCCCATATTGTTACTATTGTGCCCCATAGAAGCCCACTATTGTTATTATTGTGCCCTTACATTATTATTGTTATGTCGGCTATGATTATGTTATGACCCCTTAGACTCCTATATATAGAAATCAGGTCTTTTCATTTGTATCATCAAAGAATTGTTCATTTATGTAATGTAAAGGAGGTTGCCCCCTCAAAGAGGCTAAATTATAAGGCGTTGATCTATCTTTTCTATCTTTTCTTGAGTTGGTTTCATAACATCCCGTGCCTCCTCTTAGTTTCCTGGAGCACTAAGACTGTGCTACCATCATATAGTCATAGGACCAGATCCCCAGTGTATGGCTTCAATTTACTGCCATTTACCTTTTCAAGAAATGGATCACCATTCAATTTCACCAGTTGAACTGCTCCACCATCAGTAATCTCTCTGATGACATATGGCCCCAGCCAATGCATCTGAAATTTTCCTAGAAATTTATCAAGCTTTCTATCATATAATAAAACGAAATCATTTACCTTGAAGGTGCATAGTTTGATGTGCCGATCGTGCCATGCCTTTTCGCGCTCCTTCTGAACTTGCTGATGGGATCTAGACAAAAATCTATCTTCTTCAAGCTCTGTCAGCTATGCGAGCCTCTCTTTTAGGGCTCCGTGATCCACCATTCCCGTGAACGACACTATGCATAGACTAGGTACAATATACTCCATTGACATCATAGCTTCTATGCCATAGACCAGCCTGAAAGGTGTCTGTCTAGTCAGCTTCTTACAAGTAGTTTTGTAAGCCCATAGCACCGTGGGTACATGCACATCCCAATCATTCCTCTGCGCATTGCAAACTTTTGTCAACGCATTCTCCAATATCTTATTAAATGCTTCAACCATCCCATTAGCCTGAAGGTGATACGACGTACTCTTCTGGTGATAAACTTTGAATTCCTCCATCAGCATGCTGATCGTTTCATTAAGGAAATGTGTACCGTTATCGATCATCAAAGTCTTTGGGCAACCAAACCTAGTTAGCACATATTCAAAGAGGAACTTCACTGTTGTTGCCCCTGTACAATCCTTTACAGGTTGCGCCTTTGCCCATTTGGTCAAATACTCAGTCACAGTGATGATATATCGCACACCCGTCTTCTTTCCTACAGGCTGAATTAGTCCTACAAAATCAATTTCTCATTTCTCGAATGGTTGCAATGACACTTGCGGATTTAGAGGTAGCTCATCCCTCTGAGATGGCCTGCCTGTCCTCTGACATGCATTGCATGCCTTACAATAAGCTTTGGAATCCTCATGTAGTGTCGGCCACCACAACCTAGCGCATAAAATCTTTGGCATTGTTGCTTTGCCTGCATAATGGCCTCCCGCAACCCCTCCATAAGCTTCAACTAGGATGCTGCTTCGTTCGAACTCAGGCACATAATGTCGCAATATCTCATTCATGCCCATCTTATATAAGTGGCCTGCAATAAGAGAAAAATTTGCCGTGCGCACCACCAATTCCTTCTTTTGTTTGCTGGTGTACCCTTTTATAAGCATTCCAATAGTCAGAAAGTGTATGATGTCTACAAAATGATTATCTGCTATGCGCACTACAAAGCGCTGCGCATCAGGCAATCCTTCCTCCAAATTAGTGGGCTCCCCACCTGTTTCAATGCACGAAAGATGATCCGGTCCTGCATTCAATCACCCTAGCTTCACAATGACTTTGAAATCATATTCCTAAAACAATAGTAGCCATCTGCATATTCCCCCCCCGCCCACAACACAAGCTTGTTGACTAGGTATTTTAATGCAAAATCGTCTGTATACATCTTAAATTGTCTGTCTAGCAAGTAGTGTTTGAACTTCTTGAGCGCGTACACCATAGGCAAACCTTTGCACTCTATCTTTGGCTTAGTGGGCCTTGACCTAGGTTCAACGTTAAGTTAGCCAAGCAAATCCCTACACTACTGGCCCTTTCAGCATCAATCTACGGAGCGCAAATTGAAGTCTCACCCAGAGAAGTATGGGGGGATGCTGGAACCAAGTTTCCACACCCATAGAGGGTTATGATGTCGTTTTGTACCCCTTTATCAGTCTTCCCACAACTCGATAGGCCCTTGGGGCTTATCGATATAAATTACTCTTACCAACCTCTAGACCTTCGCGAAGGTCTACGACTATCTTTCGCGGACCTTAGACATACGAATCAACCATTTACACGCCTCTATAATTACTCCTAAGTCTATTACTATCTAGATCCGATTGAGTGTCTGATATATTTAGCATGCATTAAGATATTCTTCGTGTAAACATATATTATTACTTGCGTTCATACAACAATGTAAAACATATAGATTCGCGCATCAATACATCATTAAATCATAAACCCAATATTCATCATATCATAATCGCATTCATTCATAACATAAGTAAATAGATCAAACATAGGTATTTCCAGAGTAATCTTATTTATTAATGCTTCAGATCTTCTTACAGACTCAAACTACCCTGCGCACTCAGCTACAGGGGTCCGTGCACTTAGCTGCGGACTTCTACCCTAGGCCTCTGCGCACATAGTTGTAGAGCCTTTCTTCTACTCTAAGACCTTTCGCTCTTTCTGCTAATGACCCATTACATTCATCATCATCAATAATACTACTACGTTAAACTCTTCTACAACTCTCCTTTTTATACAGTCCCATGGTCCTTCTGAAGCCGACGCAACTTACATAAACAGAAGGGTAAAACCCTTTATGACACTTTACATCTACACACTCTGCGACCAAAAATTGCAGAGACTTTACACTTTACATACAAAAAAGTGGGATTTCTGCCCAATACTTGGGCTTTTAACCCAAAAATTGACCTTAGGGGACTTTGTCCCAACATCCGTCACCTACCAAAATTCTTGAATTGTATCCACACAAGGCTCTACAATTACCAAGGAGAGATAACAAGAGGTTTTAAGAAGAGATAACCCACAAACACAACAAGGATCCACCAACATCCTGCTGTGGTGGAAATTTTCACAAGGCACTAATGGATGGGGTTCTTTGAGAGGATGAGAGGATATGATGATGATGTGGCTAAATAATTTTCCCTCTCACTCATACCCCTAACTAGGTCCACTGCCACTGTTGTGGTGAAAGGTTTATTAGTAGTAATTATCCTTGAATTTATAAGAAAAATCACTACACTCCGTTTATGGTTACCATGGATAAAATAAGACAAGGGTAACAACACCCTTGCAAAGAAAAACTTCTTTTTAGAAGGAAAAGAGCCAATGGAGGAAACAAACGGGGTTAGAAGGGAGAGCATTCCAAACCCTTGGAAGTTAGTTACCACCTCATTAAATACATTTCATTTGAAGGGAGATACATTGTAGTGTATGGATACCACTTCATACTCCTCCAAGAACTGAGATTTGGAGAGAACACACCTCCTCAAAATAGATTGAGTATACCCCATTTTATTCTACAATCAATGATAGAAATGAGTATCAAAGTGCAGGAGGGAAAACATCAACAAATAGGCCATCATGGGTTGATCAAACTCATCCTTGAATATGCTCTACAAAACTTAAGACTCCCTATTGCATGGAAAACCTTTACAGACATGCAGGCAAAAGGAAAAATTTGAGCTATTGAATATGAAAAAAGCCCCATTGCTAGTGAGAAAGGAGAAGAAACATAGGAGGAAAATGAAGAAGAAATAAAGGAGGAGAATGAAGAAGAGACAAAGCACGAAAATGAAGAAGAGACAGAGGAAGGAACAAAAGAAGAAACAAATGGGAAGAGTGAAGAAATAGAGGAATAAGAAGAACAGGAAGGTGGAGACAAAGAAGAGGATGAGAAAGAGAATGGGAAACAGGAAACAGGACATAAGGATGAACAAAGGTCTACAACTCAAGACAAAGAGGAAGAAGTATCACCAAGGGTATCCCCAGAGCCTACAGTGAAAGAGGCAACAACTTCTCTTACTGCCCTAAGTACACTTGTCAAATCAAAGGGAAAGAGGAAAGAAAAACCCCACTGTACTTGAGGACAAGAAAGAGCACTAGGATTAGATAAGGAATACCTCAAACCCCCACCAAAACTCCAATTATAATTGAGGATTCACCAAAGCAACAAGAGAAGGCATGCCCTATAAAGAAAAATGAAGGAGAAGGATCATCAAAACAAGCTTATCCCAAGTCTCTAGTTACCTATGTTAGGCGGACTATCACAAGGTCAGCCTCATCAAAAGGAAAAGGTCTCCTATAGGAGACATAGATAGACCTATAGGAAGTAGAGGCCATCCTAAAAGAAACTCTGTCAAACCTATAGGAAACATAGAAAAGGGACCAAGAAGGTTTTTCTGAACAAGAAACAAAGGAAGAAGATCAAGAACTGAGAGAATGTAGTCCACAGCCAAACCTCATCTCCTACTACAGGTTCATTGAAGGAGGTAGGGTAATACCACATAAATTTTCCATTCCCCTATTCTTTGAACTTGAAAAAGAGAGGGCAAGGACAAAAAGGTTTATGAAAATTTCCAAATCAAAAGGGGTGGAGGATGTAGGCCATATGGAGGAGAAATTGCAAGAGATGGGCAGAGAATTGAGCAGCATAAGAGACAGAGAAGCAATGATGAAATCTCATCTAGAGGATGAAAACACATGGCTAAGGAGGCATCTATAGGAAAGGGAAAACCAATTGGAAACTATGGCCAACTTGTCCATGGAGGAAATCCAGTGTAGGATGCCAATAAAGTCTTATGCCTTGTACCTCAAGGAACAATGGCTATAATTCAAAATAAAGACCCTAACATAAAGAGGAACTATGCCCTTCCAAGAATATAGACAATTAATTGACTCTGTGATCAAAGAACCTTGGAAGATAGAGAAAAAATAATTGAGTTTTACCTACACAATTTGGCCTTGACAGATTTAAATGTGTGGGACCCAAATCCCAAGCTAGGGGACTTGCAATTGATGGATTTAGCATCATGTATGAATCATAAGGAGGTAAGAGCTTCAAAGATGAAAAAGGTAATGGCAAAAGAAGAGATAGAACCACTTATGATCAGATCAGAGCAATCTAACCCAATGGCTGCCATTAGCACCCACAACGTCATCGAAAATGATCCCAAGCTTGCACCGAGGTACCTTGTTGTACAAGAACAAGCAATCACGCACTTTGAAGGCATGTTCAAATTGCTAGGATATGACATCCAATGAGCTTCCAAAGGAGCTTGCCAAAGGAGACTGCCAGAATGAGAGAGGCACTAAATAGAAACCCCATGTATAAGCAGGCTCTACAAAGACTCAAAGTCAATTGGATTGGCTTGAGGCTCAGTCCACCATTTCTTTTAGGAATGTTGGAAGGAAGGAAAGAAGAAGAAGAAAGAAAATAGTGGGAAGAGATAGAGAGGAAGGAATGATTTTATTCATAGGAAGAAGAGACTACAACAAAAGCATGGGATGTCAGGGAATCCACTAGAGCAATGAAGGACATGGACATAGAATAAGTTGCTTAGAGGATGAGAAACACTTTCAGTAGGGGGTGATGGTAAGGCTCATCATTGCGTAAATATATGGACCATAATACACCTCCAAGCTTACTAAAATCAACTCTTATCATAATTCCTTACATGTTTTAATTATTTTTTTCTTAATGAGATGGGTAAAAGTAAGATGTTATATCTAGTGGTCTAATGTGCATTTATTGTAGGTTTTTGGGAGAAAATTATGGAAAATTATGGCTAATTAAGGTGCAAGAGCTTGAATGAGACAAGAAGGAGATATTATAGGAGATGGATGTTCCTTATTAAATCCTCACTGATTCGAAGATCCCTCAATCAAATCAGACTAGCTCGGAGTTGTAGGAAACCGAGTCATGAAGATCATTAGCAACAGATCCAGTGATAGTTAAGAACAAATTTATATTGATATTGGGAGCCAAGCCTCCCTAGATTTAAGGAAGTTATTGGAAACTTCAGTTGTATAAATAAGGAGGCATAGAGCCTCATTAGGATTAGGGTTTTTTATGCAAGATAATTGGGCACTTTCGAGTTGAAGGATTGTGACAAAACACTGTTATATATTTTTTGATATGTTAATGAAAATGAGCATTCCCTTGATCCAACATTGAGTTGACTCAGAGGGTTTAAGCTCTTGGGTTAGGGCCCAAACCTAGTAGCATATGTTCCTCTTACTGTACTTGTATGCTTAGGTTACTTCAAAGATTACTTGTTGAATTGATTTTGGCATTGTTACATTACAAGTATTGGTGAATTTGATTAGTTTGCTTCCATTTGTGCATAGATTTAAAAATATATTTAGGGAGATATAGAAATACCAAAAAGGCTGATAACATGTGGATCTTGCCTCATTCCTCCCTTCAGGGACCATGGTTTGAGGAAAAACCCTCATTCAACCCAAAAAGACAGAATTCTAGTTTCTTATGAAATTTAGGGTTTTTTTTGCTAGCTAGTTCAACATATTTTAGTTTTCAACGATAGGTTGCAGTTGTCATTTTTGATATCTTTAGCTTTGTATTATATTTCATGGTGTTTTCACAATGGGCTGCAAGCATTTCCATGCATGAACTAGGCAAATAAATGATGAAATTATGCTTTCCTATGATGATGTAAACGTCTCTTGTTTTGACATGATTTATGGGTAAATGACAACAATGATGTGTATATTTCAGGAGTTTCAATAGTGCAGGAAGACCTCATATCAGTAGCCTTAGCCTAATCGTACCCATCCATGGTTGCCAAAAGCCACTACGTCCATAATTCGAGTTATCATTTCATGCGGACAACTTTCCATGCTTGTTGAGCAAATCCAACCATCATACAACTTTGATTTGAGTTATGAGGGAGTCCTAACCACTTCCTTGCCTTATTCCTTCCATCACTCAGCTTCCCTAATCCTTATACCACTACCCAAATCACTCCTCATGCTTTCAGCCTATTCCTGTAGAAATATAGGGGATCTTATAGGTGAATTAGGACATCCTGTAGACATCTTGTAGGACGAACTGTAGTGGCCTGTTTTGAGGTTGATTTGTGAGAAACACATCATGAAAGATAGGAGAAGACCCTTGCTTTCCTCTCAAGCCATCTAACCCATCACAACCGTCTCTCTCCACACCTAACCCACCTTGCATTCGTGTTTTTACAAAAAGACAAAAAGAAAAAGGTTGTTATGCTTATTCATATGCACAACAGTTAAGTGTTTGATTAGATCAGATTGCATGCTTAGGTTAGTTAGGGTTTCACATGTGTTAGCTTAGAATTCTTTTGAAGCAAGGTATCTTAACAAATAGCTAGATGAGTGGTGTGTTTTAAGCATCTATTTCAGTCTTTCTTTACTACAATAGGTAGCATTTCAATTCTCTCAATTAGGGTAAAATTCTCCTGTCTCAATTGGTAATCAAACTTCTTCTGAATCAATAGAAGGATGGTTTGAGAAACCCTAGTGGTCTATCGACCAGATCAACAGTGACAAAAGAGTGGACCCATTGCATCTATTTGTGTATACAACACTCTCACCTCCAAGTTTTTACGAACCCCGGGTTGATGAAGTAACGTTGGTAGCCCCAGGAGTTGCATTCTTGCTGAAATACTGGTGCTCATCAACTACTATGATCTATTAATAGCAGAAATTTCTTCCCCAGTAAGTAGTGTCGCCACATTTTTAGTGCATGCACTACTGCTGTTAAATCAATATCATAAGTAGAGTATCACTACTCATATTCCTTCAATTTTCGGGATTCATAAGCTATAACTTTCCCTTCTTTCATTAATAGTTCGCCAACGCCTTCCTTACTTACATATGTGCAAACAACAAAATATTTCTCTTGGTCTACCACCTTTAATACGGGTGTTGTAGTAAGTAGATGTTTTAATTTCTCAAAGCTTTGCTGGCATTCAGTTGTCCACCGAAAAGTTCACCCCTTCTTTTGTAACGAGGTCATGGGAAAAGAAATTTTTGAGAATCCTTCAATGAATTGATAGTAATACCCAGCTAGGCCCAAGAAGGACCTAATATCAGCAACATTCTTCAGGGTGGCCCACTCCATAATGGTCTTAATCTTCTTCCAGTCTACCACTATAATCTCTGTTGATATGACATGACCAAGATACTGTATCTGAATTTTGTAAAATTCACACTTGCTATACTTAGCGTACAGCTGATTGTCCCGCAGGGTCTACAACACAATTCTCAAGTGCTTTTCATGTTCCACTTGATTCTTGGAGTAAATCAATATATCATCAACAAAAATCAGCACAAACTTATCTAGGTAATACCACGAACTTGTAATGACCATAACGAGTTCTAAAGGAAGTTTTACAAATGTCTTCTTCCTTAATCCTTATTTGATGATAGCTGAATCTCAGATAAATCTTGGAGAACATACTTGCTTCCCGAACTTGATCGAAAAATTCATCAATTCATGGTAAAAGGTATTTATTTTTGATAGCCAATTTATTCAACTAACGATAGTGAATACATAATCTTAGAATTTTTTCCTTCTTTCGTATGAACAATACAGGGGATCCCCAGGGGGACACACTGGGGTGGATGTAACCTTTATCAAGCAGTTCTTGTAGCTCCATTATGAGTTATGTTAACTCAGGTATGCTCATATGGTAAGGAGTTCTGGAAACAGGAGTTGCGCCTGTGTTAGGTCCCTATAATACTAGTGATTCCCCCATTACCATTGTCATTGTAGCCCTTATTGTTATTATTGTGCCCCTGTTGTCCCCATATTATTATTAATGTGCCCCATAGAAGCCCACTATTGTTATTGTTGTGCCCTTATATTATTATTGTTATGTCAACTTTGATTATATTGTGGCCCCTTGGACTCCTATATATAGAAAGGAGGTTTAGTCATTTGTATCATCCAAGAATTGTTCATTTGAGTAATGTAAAGGAGGTTTCCCCCTCGAAGAGCTTGATTTTGAAGTCGTTGATTTGTATTTTCTATATTTTTGTGAGCTGGTTCAAAATATTTGGTATCAAAGATTTGGATTCTAGGGTTTTGCTGCTCCAAACAGGTCATCGTGGCATTGTCGCTATAACTTTTTTTTTTTTTTTGTGTGACATTTTAGAAGCTAAAAAAAACCTATTGGAGCTGAAATCTCAATGATCCTCAGGTCCAAATTTCAAATCTTTTCTCGCTATATTTTTGGAGATAAGATCTAAGGAAGTTAGGGTTTTTGTAGGCTCTCGAATTATATCCCAAATAGGTGACCTTTGGAAAATCGCCACAAATTTCTCTCTGAGTATCAGATTGAAATTTCGTAGCAAGTTACAAAAAGTGGACACACTGTAGTTTTTTGTGCATGGTTTTCAGGTCCGAAGGGTAAAACAATGACACGTGGAACTTCATACAAGTTCAGTCTACTGAAAAAGTGTATAATCAAGTCATCTTGGGAGATTGGCATAAATCTTTCTTGGAGAATCCAATTTTGATCAGACTGGTGGCATTGGAAAGAGGAGTCAGAGGGATACCACAGTTCGAAATTTCAAACCTTGAAGATCCAAAATTTCAGAGATACATCAGATTCAAAGGGCATAGTGAAGAATAATTATCATTAATTGATGCCCCAAAGAAATAAAATGGAAACACCTAGTAAGCAACCTGAAAGCTCTAGCACGAATCATGAAGAAGAGGAAGAAATGAAACATGATATATCAAAATTATGAGACCAAGTGCAACAAAATTCACTCTCACAAAAAGTAACAGAAGCTAAGATGGATGGTTTAAAGAAAGGCGTGGAAGATAAGATGGATGATTTAAAGAAAGGCATGGAAGATAAGATGAATGAGGTGGAAGCTAAGATGGATGGTTTAAAGAAAGTAATGGAATCTAAGATGAATGACGTGGAAGTTGAGATGGAAGGAAAAATGGAAGATTTGAAGACAAATTTGACAAAGTTGCTACAAGAAATGTTTACTTATGATGAAAGGGTAGTAAAGGAAACTCATGATGAGAACAAAATAAATGTTAATCATGATTTCATAGAATATAACATTGGATTGAAGACCCACCATGTTCCAAAGATCGATATGAGGAATTTTAATGGCAAGGATCCCATAAATGGGAAATTACATATGGAGCAATATTTCGATCTCCATAATGTGCAACTTTATATTTGGAACCAAATTAGTTTGTATGGTATCGATGACTTTGATTTCATAAAAAAATTGTCACTTGGGAAATTTTTATGGAAGAAATGATATCACATTATGAGGATACAAAAAGAAACACCTTTTTTAGCTAATTGTGTTACAAGTCTATTTGGGCACATCACTCCCGACATTTAGATCAATACCATTAGGGTTCATCAAACCCTAATTCAGTTGTTACATGCCCTAGACAAGTCAACTCATTGAATGCTTCCTTCTATGAAATTTTGCTGGCCTAAAGCCTTCCTAACATGCCTCCTTGGGACACCAACGTAGCCCAAGCCTTGAGACAGTTTGCCACAGAGCAGGAAGGCATGCATTACAGTACACTTAGGCCTTCTTTAGCCTGTGCAGGGCACGATTGAGAGAAATTTTAGGGTTTTGGGAATATTCCTTCATTCTAGATGATTCTAGAAGGTTCCCATCTCTTATATCCTCCTATGAGTTTGAAATTAGATAGGCTAAGGATCCATTAACCTCCTATCCTCTCCCTTGCTCCATGGAAACTAAATCCAAGTTTGGAAGGCCATTCAATACCCTCATTTATGACAAAACCACCTCTATTTCCTACAAATTGAGCACTTATCATAGTGATCAAGGGGGCTAGAATCTGAAGTTTGTAAGGAAATTTTGTTGGTTTGAGGATTGAGTTTATGTTAAGCAATGTTATGTTGCTGAAGTTGTGTGCTTTTGATGTGGTGAGGGTTGAACTGAAGCTGGAGGAGTGGCACAGGATCGAACTGTATTGGGTGATACTCTTCCTTATACATTAATAAAGAGCTTATTCCTTTTCTCATATGATTATTCATATCTGTGATGATTATGTGTTTCAATGTCTTCAATTCCATTGTTTTATAGTCGATAGATCATGTATGCTTTGATCATTTCTTGTTTCTGTTTCTCTTGATGCAGGTACCTTTTGAGCAAATTTAGTTCAAGTGGGAGCGACGAGAGTGATTCAAAAGATATCAAGGAAGTGAAATGCAACAAGTAAGTTCCTCCATCTCATCTATCTTCTATAAGAAAAGGTTAAACTACTTTATTTCTGTTGTTCTAGGTGTAGTCACCCACCTAGGGAAAATGTGTTTATCCATAGATGCAAATTCCATGTAACAAATTGGTGACTCTGCAGGGGAATTACTGTCATTCTTGGTGGCTTACCCTCATCATATTACACCCTAGTATACTTTTCTTAGCTTTATTGATCTTATTTTAGTCTTCTTGAAGTGTTTTTAGTTAAAAATTGTGCTTGAAAGTCTCTTGAATTGACACTCTGGCACCAACGTAGTATTGGTATTGACAGAGTGCACTGCAGAGTAGCCCCTGCCTTAGAGACAGTGCATTGCAGTGCACTGTCTCCTTCTCTGGTTTGCGCTGATTCCTCTTAGGCTAAAAAACCCACCTTTGGTTTGATTTTTCCAAAGTTGCTTTCATTGTTTGCTGAAAGATCAATGATTCTAGGTGCATGATTCTTGTGGTTCTGAAATCAAGTTGTATTTCTCCTCCTAGCCCTACTTTGGCCTTGATTGTTTAGTGTTTCTTAAATGATTTCTTTATCATTATAAATTCATTGTCAAAGTTAGCTTATAGTCGATTAATCTTTTTTGAAAACCAAGTGTCGTAAAATTATTCATTTCTTTTGAAAAGGAACTGTCGTAAAGTCTTCGTTTCTTGCAAAACGATTGATTTATTATATGTATGTTAGTTTCCTTTTGTTCATCTCAACATTAAGGAAATTGATAAGAAAAACTTGCATTATGAAATTAGAGGTTTGTGTGTGCTTATAGGAATAGTATAGGGAATTGCATTAGATGTGCTCTTTGCTTTTTAATTCAGCATTTTGATTGCTCTATCCCTTGTAGTTAAGGTTTTCATTGTTCAAAATCAAATGAAAGAATGTTTCTCATCATAGTTGCATTCTAGGAATTTCAAAGACATCACGTGGTGAACCTGAAAGACAAACTCTTAATCAATATCAACTCAAAAGTTATCTCAATTAACCTAATAGAGCATTGTCACCTAACGAATAAAATTTAGAGGTTTTAGGCTAAAGACATGTTCCGGCGTCATAAAATATAGCAGTTGTCATTAATTCTCTGCGATACATTCCGAGTGTGATACCTCATTCCACGTACGTAAGTATATCATAGCTCATCCACGTACCTTCGGGTATATAGGAAGTTTTATAGTATGAAAAGCATAAAGGAATTCTCTCACTGTGCGATTTCGAATTAGCTAGTGCTAACACGGATTGGGCCTCCACGTACTTTCGGGCATATATGGGAGGACTACATTAGGTTGCTATCCATCCTTAGGTAACCGAGTCGACCACCTTGTACAATGTGATACACCGAACACAACATTCAGGGAGATTGCGTGCACGTATGTTAAGTCCTTGGTTTAATGAGGCAATATATTTCAATTCACAGTTACTTGGTAATCCTTTTTCCTTGATTATCCCTCTTTTGTTTTGTTATTTTATTTTGATTAAAATAAAATTAATTAACTGCGTATAACATCCTCCACGTCACTCCTTAGTTGATCTTAGGTTGAGACATATGGCAACAACTTCGGAGTCCACTGATCAAGGAATTCCTTTTGAAGGGAATCTTAGTACTTTTCCTCCTTTCGAAAATATTAGTGCTCCTTATATGGATACATTGTCCCTTCTAGGACTTACCATCAGCTTGCCATTATGGTTGTTCTCAACCTCATTGGCTCTGCAACTGAATATTATCACAACTGGACAAAATCAACCTCTAGTTGATCCTAAAGTTGACCCTTTACCTTCTTCATCGGTTATTTCTTCCTCCCCTTCTTCCTCTTCACTTGGTGAAAGTATTGAAACTAGTAACTAGGTGGATAAGAAGAAAAAGAAAGGGAAGAAGAAGAAGAAGAAGAAGAAGAAGAAGAAGAAGAAAGTTCAGCAGGGGGAAACCAAGCAACCATTGCTTCGAATTCAACTTATGATAAGAAACTATCCGATAAGCCTCACAAAATTTGATATCCTTGCAAACTTTGTACGAGAGACCATCTTCTTCGAAATTTTTCTGGTATTCTTTAGATCTTAGAAGAATAGCCTTCTCGTTCACATCATCCTGTGTCATCAACTTCTGGAGATCATGATGGTGACACGAAAACAACTAGTGGTAGTAACGTTCATGGAAAGAAGGGTAAAGTTAAGTTTCCCTGTAGGTTATGTGAAGGGAATCACTCCATTCACCTTTGTCCTTATCTAGATGAAGCATGAAAAGTGTTGGATAACCGTCCTGCTTCTCCGCAACGACTTCCATCTGGTTACATGAGACTCTCCCTTAATCCTTCACTAGTTGATGAAGTGATCTGGAATTTATCCAGGACAAAGAATGTAAGGTATTACAGACTCATGTGCATGGACGTGCCTATGCTACTTATGCAACGGATCAATAAGATTGCTACAATACATAGACATTGAGGCAATCAAAGAAAACATAACAGTCAAACATGTAAAAAAAAAAAGTTTAATAAGGAGTTCACCCAATGCTCCTGGGCTACGTCTCTTGGTCCAGCCTTTCAGTGGTGGCCTCTCTATTATGTTTTCAAGCAAAGTTTTTACAATAGTGAGCTCGATTCGAGACTCACTAAACAAAATGGAGTCAGTAGGAATGGAGTGCACAGACTCTCCTTACTAAAACTCGCCCTCTGAGGGTCACAGTGGTATGATAGGCCTATGTTGAGTAGTTTCTTGAAACTCTCAAGCCTTCAATGGAGTACAAGAGACTCTCTCTCTGACTCTCTTTGGCTCGATGCTGCCTTCAGGACACCTCGACTTCTACTGTTTATTCTCTGCTATTAGCTTTCTACATCTCTTCACTATCTACCTCTGTCTATCACCTCTATCAGTTCATGGCTTTAAAGCTAGTCTGTTCTTTGACTGCTTGTTTCCACTTCCCAACCTTCTAGTTTCCTTATCTCTGTCCATTCGAATTCCTCTACTCTGCGTCATAATCATTGGGTAACACCTTGTAGGGAGGTGGCAACCTGTTTGCTAACGAACTGGGTGTTAGATTCCTTGAGTCATATTCGAATGGCTGTTAAATCTGTTTGCTTTAATATTTCTCGCAAACACGAATCATTTTCCAACTCATCATCCACGTCAGATTTCAAATCCCCTGTCATCTTACTTTTTGACTTTGTCAAATCCGGTTAGTCATCGGGCTGTATCTCCACCTCCGATCTGGACCCCCCAGATCCTATGGTCGTCCTTTATATCGGGTGAACAAGGTGCACGACATTTACTCGTTTGATGTGGGAGGTTTTATCTCTCTTCCGCTGGACGTGTGTCGCTCAATGTGTGGCATTGGGTGGGACTTAGTCAAAACTTCTTACTACCTTGAAGCCTTCCGATATCCTGCCGATTTTGGGGAATCGCACGCTACGAAACCGAAACAATTATTTTTCTGAATTTTATGCGATTTCGGGTCCGAGCACTTTGGGGCTTTCCTTCACTGAGGGGGACGCCCTGCGATACATGATTAGCACTAATCACGTATCAGAATCCACCTATGTTTCCTGAATTAACCTCCAATTTTTCCAGTTTTGTGCCATTGCACTTTACCATGGGCCAACGGTCTACGCGCTTGACCGAGGGTCCTCGTTGCTCTGCTCTGGCCACAGCTGCAATTGTTACGAGGATTCCTTTTGATAGCTTCAATCTTTTCTAGGACTTGAATCTTTTAGCATAATTTGAAACAATCATGAAAACTTAGAGAGTTTATAGGATCCAATTTGGATCACGGCCTTCCCACTAAAAAATATTTTGGACCACCAAAAGTTGGTTTTCTTTTAAGCATCAATCAAGTGAGGGTATTGCTTCCTTGCTTGTTCAATTTCTATCCATTTCACACTACTTGGGTTTGAAACTTTGAGTCCGATCCTGAGGTACCCAACATCCCCTCTACATGTAGTTCTTACCTTCCTGTCCAAAATTGTATCTTCCTGCAACTCATTAAGATATTCAGGTAAAAGATCATCAATAGAAGGCGATTGACTCTATTCTTCGGGATCTTCAATTAATGAAGGTTCAAATAGTCTCAATACATCTACATTAACAACTGAGTAGATGTGCATGTAAGCTGGTAGAACAAGGCAAAAAGCATTCTCACCAATTTTCTCAAGTATCTAGAAAGGTCCATACCTTATTGGCTTTAGCTTCTTACCTTCACCTTGCATTCTGTCTTTGCTGATATACATCCAGACTTGATCACCAACTTGGAAACTATGCTCCATCCGATGCTTGTCATGCCTTACCTTGTACTTGGCTTGGCTCTTTTCTAGCTGTTCCTGTACTGCCTGGTGAATCTCTTGGATTTTTTCAATGAACTTGGTTGCCTTGTCCACATCACTGTGTCCATCAACTGTTATGTCTTTACCAAAGACAAAATCCAAGGGAGACCTTGGTGTGAAACCAAAACAGGTCTCAAAAGTAGATCTTTGTGTATAAGAATGTTTAGCTTGGTTGTAAGCATGCTACACATAACATAAATGTTCATCCCAAAGCTTGGGATGCTTGCTGCACTAGCCTCTGAGCAACTAGATCACTATCCTGTTGACCACTTCTGTTTGGCCATCTGTTTGTGGATGAAAAGCTGCGCTTTTCTTAAGCCTGGTGTCCATCAATTCCCACAAACTTGACCAAAATTTCCCAACAAATCAGGTATCTCGATCAGATATTATGGAAGTGGGTAATCCAAAATGAACCCATACATGCTGAAAGAACAATTTTTTAGTTTGTTTAGTTGTAATCTGTTTGTTACAAGGTATTAAAATACACATTTTACTGAACCTATCCACAACAACATATAAATAGTCATGACATTTCCTAGATTTAGGTAGTCCTCCAACAAATTCCATGGAAACACTTTCCCAAGGATGAGAAGGAAACGGTAGTGGAGTGTACAAGCCTAGTTTTCTATTGCTGGGCTTGCTTTTAGCACACATGGTACACCCTCTTACATATCTAGAAACCATCTCATTCATTTTTTTCCAATAACAAAATCTTTGTAGTTGTGCAACTATTTTACTTACACCAAAGTGACCTGATATTAGAAAAGTGTGTGCTTCTTGAATTATCTTTACTCTTTCAATTTGTGGAATGCATAGCTTCCCAAAATGATACAAGAGTTGGTTCTTAACATGATAACCCAATTCTTCTACTCGTTTGCCTTGACTTAAAGTTGCATATACATCTTTAAAATATATATCTTGAGCATATTGTTCAATGTAGCTCTCATACAATACTGAATTATGCTTAAGTATAGTAGATGCATTTAGAATTGGTCTAGATAACATATCTGCAACTTTATTGTGTATGCCCTTTTTATATCTGATGACTAAATGAAACTTTTGTAGAAAACCCATCCATCTATAGTGTCTTGATTGCTGCAACTTAGTTTGGGAGTTTAGATATTGAAGTGGTTGATGATCAATATGTATAAATGTCTCTTTTCCCATTAAGTAATGTTTCCACTTTTTCACACTCTGTACTAATGCATACAATTCTTTATCATATGTGGGATAGTTAACTACTGTAGAATTAAATGTCTCAGAATGATAACATATGGGTTTACTGTGTTGCATCAACACTGCTGCCATGGCATAGTCACTGGCATCTGTTTCAATTTCAAATGGTCTTTGAAGATTGCGCAGTGCTAGTACTGGTGCTGTACTAATATTTTCTTTCAAGGTGTCGAAGGCTTTTTGCTGTTTGCCTCCCCACTGAAACACCTTGTTCAATCTTGTTAAAGCATGTAAGGGATCTGCAATTAAGGAAAAGTTAGAAATAAACTTTCTCCAATATTGTGCTACTCCTAAGAAGCTTCTAGCTGTTGTAGTAGATTTGGGTTTAGGCCAGTTTACAATGACTGCAACCTTAGAGGGATCTATCGTTAATTCACCACCCCCTACTATATGTCCCAAATAATTCAAAGATGTTTTTCCAGATTCACATTTTGAGAGTTTAACATAAAGATTTTCTCTTTTCAAAACATCCAGTGTCTGCTTAACATGCTCTAAATGTTCTTCCCACGTTTTTCTAAATATAAGAATGTCATCCAGATATAAAATAACAAAATCATCAAGAAAAGGTCTGAGTACATCATTCATTACTCTCATGAAAGTAGTAGGAGCATTAATTAAGCCAAAAGGCATAACCAGCCACTCATACAATCCCTGATTTGTTTTGAAAGTAGTCTTCCATGCATCTTTCTCTGCAACTCTGACCCGATGATAGCCACTATGCAAGTCTAACTTGGAAAAATAAACAGCTTCTTTCAACTAATCTAATAGATCATTTATGCTAGGAAGGGGATAACAACTTTTGATCATTATCTTATTCAGTGCTCGGTAATCAATGCACATTCTCCATGAGCCATATTTCTTTTACACCAAAACAATTGGAGACCCACATGGTGATGTGCTAGGTCTGATGAACCCCTTCTTGAGCAGCTCCTATACCTGCTTCTTGAATTTTGCATTCTCTAAAGCGGACAACCTATACATTTTGATGTTAGGCAATGGAGCATCTTGCTGCAAGTTAATATCATGCACTATTCCTTTTTGGGTGGCAGAACTTTAGGTTCTTGAAACAATACATCATATTATGAAACAACTTTTTCTAAATCAGCTTGCTGTTTAGCATCATAACCCTCAAATACATTGGTTTTATCAAGTTTCTTTTCCTTTACAACCATTAGTAAAAATTGTTTGCATGAATTTAAAATTCATTTCATCTGCCCTGAGTTTATGAGAGCATAATTATTCTTGAGCTTATGAGATCTTACAATATATTTGATTCCATCTTTAACAAGTAGATACTTGTTCTCATCTCTATAGAAAATAGCTTTCTGTCATACAAGTAAGGACTCCCTAAAACAATTCCACATATATCCAAAGGAACTATATCTAACTCAACCTCATCTACAAATGTTGACCCAAAAGAAAGCTTAAGTTTACATTGTCTAGTCACTTGTAGCTTTGCTTTATCACATAGCCAACCTAATGGATATGGTTTCTTATGAGGTGTGGTTAGTAATCCCAACTTCTTTACAATTTCTTCAGAAATTAAATTTACTTGTGAGCCACTACGAAACAAAGTATCAATTTTTTGATGATTGGAAATAACTCGAATATGAAAAAGCTCATGCCTTTTTCTCTCATTTTCTTCATTATCACTAGATTGTGCAGAATTACTAGTAGATGCTTTAGAATTTTTACCTTTTATACCTATGGCTGTAATTTTTGCTTCATCTCTTGAATCTGACCTCAAATCCTTTTGAATAGCTGCAACAATCTTCTTCTTCTTGCCCTCGAACTTCTTAGGTTTCAACTCCAAATGCAAAATCCAGCAGTGTCCATCATCATGCCCATCCTTCTTATAGTGAGTGCATGAAGACTTGCTTTTCTATACAGTGTTTGTCTTCCTCTCTTTCCATTTCTGTTTTCTTTTCTCCTTATTTTTGCTTGCAGTGGGTTTGGATGATCCCACAATTTCTGGGTTCCCATTCTTACCTCTAGCTTCGAGATGCGTAGCCTGAATGGATACCTCTTCTATGCTAGTGGGATTAAACATGGGGATAGTGTGTCTCATGTAGCTGTGTAGACCACCTATATACTTCAACAGAGTCTCAGGTGAGTCTAAAGAAATTCCGAGAATCAAAGATCTTTTCCTAGATTCTTGGGTGTAACCTTGTACACTTTGCCCTTTTAGTTGTCGAAGAGTTTTCCAGCTCATCATGGCTTGCTGCATGTAGGCTAGTGGATAGAATTGCTTTTTAATTGCAGAAACAAATTCACTCCAAACAGAAAGAATCTTACCATGTTTCTTCATGTTAGCTTGTGTCCTGCATTCCCACCATACCAAGGCAGTGCCTCCAAGGTGTAGGCTGGCCAGCTGAATCTTACTCTTGTCTGAGTCGATGCTTTGCATCTGCAATCAACATCAATCCGTCTGATCTAATTATCCAGCTTCTCTGCATTCAACTATCCATCATATATTGGTAAATAAAATTTAACATATAATTTAATCAAATATGTATTCTTTTTATTTTTAGGGATTTTAGGAGGCGTGAGAAATTTTTCTTCTTTCCCTTTGCCTTTAGAGTGGTCATGGAGGAGAGATTCTTCTACTCCTTTGTCTTGTTTGGAGCTTGATGAATCCTCATCTCTATGTTTCTTAAAGTGCCTATACATTTCCTCCACCATGGATCTCAGCATCATAAAACTATCCATGAACTGGGGGTGTGATTCCAAGGGATTTTCTTCTGACATTTTCCTTTTAGAATAGACTCTTCCAATTTCTGGGTTAGTTTCAGCCAATTCTCCTTCTCCTAATTTAAGCTTTGATCTAGTTAGCATTCAACAACAAAATCCAACACAAGCTTGTCTAACCTTAGTAACCTAGAGCTCTGATACCACTTGATCTGGAATTTATCTGGGACAAAGAATGAAAGGTATTACAGACTCATGTGCATGGACGTGCCTATGTTACTTATGCAACGAATTGATAAGATTGCTAGAATACATAGACACTGAGGCAATCATAGAAAACATAACAGTCAAACATGTAAACAAAACAAGTTTAAGAAGGAGTTCACCCAATGCTCCTGGGCTACGTCTCCTAGTCCAGCCTTTCAGTGGTGGCCTCTCTATTATGTTTTCAAGCAGAGTTTTTACAAAAGTGAGCTCGATTCGAGACTCACTAAGTAGAATGGAGTCAGTAGGAATGGAGTGCACATAATCTCCTTATTGAAACTCGCCCTCTGAGGGTGACAGTAGTATGATAGGCCTATGCCGAGGAGTTGCTTGAACCTCTCAAGCCTTCAATGGAGTACACAAACTCTCTCTGACTCTCTCTGGCTCGATGCTACCTTTAGGTCAACTTGACTTCTACTCTCTGTTCTCTGATATTAGCTTTCCGCGTCTCTTCGCTGTCTGCCTCTGTCTGTCGCCTCTGTCAGTTCATGGCTTTAAAGCCAGTCTGTTCTTTGACTGCTTGTTTCCGCTTCTCGGCCTTCTGGTTTCCTTACCTCTATCCATTCGAATTCCTCTACTCTGCATCATCATCACTGGGTAACACTTCGCAGGGAGGTGGCCACTTGTTTGCTAGCGAATTGGGTGTCAGATACCCTAAATCATATTCGAGTGGCCGTTAAATTTGTTTGCTTCAAGGCCACCTGCAAACACGAATCGTTTGCCAACTCATCATCCATGTTGGAAGTCAAATCCCCTGTCATCTTGCTTTTTGACTTTGTCAAATCCGTTCAGTTATCGGGACGTATCTCCGCCGTCAATCTGGACCCCCTAGATCCTACGGTAGTCCTTTATATCGGGCGGACAAGGCGCACGACGTTTACCCGTCTGATGCTTGTGGTTTTCTCTCTCTTCCACTCGAGGCATGTCGCTCGATGTGTGGCATCGAGTGGGACTCAGTAAAAACTGCTTATCGTCTTGAAGCCTTCTGATATCCTATCAGTTTTGGGGAATCCCGCGCTACGGAACTGGAACAATTATTTTTCCGAATTTTATGTGATTTCAAGTCCGAGCACTTCGGGGCTTTCCTTCATTGAGGGGGACGCATCGTGTATCAGGATCCACCTTTAGTTCCCGAATTAGCCTCTGGTTTTTCCAGTTTTGTGCCAATGCACTTTACCATGGGCCAATGGTCTGCACGCTTGACTGAGGGTCCTCATTGCTCCACTCTTGCCACAACTGCAATTGTTATGAGGATTCCTTCTGATGGCTTCAATCTTTTCTAGGACTTGAATCTTTCAACATAATTTGAAACAGTGATGAAAACTTAGAGAGTTTCTAGGATCCAATTCAGATCATGAGGTGACTGACCCAAATCAATCGTCGGTTAAACCCACTCTCTCTGAATGTGAATCCCATGAGTCTATACCCTATCAATCATAGGTTGAGGAAGCAGTTGAACTGATTTCACCTTCAGTGAATCATACCTTTCCCGTAGAGAGTGAGTATGATACCACTCAGGTTCTTTTCATTTCTTCAGATTCCAATGAGCTTGGAGGCAACCCTCCTATTCCATCAAGACACGAGGAAACTCCTCCCATTCTATTAACTCAAGGGGGTAATTCTTTCATTCTTACGGTACCCACTCCAAGTAGTCTAGTCACTTCCTTTGATTAGAATTGACTAGCAAGATGTCATCTTCCTTCTTATGTGCCTTTATAGATCATAGTACAGGTTTGTAATATGATTGTACCTGGAACTATTATAGATGAAAGTGCATCTGTGAATATCCTTTCCTCCACTGCTTGGCAAGCGCTCAGTTCGTCGCCACCTATGCCTATTACCTAGAATTTGTTGGTTTTTAGCATAGGAACCAATCAAACATTAGGGATTCTTCCTCAGTTGCCTATTACTTTGGGAGGAAAAATTGTTTATCTCAATGTGATGGTAGTCTCAGGCCCTTTAGATTACAATTTACTTCTGGGGTGTGACTATGTTTATGACATGAGAGCTATTGTTTCAACACTCTTTCGAGTGATGTGTTTCTCGCATGAAGGCAGAATTGTCACTGTTGACCAGCTTTCATTTCCTGATCCAAATACGCCTTCTAGTCAACCATCTCCCCTAAATGGTCCTTTTATCCTAATGGTATCTTCCCCACCACGGGTCAATTATGTGGCAACCCGTTCCATGCCTACATCAATTTACGATCAATTCCTTGATGTTGTGCATTATGTACTGGGGGCATTGGAACCAGATATTTCTAATGGATTCCTTGCTACGTATCCCTTCCAGAGCATTGTTCTCCCATCTGATGAGAACCTCTTGGAAGTCATGACCTCTTATGGGTCATGATCAAGGAATCATGAGCATAGTTCCTTGTCTTGTGTCAAGCTCGTTAAAAAATGAAACAAGGAATTTGAGCATAGTTCCTTGTCTTGTGTCAAGCTCGTTAAAAAATGAAACAAGGAATATGAGGATAGTTCCTGGTCTTGTGTCAACCTCATTAAAAAATGAAACAAGGAATATGAGGATAGTTCTTTTACTGTGTCAACCTCATTAAAAAATGAAATATGTCCCAAAGCATAGTTCCTTGTCTTGTGTCAAGCTCGTTAAAAAATGAAACAAGGTCCCCTGGAGAAAAGTTCCAATTCAAGTCTTTGATTAGATCTCGTAAAATCCCAGTCGAATCTTTCACTTGATCTCATAAATGAACCTTCATTCCATCCACTTGATAGCCATGAGTAGTCTACTTAGGTGAATGTAATGAAGCTTGGGGGGCAAGCACCTAGGATCGAGTCATCATGCTAGGGGCATGTGAACCAATCTAAAGCATAGTTTCTCATGGTTCAAGCTTATGTAAAAATGAAACTGAATCCAAGCATAGTTTTTCATTTCAAGCTTGTGTAAACATGAAACTAAATCCAAGCATAGTTCCCTATGGTTCAAACTTGTGTAAAAATGAACCCATCTCCTTTTTAATCCTCGTGATTTCCATTCTATTAGCCTCTTCTGCCAGATGAGCCTTGGTTTTTCTCCTTCCATCATCACTATCTGCTTGGCTGATCATACACTTTCACTTGGTCGTTTTACCCTTTTTGAGGAACAATTCAATAAATGGTCTTATTAGCCAGCCTCTTGACCATTACATGTTTTGAGAAGTTCCAACATCACCAAAACTAGTTGCTATCCTAGACACCACTCGTTCCTGTAACTAGAATCCTCTTTAAGCTCTTTTCAGACTCTCGAAATATGAAAAGATTGTTGAGCGCTTGTCCTTTTCAGCTCGTAAACGGATTGGAAATGACATCTACTCAGTATAAGTTTAACCCCTTTCCAGACTGAGATAGATTACTTACGAAAAAGGAATACATTGATCGAACATGGTCAAGGTTCTCTATTGTATTATTTTACACTTTTTCTGATTTGAGAGACAAATTTAAAAAAAACAACTTATGGAGTTTTCTTTTTGTCCCTTTTCAAACTCTCTAAACATGAAAAGGACCGAGTTCTCATTATCGTTAAACTCGTTAAAACATCAAATAGAAACAAACTTGTCCATCATGACAAGACCGAGTTTCACCTTTGCTAGGCTCGTTAAAACATCACGTAGTGATGGATTCACCCGAAGGGTGGAATTATACTACAAGAATATGTTATCCTCCTCAAGCTTGTTAAAAGATAAAGATGTACCGGTCAGCAATGACTGGGGAAAATGGGAAAAGGGATAAAATCACTTTACCGTAGCAAGTCTCTCTTGAACATGACACTTTGACTTCATCTCTGTGACTATTTGGGTTGGATTATCTGCTTGATGGTTATCATACCTATGGTCTATCACACCATCCATCACTTTGGTTTTGGGTCAATGCTACCAATTCATTTAGTGTCACCGACATGTTCAAGAGAAGTCACTCAGTAAAACTCATCCTTTGCAATACTCATAAACCTTCATTTTCATGACCCCCATTCCAAAACCTTGTGTCGTTAGTCACATTTCGTCTCCAAAATCATTACACGTTTCATTTAGTCAATGTAGGATACATCAAGGCCCTCTTGCGATAAGTCACTTCTTGTCGACATCAGCACATTATCCAAGAAGTTGACTTAGAAACACCCTTTCAGTACCTTGGGGCTTGCATACATCAATGGAAAGTTTCTTGCTTCTGGTGATAGGTTGACATCACTAGTCTTCCATCGAAAGACTTTGTATGGTGTTCGACATCAAAACATTTATTCACACCATGCAGAATGTACTGTAGTACTTTGAGAATCATTATCATTATCGGTGATCTCTCTCACATCTCTTAACGAATTATGTCATTGGCTGGTAATCAGACGATGTCTTCCCATGTTTGGCTTCAGATCACATATTCACATGGTTAGACTCATACTTGAGTGAACAATTGGATGAGATAGACGAAACCGGATCTAGTTTCATCCATCCGGGTTGCGATTTCAGGAGAGTACTAAATCATCTGTACGATGGCTTTACACTGATGGTCATCCCATCATGGGTCTCTATCTATAGACGACTATCTATGTGCATGTAATGAAAAGTTTATATGCTAAGTATGGGTATGCCTTCCCTTAGCAATACATGAAAAATCCAAAATATCATGATGTAATGTATTGCAATTGATGCAAGTCAATGTCCGCTTTATTTCCTCTCTGTCACATCGTAAAGCATACCACTCGACAATATCATTTTTGACTTCATGCTTTAGGGGGAAACTATTTCAGGTCTATTTGGGCACATCACTCCTGAAATTCAAATCAATACCATTAGGGCTCATTAAACCCTAATTCAGTTGTTACATGCCCTAGACAAGTCAACTCATTGAATGCTTCCTTCTATGAAAGTTTCCTGGCCTAAAGCCTTCCTGAAATGCCTCCTTGGGACAACACTACAACCCAAGCCTTGAGACAGTGCACTGTAGAGTAGGCATTCCGACTGTGGCCTGCACTGTAGTGCACTTAGGCCCTCTTTACCCTGCGCTGGGCAAGATTGAGCGAAATTTGCATAGGGTTCTGGGAATATTCCTTCATTCTAGATGATTCTAGAAGGTTCCCATCTCTTATCTCCTCCTATGAGCTCGAAATTAGATAGGCTAAGGATCCATTAACTTCTTATCCTCTCATCCCTTGCTCCATGGAAACTAACTCCACGTTTGGAAGGCCATTCAATACCCTCATTTATGACAAAAACACCTCCATTTCCTATAAATTGAGAACTCATCATAGTGATCAAGGGGGCTAGAATTTGAAGTTTGTAAGGAAATTCTGTTGGTTTGAGGATTGAGTTTATGTTAAGCAATGTTATGCTGCTGGAGTTGTGTGCTTTTGATGTAGCAAGGGTTGAAATGAAGCTAGAGGAGTGGCACAGGATCAAACTGTATTAGGTGATACTCTTCCTTCTACATTAATAAAGAGCTTATTCCTTTTCTCATATGAATTTTCATATCTGTGATTGTCATGTGTTTCAATGTCTTTGATTCCATTGTTTTATAGTCGATAGATCGTGTATGCTTCGATCGTTTCTTATTTCTATTTCTCTTGATGTAGGTAACTTTTGAGCGACTTTAGTTCAAGTGGGAACGGCAGGAGTGAGTCAAAAGAGATCAGGGAAGTGAAAGGAAACAATTAAGTTCCTCCATCTCATCTATCTTCTATAAGAAAAGGTTAAACTACTTTCATTCTGTTGTTCTAGGTGTAGTCACCCACCTAGGAAAAATGTGTTTATCCGTAACAAATTGATAAATCTCAAACAAAAGGGTTTAATGATGGAGCAGATTGAGGACTTCCAAAAATTGAATATAAGGGTAAAAGATATTCCAGAGGAGCATATGATTGATGCGTTCATAGGGACTTTAAAGGATAACATCCAACATGAGGTTCGACTTTGGGAACTCGATTCAATGGAGAAGGCATTCAGGTTGGCAAGAAAAGTGGAAAGCAAAATTATGGCAACCAGGAAGCCTACCACTCACAACTATAAGGATGGAAGTGTTGTTGCCCCTAGCCTTCCACATCTTACAAGGTTAACACCACAAATATTGGAAGAAAAAAGAGAAAAATGGCTTTGTTAGAGTTGTGATAGAAAATACACTAAAGGTCATAAGTGTGCTGAGAAGAAATTATTTTATGTAGATTGTGAAGAGGATGAAGAAAAGGAACAAGAAACATCAAAAGAAGAGGATATACACCAGGAAAAAAACCTTGGGGAAAGAAGAAATGAATCCGACCATATCTTGTAATGCATTGGATGGAATTACCACTCAAACTGTTAAGATAGAAGGACATATTGAGAATAAAAAGGTAATAGTGTTGATTTATTCGGGTAGTACCCATAATTTTATTCATTGTAAGATTTTTATTTGGGCAGTACCCATAATTTTATTCGGGAAATACCCTTAACTTTGGTAAATGTAATGTAAAGACCCCACAAAATGCGGGCACAGAGCGCGAGAGTCTAGGGTTGTCCACCCTAAAATAATGTAATTTAATGTAGAATGTGTCGACCTACCCATGGTATGCGGACCATGGGATTGTATAAATAGAGTGAGGCTCTAAGTGTAAAGTCAATAGTTTTTAATATTGACCTTCAATAGTATGGGTTTTGAATAAGGAATTCACACTGAGTCTGTAAGTTCGAGTCTTGGGTTGTAGTAGTAAGAAGAGGCTCTGTAGCTGTGTGCACAGAGGCTTGGTAAAGTCTACATCTGTGTGCATGGACCCCTACAGCTGAGTGCGTAGGGTGGAGTTGGGATTGTACTAGAATAAAGGATTAATAAGAGATAAGTTGATACTGAAATATTGTGCATCTGCTCGTAGATCTGTGTGTTTATGCTTCTATTATATCTTTACATCTCTTTACAGTTTATGATTGCAGACGCTTGTTATAATTGTTGAATGATTGATGAGAATATTGGACCCACATAATTAAGTTAAGATCTATAAGAATAACACAGTAAGGCTAAGGGATCTAGAAAACACCTCTTCACGATCTATAAGAATAACACAGTAAGGCTAAAGGACCCAACCCTATCCTCCTAATCGTTTTCTAGAAGTGGCGCGACCACAGGGGAAGATAAGGGGAAGCAGCCCAAGGAAGATGCATGGGTTCAGAAGGCCACTACAAAGGAACCTAAGTTTGATTTGGAACGCGCAAAGGAGATGTTTATGGAAGATAAGAAGAGCTTTGCGGAGGCTTGTACTTCAGGTAGTAAGGATCAACCAGAGCCCGGAATGGATCCTTCTATGCTTGCTACCTTTTTAGAGACATTGTTGAAGCTGCTGAGTGATAATAAGGAAGTTAAAGGACTACAAGACCTGATCACTAGGTGCGTAGGGTTGGGTGAACTGCGTGTAGTTTGGAAACTGGGAAAGCATACATTGCATATTGGAAGGGAAATGAGATTAACAATGTAGATTGGCAAATATGAAATCCTATGTATAAGCTCCGCTGTGATGGGAATGGGCTCCTCCAGCCACAAGTACCCATCGTGCACCAGGCAAAGCAGTTGACTGATGACAAATATTGTGATTATTTCTCGATGAAAGTGTGGAATCCATAGGAGGTGGAGTAGCCCAACCTCCTCCACCTCGCATAGCCATTTCTGTGGCTGCAACGCTATAACTTCCCCCTTCTTGCATTGTTTCATCAGTGGGCTAGTTTCCAAATGAGGGAAATTTTCGCCATCCACGAGGTCCTAGTCTTGAAACTTCATCGTGGGTACATGGACCACAGCTGAACCTTCAAACACAATTCCCTCAGGGAGGAATGGGGTTTTGAGTGTGCTTTTAAGGGCATCTAGATCTTTTGGTACCTTTACCCTCCCCTTCCACGGGGGGACATACTTGGGTAGCTTTGCTGTGGCGTGTACTGGTGGAATGTCTTCCTCCATTTATTCCTCTGGTTCAATCTCCTCTATGAATGCTTGGAAATACTCCTCCTCATCATCGATTTCAATGGTAACCGTTTTGTCCTTCTCTTCCATGGACAACTTACCAAACCGCGGGTTGCGCGAAGACATACAGACCAGTCCTGCTCCCTGTGGATCTTTTTTAGTCCTCGGTGTTCGGGGCGATTTTGGGATTTCCTGTGCATCCCCCACTGGTGACATAGGGATCTACATGGCTCCCTTGGTTGTTGACATTATTCTGACCAGGAAATCATGTGTCTCCTTCGACAATGCTTCAAACCACGGACTTGCTCTCACAACCGCCAAATTCGTCAGGTTCATACCCACTTGATAACGCAACAAATGAATTCTTAAACCACCAAGGGCTATTCGGTGGAGAGCCACTTTTGATTTATAGGCCCCTTTGAATTCAAATGCGACCGTTCCCCCCATATTCAACTCATTAATGTGAGAATGGTGGTAGATCGTTTCAAATCGAGTTCTGACGTTGTGTCTTAATTTCCCGCCACTCTCTCCTTGTTGTCTTAAAGGGGATGTCTTATCATGAACAATGACCCCAACAGTCACTTTTTAGTCTACCTACATGATAGTGTGGCCTCCCATGTGCGGGTGCGACCGACTGGCCCTTCGCGTAGTCCTCCTATCGCGCCGCTTCCATACAGACTCTTTTATAGTCCCATGCTCTCTTTCAATTGCTTGGAGCTGTGAGATTGTGCTTTCTACAGATAGTCAGGTGGTTACCCCACCCGCGCGAGGCTTCCCTGCACCTGCCGTCCTAGTCCGTGGGTACCCCGCAATTACCTTGATTTCAGTCAGTGCTTCACTTTCTTCTTTACACGGCGTGCTCCCCCGATTCCTTTGTCTAGTGAGGTGCGGCCACAACCATGGCAGCAAAACCCCAAATCCTTCCAATGCGGTAGTGTGGCTGCCTACCTTTTGTTATGTCGAACTTAGTTTCTTGGCACAACCTGCCTGTGTAATTTCGGTTTCCAGTTTGTTGATTTCTTCGTCCAAGATCCTACTTTTCTTCCTCAGCCATACTTGATCTTCTTCGAGTTCGCAAATTTTCAAGTGCCCTTGCCGAATGGCTTCCTGAATCTGCATATGTTTGGCCCCGCGTGGCGGCATAATTCCTTTGTCCGGGTCCTTACGACTCATAATATGTGAGGATTCCTTCCTCCCAAACCTATGGCCTCGACTTTGCCCATCATCTTTAGGATCATTTCTGTGCTTATATTCTTGTAAGAGGCCCATCGAACCGCTGGTACGTGCTGGTCCCAATCATTTCGTTTGACCTAGTGAACCTTATTCAAGATCCTGCGTACCCTCTTGAATGCTTCTATGTGGAAATTTTGCGGTGCGTGACACTTTTCCTGCTGTTGCAGCTAGTTCCGAGTGTCGATCCTTAGTTTGGGATGTGCTTGCACAACACACATTTGCACCCCTTGACACAGGTGGGTGCGCAAACTTCGCTGTCATGGCTGCCTGATTCTTGTTCAGTGACAGGGGCTTCCAACCAATACCCACATCTGCCTTTTACCTACGCACCAGCTTACCATGGTCTCTTGTCGTGTACTCCCTCCCTGTATAGGTGTCATGCACAGTATCCCTTCCAGCATAGCGTATTGTTGCTGGTCCGGTACTACGCTTTCAACCTTGTCTAGGAATTCCTCTACCACTGCCACATCATCATATGTTGGTGGTTCCCTTGCTTCTGTTGTTACGTGATAGAATGATCTAATCATCATGTTACAATTTAGTGTCGTCACCTCGTGCAACCGGTTCTGCCAACGTTCTACTTCTTCATCAGAATTTGAAGTATAGGAAATGTCATGTTCCCATGAGATTCTCCCATCCGCAGTTAGGTTCACCCGATCCTGGTCTTGCGCTGTTATCTGGTAAATGAAATCTAGTTCATCGTCGCTGTCATCATCACACATAGGTTCAATGTAGTGCACTCCTTTGGCTGGATCTAGCGGAACTACTACGTGTAGAGACTTTTTCTCAAATATCATCTTCCGTTTCTTCAGGTTGATGACTCCATTCATATCAGTGGCCCAGTCTATTCCTAGAAACACAAGATAAGGATTGTCGTCATCAATAATCTCTATCACTTCAAGTTCTGTCTGCGTGCTCATGCCCTCAATATCGACTATTACCCCTTGCAACCTCCCCACGGGAAAAATCTTCTGTTGATTTGCCATTTGTAATTGAATAGGGGACCACTGTAACGCGGACCTGCCCATGCGTTCCCATGTATGCTTAGGCAACACATTCGTGTCAGACCCTAGGTCCAAGATTACCTGATCCATTTCGTATTCAAAAATCTGTGCTATCAACCTCATCTCCCTTCCAGTGCGCAATGTATGCTTTCCCAGTTTCCAGACTACGCGTAGCTCACCCATCCCTGTGCACCTAGTGATCAGCTCTTATAGTCCTTTAACTGCCCTATTATCACGCAACAACTTCATGCATGTCTCTAAAAAGGTAGTAGGCATAGAAGGATCCATTCCTGGCTCTGGTTGATCCTTACTACTTGAAGTAGAGGCCTCTGCGAAGCTCTTCTTAGCTTCCATAAATGTCTCCTTTGCACATTCTAAGTTAAACTCAGGTTCCTTTGTAGGAGCCTTGCAAACCCATATATCTTCCTCAGGCTGTTTCCCTTTATCTTCCCTTGTGGTTGCACCAATTCTAAGCATCATGTTCACGTTGGGGTCTTCTTCGCATGGTTCAAACCTCATCATTTGGATATTCTGAGTCGGAGTAGGCTGTAGTACCCCTTTCTCATGCATTTGTGCAATTAACATAGGACAATCTATCATTTCATGATCAAACTGATCATAATATGAACAAGACATTCTCGTTGGATTAGTACAATTGCGGGCGTAGTGTCCTGGTTCTCCGCAATTGTAGAAAATCAACTATCTGCAGCCCCTTCTTGGCCCCATCCCTCCCCATCCTCAACCTTGGCCCTGAAATCCAGTGCGTGCCATCCCCACGGTTGGGTCGAGGCCTCACGTTTTGTCTACATTCTATAAGCTGCGGTTCGCTCCATCATCAAATCGTAGCTGCGAAAAGTACGCTTGTCGTGGCCCACTGACCTACATAAATTACAAAAAAGTTGCTGGGAAGCCTGTGTATAATTTTGCAACAAATGACAGTTATCTGTTGTGTGCTTTCTCCCTATCTGACAGATCGTGCACCATAGCACGGGTGTCACACTAGGCACTGCCTGTGCCTCTGGTTGCAATGGCATTGGCCCCCCTCCTGCCAAGTAGTTCGCCAATACTAGGTAGTGATCCTTGTTGTGGCCTTAGCCTTTGCATTTTATGTACCACACTTCCTCGTGCGCCTCAGGCCGCAGTGCCCTATCCTGCTTCAAACTCTGCATTTTTAGGCAGAGATTTTGTAGCTGCACGTGGATTTGTTGAACTCGCAGCCCTGGATCTTGTATCGATGTTTCATGCGACCTCATCACCATTTATAATGCTTTGGCCTAGGTTGAAAGCTTCTATTGTAATAGTGTCGTCCTCAGGTGTGGTGTCAAAGACGCCACAAACCACACGCGGTGCTACGCATTTGTTAGTGTCATATTAGCCTCATAGATCGTACTCTTCAGCTGCTAATCCAGATTCCATGGGGTATCGCCTGGAAGCATCGTGATCTCTTTAAATCTGATGATTGACTGCATCTCTGATTTCGGCCGGCTAAGCTCTCTGTTCAACGCATTTTGGATCTCCATTATTCCTTCATTTGAGTGCTTGATATACCATGTCAACGCGCAATCCTGTAGCACATTAACCAATGTAGCCTTCTTAATGTTATCATCCGTGACCCCTTGTGCTTCCCATACTACTCTTACTACGAACCAGAACTGATCCGGATCCTCACTTCCTACTCCTCTGAATACGGGTAGCTTGATCGCGCTTGCCATGCTGAACTGCGGTGTTAGCAAAGGTGGGGTGGTTGAGGAAGTAGGTGAAGGAGGTGACGCGGTGGGTAGCATAAGTGGAGGTGGTAAATGTGGAATGTGCTGCATTATCAAAATAACTGCACTTCTCAGAGAGATTCGATCGAGCTCTTCCTCGCTCTCTCATGAAGGTGAAATCAAGGGACTGTTTCCTAATTCCCCGCTACCTTTGTAGATTCTCCCGCTCCATGTAGTTCCAAACATTAATGTATTCACATCACCCGTTTTTCACATAATAGCATCTTAATCCAGGTATTAAGGGATTTAATGTACCTACCTTGTGGTCCCTTGAGGAAACGTCACTCTTCTTCGCTGTAGCTTACAGTCGTGTCTATTGAAAACTCAGTGATAAATCTCCCTATTATCCGGTTGAGCCAATGGTCCACAACTTGTGCAATCTTATCTTCTGATGTCTCTAGCCTGCGCACTAATTCCAGAGTCCACACTATGAGTTGATCGAGCTTATACCTTCCCTAGCTATCGGCTAACCTCGCGATCCACTCATACAATTCAGTACAGAAGGACGTGAAGAAGATCTCGTTGATTTTCATATATACGTAGCGATCCAGCCACCTCTTCTCAGATATCTGCGAAGTTCTGTTTTCTTGTGTTATGAACTTGTGAAGCTTCTTGTCCAACCACTCTTCAATTTCCTCCTTTGTAGGGTTCTAATGGCACAACATCAGACATCCCTTAGGTAGATCTCGGTCCCGACAATAGAACCATTTGTTGGCTGCTTGGGGCTTGACCCAGTTTTAGCAGTGAGTTTAGCCAAGCAAATCCGGGTACTACCGACCCTTTTGGAAACAGTCCATGGTGCGCGGATTGAGGTCTCACCCAAGGTAGTGTGGGAGGGTGCTGGAACCCAGTTTCCACACCCTAGGGATGCCTGGATGAAGTCTAGGAAGCTCGCGAATTGATCATGTGCACTCGTGCTTCTCTGTGCAGCCATCTGTCCTTCGCGACTTGTTCCTCTACTTCTGCGTAGATCTGTAAGGAGCGCAAAGGGGTGCTGTCCAGATCCTTTATCCTTACTGTGCCTTTATTATATATCTTGACTTAATTATGTGGGCCCAATATTCTTATTAATCATTCAACATTTATAACCAGTGCACGCAATCATAAATTGGAAAGAGATGCATAAATATCATATAAACATTAACACATAGTATTCCAGAATCAACTTATCTTTTATTAATCTTTTGTTCCAGTACAATCCCAACTCCACCCTGCGCACTCAGCTACAGGGGTCCACGCACACAACTGTGGACTCTACCAGGCCTCTACGCACTCAGCTGCAGAGCCTCTTCCTACCACTACGACCCAAGACTTGGACTTACAAGCTCAGAGCGAATTCCTTATTCAAAACCCATAATACTTCTCAATGCGAAGACTCAAAAAACAACTTTTACACTTAGAGCCTTGCTCTATTTATACAATCCCATGGTTTGCGGACTATGGGTAGGCCGACACATTATATATTTAATTACATTATTTTAGGGCAGACAACCCTAGACTCTCACGCTCCGCACCCGCATTTTATGGGGTCTTTACATTACATTGACCAAAACTTGGGCTATAAGCCCCAAAAACCCACTGTGGGGGGATCTGCTGTCCAACAGAGGATATACACTAGGAAAAAACCTTGGAGAAAGAAGAAATGAATTTGACCATATCCTGTAATGCATTGGATGGAATTACCACTCCTCAAACTATCAAGATATAAGGACGTATCAAGAATGAAAAGGTAATAATGTTGATTTATTCGGGCAATACCCATAATTTATTCATTGTAAGATAGCTAAGGAATTGGATTTCTTCCTATATCCAACACTAGAGTGTCAAGTGATGGTTACAAGTGGAGGAACCATAAATTTCTCTGGAAAGTGCCATAATATCAATCTATCCATGGGCAAATATGTATTGAATAGTGCAATGCTTTCCATTCCAGTGGGGGGTGCTGATGTTGTACTAGGATTCCAATGGTTATAATCCTTCGGTACAATAGCTTTTAATTTCAAGAACTTTTCATGAAATTTTGTTTGGAAGGAAATGAAGTTGAATTAAGGGGTATTGCAGGGAAACCAGGAAAAACTAGGAAAGGTAACCAACTCTAACAAAATGAAAAATCTTATAAAGAAAGAACAACAAGGCATAATTGCACAATTATGTTCGCTAAAAGTTCCCACATCGAAATCATCTATTTTTCCAGATCTCCAAAAATTCTTGGACAATCATTCCAAGGTATTTGAGACTCCGAAAGGCCTCCCACCTATTCATGATAATGATCATGCTATTCATTTCATTCAAGGAAGTGTTCCTCTAAACATTAGGCCTTACAGATATCCCTATTCCCAAAAGAGTGAAATTGAATGTATGGTTGCAAAAATGTTAGAGGTTGGTACAATTTAACCTAGTCAAAGTTCTTTCTCTACTCCCATAGTATTGGTGCACAAGAAGGATGGATCATGGCGCATGTGTCCCTATTATAGGTAGCTCAACAAGCTCAATATTAAAGATAAATTTCCCATTCCTGTCATTGATAAATTATTGGATGAATTGCATGGATCAATTTACTTCACCAAGTTGGATCTTCAAATAGGATATCATCAAATCAAAATGAAGAATGAAGACATTCCAAAAACAACATTTAGAACTCATGAGGGTCATTATGAATTTTTGGTCATGCCTTTTGGCCTTACCATTGCACCTTCTACATTTCAAGGTTTGATAAATTCCATTTTCAAACCCTTCTTTAGAAAAAATGTGTTAGTATATTTTGATGATATACTAATCGACAACAAGTCTTAGAAGGATCATGTTCAACATGTTGATATGGTGCTCAAACTATTGGAGGAGAAACAATTATATGGAAAAAGCTCCAAATGTTTCTTTGGATTACAAGAGGTGGAATATCTAGGTCATATTGTATCTCATGAAGTTGTTAAGGTAGACCCTAGAAAAATTAAAGCCATTAAGGAATGGAAATTCCCCACATCCATAAAGAATCTACGAGGATTTCTCAGGTTGACAAGGTATTATCGCAAGTTTGTTAAGAGTTATGGGAGAATAGCATTATTGAAGAAATATTCAATTTCATGGACTCCAAAAGCAACAAAGGCCTTTGACCATCTTAAATAGGAAATGTGCCAAGCACCGATCTTAGCTACGTCGGACTTTAGAAAAACCTTTATTGTGGAATGTGATGCCTCGGGAAATGGAATTGGTGTTATTTTAGTGCAAGAAGAAAGACCCATTTCTTTTGAAAGCCGTCCAATCAAAGGAAAGCATTTACACAAAGCTATTTATGAGAAGGAAACATTGGCAATACTACATGCACTTAAGAAATGGCGACCCTACCTAATGGGAACACACTTCAAGATAAAAACGAATCATGATAGTCTTAAATACTTTTTAGAACAAATATTATCTTCAGAAGAGCAACAAAAATGGGTCACAAAGATGTTGGGTTATGACTTTGAAATCATCTACAAAAAAGGGAAGCAAAATTTGTGGTGGATGTACTCTCAAGAAAGGATGAGGATGTGGAAGCATTGATTTGCGCCATTTCTATGATCCAACCAGTTTGGATAAACAAAGCAAGGAATGAATGGAAGAATAAAAAAGAAGTGTGGGAACTCATTCAAAAGATACAACAAGATCCCAATAAATTTGATACATTTAGCAGGAAAAATGATTCGTTATGGTACAAATATCACTTATACCTGTGTAAGAATTCTCAACTCAAACAAAAGATTCTTATGGAATTGCACACTTCTCCCTTATGAGGGCACTCGGGATTTTTAAAAACTTACCATAGGGTTAAGAAGGATTTTTTTTGGGATGGAATTAAATAAGATATTCAAAAGTTTGTAGCGGAAGGTTTGGTTTGCCAACAAAATAAAGTTGAAACAATTAAGACACCAGGTCTATTACAACTTTTATCCATTCCAAGCCAACATTGGGAGGAGGTTTCAATGGATTTTATCACAGGTTTACCCATGTCCGAAGGAAAGAGTGCCATCATGGCGGTAGTTGACAGACTTACCAAGTATGCACACTTTTGTGCATTATCTAATCCATTTAAAGCCGATACAGTTTATACTGCATCTATGGAAACAATTCAAAAGCTACATGGAAACCCAAAGATTGTTGTAAGTGACAAAGATGCCATTTTCATTGGAAATTTTTGGACAAAATTATTTTCTTGGTCTCGATACTCAGTTAGTTTATAGCTCATCTTATCATCCTCAATCTGATGAGAAAACTGAGATAGTAAACAAATGTTTGGAAGGATATCTTTGTTTCTTTGTCTTTGATAAACAAACAAAATGGGTCAAATGGTTGTCTCTGGCTGAATGGTGGTATAACACTTCCTTCCATACTGTAGAAAAAATGACCCCATTTATCGAACTTTATGGATATCATCAGGTTCAAATAGTGGAATATCACATCGAGCATCAACAACAAGTTCTCCAACTCTTAAAGGATAACCTCACTTTGGCACATAATAGAATGAAACAACAAGCATATAAACATGGCAGCGGAAGAAGTTTTGATGTAGGTGAATGGATATTCCTGCGGCTACAACAATATAAACAAATGTGTCTTAAGCAAGCTAATAAGGATAATAAATTATCACCAAATTATTATTGTCAATACAAGGTGTTGCAAAAGTTTGGTACTATAGCATACAAATTGGAGCTTCCTGCAGCTTCCGAGTGCACCTAGTTTTCGATGTTTCATGTTTAAAGAAGGTTATAGGTGACAAGCTCCCAGTTCAAACAATATTTCTAGAAATTGACGAGAAAATAAAAATCATATTGGAACCTGAAGCAGTCACAGAAACAAGAACTCGACAACTATGAAATTGATCAATTTCGAAGTATCTCATCATGTGGAAGAACTTACCTGCTGAAGATTCCACATGGGAGGATGCGAAATTTATACAAAAGCATCCATAACTACTCAAACATTGAGGACAACACTTTTTTGAAGGAGAGGGGCATGATAGGTCCCTATAATACTAGTGATTCCCCCGTTACTATTGTCATTGTAGCCCTTATTATTATTATTATTGTGCCCCTATTGTCCCCATATTATTATTAGTGTTCCCCATAGAAGCCCACTATTGTTATTGTTATGTCGGCTTTGATTATATTGTGACCCCTTAGACTCCTATATATAGAAAGGAGGTTTAGTCATTTGTATCATCCAAGAATTGTTTAGTCATTTGTATCATCTAAGAATTGTTAATTTGAGTAATGTAAAGGATGTTGCCCCCTCGAAGAGGATGATTTTGAGGTCGTTGATCTATCTTTTCTATCTTTTTGTGAGCTAGTTCATAATAACCTGGAACTAGTTCAATCGTGATATCCCATTTAGGTGGTAACCCAGGTATGGACTCAGGAAACACATCAACAAAGTCTTGAATGATGGGAATATCTTCCAGAGAAGTCATTTTTCTCTTGGAATTTGTGTATCCTACTTGTACAATGTAAATCTGACAGCCTTTCCTAATTCATTTTCCTAGTTGGTTAGCAATAATAGGACGTAACTTAATATTTTTCTTAATTCCTTGAATTTCCTTCCTCTTTCCTAATTCAATAAGGTAACCAACAGATTTTCCCTTACAATCTAGTAAGGACAAATTTCCTTCCAACCAATCCATCCCTACTAGCACAACATATGAAACCAAAGGGCGTATATTTATATTAACATAAATGTGTTGTTCTGAAATATTCACAAGACAATGTTCTGTTTTCACAACTACCCTTCTCTTCGCCCCTGTGGCTAGTTGGACTAACCAAGGTTTTTGAAATTTATTGCTTTGCATTTGGAACCCCTCTATAATGTTAGGACTAACATAACTTAAGCTAGCACTCTAATAAAAAAAAATAGAGTTGGATTGATTAGCGATCATACCTTCACACTCAATCACGGTGGGTTGGTATTCTACTTGATGCTAGTCAAGTGCAACATTAGTTCTAGATATACTCCTTGCCACCTCCCCAACTGTGGAAGCTTATTTCATGTTCAAAAGCTATTCCGTTCTTACCCTATGCGGAAACCTTTTGTAATAATGGGGTTCTCTACACCCCCAACACTACAAAGGTTTTTTATGTTTCTGATCATTAATAAACTTATTAACTCCCTCAGTGTACCTGTTTTCAGTAGATGCTGGGACCTTTGGTTGATTCCTTGCTGAAAATTTAGTGAAGGGCCTTTTCTATGCATTTCTTCTGTTGGCAACTTTTGCTTGTCTGTTTGGGTGCAAATTTCTTCCCCTTCGGTTCAAACCTCCTTTCGAACCCTCACTCTTCTATTTCATTTGCTAATAACAAATGCGATATTTCCGCACAACATCGTCCATCGTCTTTGGGTAATCAAATTACAACTTCTCCTTCATAAAATTAGGTAGACTACTAATAAAACAATGAATATTGGCATTTTACTCCTGCATAAATGGTACATACCGTAATAGGGAGGTAAATCATTTCACATATTTGTCCATGGTCAAGGCTTCTAGCCTTAAATCATGGAACTCCTTTTCTTTTTCATCATAATAGTGTTTTGTTAAATATTTATCCTTGAAATGATTTTGAAATTCTTTCCATGTGACTTGCTCTTCGTCAATTTTCCTTACAATTTTTATTTCTTCCCACCAAAGGGTGGCCTTACTTCTTAATTGATAAACTTCCAGTCGTGCCTTGAGTTTATCATTGTAGTCATAGATCTGGAAATATTTATTCATGTTGATTAACCATGCTTCCACTGCTTCCTCGAACTCACCTTCAAATATTGAGGGTTTTATCTTTTTGAATTCCCCTTGTAGTTCAGTTTTTTGTATTTTTGTTTTCCATTGGTCAAAAACATTATTAGAACGTCTTTCTTCATCCTCCTCATGTATTTCCGCTGACTCAGCATTATCTTTCCCTTGATGGATAGTCATGGTTTTCTCTCCGTTACGAGCACTGGGGTCTGGCCCTCATTGATTCTGTCAGTTGAACAAAAGTTTTAGGATTCTTTCTTGCTCTTGCTGTAACCTCTCATTTTCTATCCTCAAATTAGTCATTTCATCACGTAACTACTGAACAATTTCAAGTAGGGACGCATTGGCTTGTTGAGATTCTTCTCCCAGCTATACCCACATATCAGGGTTGGTGCCTACATAAGCCGCTCTCAGCTAGTTTGGTGGTTTGGGACCCCTCTACAGTCTTCTCATTGGTATTTATCTCTGTGTTCAACCATTCAAATTCACTTAGTTTGTTTTATATTGTATTTTTATATATCCCAGAAGCCTCAGTGTTGTAAACTAGGCTCTGATACCACTTGGTAATAGACATTATGATTAATTTAATTACTCAAATATATATACATAAAGAAAAAATTAACAATATGATTTTACAATACTACAATCTATGGCATTCCATGAAATTTAAGGTTGACATGACATGGGGCATTGGTTTGTACATTGTTTTTTATGGCATATCTCGAATTAAGTGAACCCTGCAGTGCATAATACACATTAAACATGTGATTTTACACTTTGGTGCATGACTCTAGAAGGGTCTGATATCCCGGGACACTTGGCATCTCTTGCATGGTGTGATCGTGGCTTGTGTATCCTACAATCCTCAACAACAAGGGTTTTCTGAGGTAACCAAATCCCCTACCTTGTGCCATGAACGAGGTCATTTGGGTTTTCTTCACCTCTGTTTTTTTGCTCTGCATCTGGGTAAGCTATTCTCAGTAGCGATGAGGGTCTTTGTCTGCCAGAACCCTTCTCACTAACGAGTTGTAACAGGTGCTATCCCTTGTATAAATACACACAAATTTTCCTTGAAGGTTCAGTTATCATTAATATCACTCATCCCTTTTTTTTTCCAAGTGCACGAGTAAGTGTTCTGACCAAACTATGTTGAACTCTGCAGGTGGTTCCAGCTTGTACCCGTTCTTTATCCTCGATTAGAAGTGATTTCGAAAATGTTTGTCCTCACCCAGGTAATTGTTGGGCCACTAGTTTCTCATTATTATGATCACTCTTTAAGGCCTATTTCATCCATTTCTACCATTCTTTATAACGTCATTTATCATGATTTATTATATAATTCCATTTTATAATTATTTATGCTTTTATGGATAAATATTATTTCTTTTCCTTTATTTTTAATAAATTTCTGATTATTATGCATGATTTTACCAATGATGGTTTATTAATAAATTTATTGTAACATCACTCACCATTTTAGCCTCCAAGATATTTTCCAGATTGCAGATTTGATCTCCAGCTCATCATTAAATATTCCAACTTAGAAATTCACTGGAATAAGAAGTGACAGTTTTGCATTGAACGTTTCAAGGAAATGGAGAGGAATCTGGAAAATCCGAAACACGGGTTTTGTTCAGAACGGACTGAATTAGTTTTATTATTAACAGTTTTCCTAAATTTGGTCCGTATTAAGAGAAACAGAAGGTTCTTTGAAGACATTTTTCTCAGATTCGTTGTTGCGGCCGGTTTCCAAATTATCTTAGTTGCAATACCAAATTCAACCTGTTCCTATTGAATGTTGATGAAAATATATTTCAGATATGATCTTGTTGATCAATTTGTTGTGAACAATCCAATTTTTTTATGGGAATCATTTTGTAATCATATCTGTTGTAACTTCTCTCTGCTCTCTGTGTATTTAAATGAGAACAAATATCAAAGAGGGGGATAAATCCTTGTGATTTCAAACTGTAATTTTAATTTACAGACTTGTGTTGTCAAGAGAACATGATCATATTGTAATGTTACTCAAGTTCAATGATTAATATATAATTTGAGGTTGATGTTCATTCGCCTTATCTGAAGTAGCTCAACAGCATTCGCTGGTGGCTAAGGGCCCGACCTCTGGTGGATTAAACTACTTCTCTGTATTATATTTTTCTGATTTCCGCAAGTTTGAATAATTTGTTAATTGTCTCATCTTATGCGCTTTTCACTGTTTTCCTGTATTGAAGTAATATCTTTGCTTTATATGATTTACAACATTGTTGTTTGATTCAGTTTACATTCATTGTAGGTTACGTTACTTAGATAATTATTCAAATTGATTTAATCAACTGTAAAGAGTTTGGTTATTGCTATTGAACTCTCAGATTGATGTCATTTCTATTTGGATTGCTTCGTAGAGATTGAGTATGATTTAGATTGAATCAGCTAGGAAGAGATGAGTTATTGCTACTATGCTCTCAACTGATGTTATTGTTTATTAAATTGCTTGTGTGAGATTTGATTACGATTTCAATAGAGGATTAAGTCTTGAAGCTTAGATGTATTATTTCCTTTAAAAGTTATAGCTTGAGATTTATGATTGCATCCAGTTACTCTTGTATCAAGTTTTATAGTTCAACTTAAAAGGCATTACTCTATGGATTTGTGGTTTGCACATATTGTGTACACTCCTGAAACAAAAAGACTTACCCAGGTTGATGATTAATTGAGGTAATTAGGAGTTTTAAAAGATACCTTTTAGCACCAAACATTTTGGCGCCGTTGCCGGGGAGAGTGTTGCTATTTCATATAGAGTGATGTATGTTTGATATTTTTTGGTGGGAAAGAATTGGGTATTAAAAACGGAAGGTAAGAACCTAAGTAATGAGCAAGTAAAGTGCTTTCTCCTTCGCCTGCTTTTCAACACAATTTCATAAAAGTTGAAGTAGGTGTTTGATGTTTGTCTGTTATGAAAGGATTGGGTATTAAAAATGGAAGTTAAGAACTTGTGTAATGAGCAAGTAAAGTGCTTGCTCCTCCACCCGCTTTTCAATAGAATTTCATAGGAATTTTGTAGGAAATTTAGAGGTAGAATTTTTTTGAAAAAATATCGTAATTCCACTCAAGTGGTGATGTAAGCACCACCCATTTCACTAACCAATTGACATGAACATTTGAAGGAGGAGCTTCAAAGGAACACATGAAGAACATCTTCTATTATGGTAAGAAATGGCTCACATTGAAACTTTTGAATTCCTTATCAAAGATCTAGGAGGAGTGACACAAATGCACATAATTCCCCAATCTTCTCTACCAGATTTTCATGGTTTGACAAATGAAGATCCATATACATTCTTATTTGAGTTCAAAATACTTTGTAGATGATATGATTATTGTACAAATGATCAAAGGTTGAAATTTTTTCCTCTTACTCTAAAATGAGCAACTCTCTGATGGTTCATGAGCCTAGGTGGGAACTGCATCCAAACATGGGAGGACATGAAGAACATATTCTTGAAGAAGTACCAAGACTATTGCAAGGAAAATGAAGATATTTTTGATATGATACAAGGGGAAGATGAAATCTTGGAGGACTATGTGGAGCGATTTCGATACAACCTTCAAAAGTCAAAGCATAAGTATTTGGAGAAAGAGATCTTAAAACACTCCTACTCAAAGGAATAAAAGATGAATTTTTAGAACTCTTAAATCTGATAGGAAAAGGTGATGTTTTTCAGTTGTCATATGATGTTGTTTGTGAATTGTGCATAAGGTATTCAAGAGGAATCTCCAAGGCTGGTAAGAATTCTAGAGAATTTTCTTCTTTCTTTTCCAAATCTGCTACAAGAACAGGGGACATAAGAATTGAAATCAATGTTTTATTTGAAAATTTTAAAGTTGATTTTATTAGCTCTCTAAATTCAAAATTGGATGTTTTGCAGGTTCAAAAAAATCAATAAATTGAAGTGTTTTTCCCTCATTACTGAAAGGAGCATTCCATAAATAATTGTTCTTTCTTATCTAGGATGGAAGTAGCATATCAAAGAGATGAGAAAGCTGCAACAAGGTCAAAACCATGGGAAGCATGTCCTACAGGTATGGTTCAAAAAAATTCCTCTCCATTCTCTTACTTGCATAATCCATTATGGAATACTCATGTGTTAGGGCAGCCATGTCCATCTCAATATAACCCCCACCAATCTTGTCTACAAGTTTGGCATGGTTCGTTTTATGATTACATGAATTCTCCCATATATTGTAGAACAAAAATATCATGTATATTCTTCACCAGATCTTCCACAACATCTTTCTTGCCTATCAAAATCATCCACTCAACCCAATCAACTACATCATCAAAATGCTCCATTCCCTACACAATTTCCTGCTCAATTCATTCCACACCCTCACCATAATAAACCAGTACAACAAGCTTACAGTGTTGAACTGCAAAATTTACCCACCTTGTGCACCCTTCCCATCCATTCTATCTCACATGCATCATTGAAGAAAACTCATATTGAGATTCAGAATGTTTCAAATCCAAAAATTGTAGAGGTTATGGAAAAAAATGAGGTTTCTTCTAGTTTGCATCAACAAGCCGCTTTAAAAGATTAAGAACTTCATGATTTGATGGCTATGGGAAATTAAGAAACTAAAGGATATATTGAATATTGGTTTCACTTCATCATTTGTTTGAGACATCACTCCATACTTCAACAATTTTTGATACCATCGTTTCAAGGGAAGTTGGCTTCTCATACCCTAATATTTATTAAAATGCATTTTTAAAATTTGGGTATGTACATACTTGAAGCCTTATTTTGAAAATGGTCGCACTGGAAGTACTCTTATACGTAATCATATTCATTTTTCAAAATAGAATAGGTTAGTGTAGAAAATAAAATAAATAAGGAAATAAAATAAACACATTTTTTTTAATGTAAAAATGGTTGTTTTTGTTACAACATGCTGTGAAAATCAACATCAATGATAAATATTTAAATTTATTTGTGTATCTAGATGAATTATAATGGAAATAACAGTTCTAGAAACACTCATATTCATTTTTATCTCTAATTTGAAAAAAATCTTGAATATCATATTTTTTGGCTTGTGGGCTTGATAAAATTTCTGAAAACAGAATCGGGACAGTCATGTTTTGAAGGACCAAAAGGGAATATTTTTAAAAATTGTTTTTGTGCTAAGTCGCTCTTGATTTCTACTTTCCAACCCAATTTGAATCACTCAATTTGGATTTGAAACGAAAACGTTATAACCAAAACATTGACATGGTGTCTAGTAGGTATCTTAGGAACAGAGTTAGGACAATCAATTTTTTGGAGGCCTAAATGACTATATTTTGAAAACCTCTTTCTACGGTATATTTCCATATGAATCTAGTTTACAAGAAAATTTAAATCACTCATTTTTGATATCGTATGAGAAAGTTATGACCAAAATATTGACTGTCTATCATAAATCAACACTCTTAAAACTCTGTTTTTCTAGCTGTTCACTTGTGGATTTGACCCATCAGTTCTTTTTATTTTCAAAAGAAGTTTCTACTGGAGATAAATAAATGAATTTAATTTCATTTTCAATTTGAATCATTCTAATTTGTCATCAAACGAAAAATCTATGCTTAAAATATCCATTATTGTTCTATGTGGGGAAATCGAAAATGACTCTTTTATGTAGGTTGTTCTAAGTAAAATTGACATATCATATCATGTAATTTTTAAAACCTATTTCTATTGGTGATATAACGTTAAATTATCTCTCATTTTGCTTTGGAATCACTCAAATTGGATAAAAAACAAAGGAGTTTTGATTAAAACACTGTTGGTTAGTATGGTTGACCACTGCTCTCCCACAGGGGACAAATAAATTTTACTTTGTTATTTTTTCCATGGATTTGTTTTAAAGAGTAAATACTTGTTATTTTTTTGCATAATTCTTGGATTAGGGGAGTCTTATCACATCTCTTTCTCCATGATTTAATATTTTATTGCAGGTAGAAACTCGTTTTTTGCAGCTCTTAGGAGAATAAAGAAGGTCAATTTATGGATGAGCGATTCTTGAAAGAAATTTTAATGAGACAAGGGAATTTCATCCAATTCATTACCTAATGGATTCATAACAGAACAAATGAAGAATTGATTTCCATTCGAAGATTCATGTCACTACTGCCAAAACATTTTTCCAAGAGATCATTTTTCCATTGACAGAGGGATATTCCCTTAGGAAATAACATCATAGCTGGTGTAACTTTATTTATTTATTTATATACTGTTTTTAAATAAGGCATTGTTTCTTTTCTAATTTCTCTTATGTTTGTGTGTTTCAGGGGTTGCTTCCTTCAAATTGTAGTTTCCGCTCCATTGGTGATTGAACAATGAGGACCCACCATGCAAGTTTTAGTGGTAGAAGGCAACTCTTTGACAACCCCAATTCTGTAAAAAGTTATTTTTGAGACCTGTACATACAATTGTTTTTTTGTTTTCTTTCTATTTGATTGTATTTGCCTAGAAAAGTAGAGATGATTGTTTGTCTATTTTTTTCCTCTGCTGTTCCCTATAGGAAACAACACTTTTTTGTGTGCTTTTTTTGCTGTTCCCTACAAGCAACAACTGCCGTTTCTTGTAGGGAACAACAATTTTCGTGTGCATTTTTCTTTGCTATTCCCTACAGGGAACAATTGTTGTTCCCTACAAGGAATAGCTACTATTCCCTGTAGGGAACAACACTTTTTCATGTGCATTTATTTGCTGTTCCTTTTTCTTGTGCATTTTTTGTTGTTCCCTACAGAGAACATATGCTATTCCTTGTTGGGAACAACATTTTTTTGTGTGTATTTTTTTGTTGTTCCCTATAGGGAACAACATTTTTTCGTGTGCATTTTTTTGTTGTTCCCTCAGGGAACAATACTTTTTCATGTGTTTTTTTTGCTGTTCCCTATAGGGAACAACACTTTTCCACGTGCATTTTTTGCTATTCCCTACAGGGAACAACTGTTGTTCACTACAGGGAATAACTGCTATTCCCTACAGGGAACAACACTTTTTCATGTGCATTTTTTGATGTTCCCTATAAGGAACAACACTTTTTCGCGTGCACTTTTTGCTGTTCCCTACACTTTTTTAGGTGTATTTTTTGTTGTTCCCTACAGGGAACAACACTTTTTCGTGTACATTTTTTTTTTGTTCCCTATATGGAACAACACTTTTTTGCGTGCATTTCCTTTGCTATTCCCTACAAGGAACAACACTTTTTCGAGTGATTTTGTTGTTCCCTTTAGGGAACGACACACCACTTTTTCGTGTGCATTTTTTTGCTGTTCCCTATAGGGAACAACACTTTTGGAGTGGATTTTATTTGCCGTTCCCTACAAGGAACAACACTTTTTCGAGTGTTTTTGCTGTTTGCTAAAGGGAAAAACACTTTTTCAAGTTTTTTTACTGTTTCTTCAAGGGAACAACACTTTGGGAGTATTTTTGAGAACAACTCTTCCTTCCTCTTGTGGGATTATTCCTAATTCATCTCAACCACATTTCATTGATTTCCTTTCATGGCATGAAGTACACTACTTTTATGAGAATAAGAATTATGGATTCTATTGAAGCGAGTTAATATCATTCACGTTATGATCTTTAATAGGACAACTCCTTGATGATAGATTCTTCTCAAAAGGGACACAATTATTTATATACTACTTTACTGCATTGTTTTCTATTGTACATGATACTGATTGATCATCTTAGTACCATGCCGGTTCCACCTTTCCTGGTTATAATATTCTCTATCTGTAATAAATGAGATTATGGGTATATTTTTTTCTATTGACATATTTAATTTCTTCCACCATCCCTACTCTTAAGGAGTACTAAGCCTCCCTCTATTTATCATAAAAATGTGTAATAATAGCAACATTTTTCCTACTAAAAAAGAATAAGGGGTTTCATTAAGAGCCAACCTACCATGTTCATAAGGATGTAGCGAAGTGATATTCCCACTATGGCCACCACACTAGGGTTATGATCCATTGGATAGCCAAAATATCCTTGGAACAGGAGGTCTCATCACGAGCCAACCTGATCACTTTTGCTACATCCCAGTGAATGGCAGTGTGGTTATTTGGTTACCACACTAGCACACTGATCTCTTCTGTAGAACAACACTGGAACTCTCCATTTATAAATTGAGGATCCTGGCTCATACGGATTAAAAAGCAACCCTGCCGAGGCTATGGATGCCTACTGGCAACAGAGGCTCTGCTTATGGTATTGAAGTTATATCTTATCATCAATTATTACTATAATACCCTTTTCTTATTCTCTCTTTTTATCGGAGAAGTTATTTCCTTAATTTTTCCCTGTTTTGAACCTTTACGCATGAGAAATTGTTTTCCAATCAATCACATCATTTTCAGCTAGAATACCGTCAACAAAGCATCTTTTTGGCATATTGCTGTCCTTTTTCTTTTTTGCATAACTTATCATCAATCCAAAGCATCCTATCTCTTATTCATAACTATGTTTACACACTTTTCTCTCATTATAACCATACCTCTCACCGTCCTATCATTGATATGTGTACTCTGCTTCATTTACTGTCGTATTGTTCATTCCCTTACCTTGCCGTCAGCACAACACCTTTCATATTCTTCATAGTCATGGAATCCCTTTTCCAATTAGAGGGGGGAATGTATGCATTATGGGATAGCATGCGATATAATTACTGAAATCTGCCATAACTTGATGATTTGACAAAATATTAGTATTTCATTTATAAAATTTTTTCTGATTGAAATTCTTGCATGCATCTTATTTGTTGCTATTCAAAACTAACATAGTGGATTCAAGAAAATTGCATGCCAAATAGTGAATTGTTTACAGGAGAACAACAAGTATCGGCGAAATTCTATTCACAACACGACCACACTATTGAAACTAATAGAAGAGGCTCAAGAAACTCGCGAACGCGAACAATTGTTCAGACATGATGTGCTTTCATGGATTCCACCTTTTGCATCACTTTCAATGTCTGCTAAGCCTACATTAACTTCAACAAATGCTAGTCCATACATGTCATTTTACATTTTTATTTTCGGAGGTAAAACTTGAGGTAAAATAGTATACTTTTCTGATTTATTACGAATTTAGGAGAATTTTATGAAAATCCATTGAGCATTATTTACCATCATTCATTCCACATCTTTACCACTTCCCATTTTTCAAAGACATAGATTCTTTCAGTTTGAGGGAGTGTTCCTTTCATTTATTTATTTATTATGACCATGCCATTGAAATTCTTTATCATCCATTGATCTTTTTATTCATTTTCAACACCTCCCTTATTCCATGTTGTTTTACACCAAGCATAGATTTCAACAGATGGTAGCAACCACCTCAATTTTTTTTCTAGCATTGCATGAGAGCATGTTAATTCTCTAGTTTGGGTGAGGAATTGCTACACATGATGAATGTTTTCTACTTTCTTTCTCATTTAAGATATACAATTTCATTTTTATACAGTGCAGAAATTGATTGGAATGTATATTTAAAACTATGAACTGAATTCTTGTGATTTTTGGATAACAAAGATGTACCATTAAAATACACAAACACAGAAAATTTCAAGTTAAATTAGTTTGTCAAATTTCAGATATCATGCACTGTCACCTACAACCATTTTTCTTATATCTCATGATCCCTGCATCAAAACGATCTAATTTTTGGATTAGAGAAGTATTAATATAATAGAAATCTACTTGCAAAATTTCAGCAAAATTTGGTTTGTAGTTTTTTAGGAAATGGTTAATGAAGTTTGTTGTTACTTATATCATATTTTGCTGCAACTTCATATACATATAGTTGAATGTCAATGTAAAAATTGTTACGCCTTCATCAACATTGCTAAAATTGAATATTCATTATCTGAGGAAAAATTCATTTGTTCCATCCATTTCATGAGTTGGGATGAACAATTTTTGTATTATTGTTTGGTTAACACAGAGTCTTTGGGTTGCATGAGGACATGTAATATATTCAGTTTGGGGGTATGTTGGACCACTAGTTTTTCATTATTATTATCACTCTTTAATGCTTATTTCATCCATTTCTACCATTCTTTATTACTTCATTTATCATGATTTGTCATATAATTCCATTTTATAATTATTTATGCTCTTATGGATAAATATTATTTCTTCTCCTTTATTTTTAATAAATTGATGATTATTATGCATGATTTTACCAATGATGGTTTATTAATAAATTTTTTGTAACATCACTCACCATTTTAGCCTCCAAGATATTTTCCAGATTGCAGATTTGATCTCCAGCTCATCATTAAATATTCCAACTTAGAAATTCGCTGGAATAAGAAGTGACAATTTTTCATTGGATGTTTCGGGCAAATGGAGAAGAATCTAGAAAATCTAAAACATGGGTTTTGTTTAGAATGGACCGAATTAGTTTTGTTGAGTGCAGTTTTCCCAAATTCGGTCCGTATTAAGAGAAATAGAAAGTTCTCTAAAGACGTTTTTCTCAGCTTTGTTGTTGCGGCCGGTTTCCAAATTATCTCAGTTGCAATACCAAATTCAACCTGTTCCTATTGAATGTTGATGCAAAGATATTTCAGATATTATCTTGTTGATCAATTTGTTGTGAACAATCCAATTTTGTTTTGGAAATCATTTTGTAATCATATCTGTTATAACTTCTCTCTGCTCTCCGTGTATTTAAATGAGAACAAAGATCAAAGAAGGGGATCAATCCTTGTGATTTCAAACTGTAATTTTAATTTACAGACTTGTGTTGTCAAGAGAACGCGATCATATTGTAATGTTACTCAAGTTCAATGATTAATATATAATTTGAGGTTGTCGTTCATTCACCTTATCTGAAGTAGCTCAGCAGCATTTGCTGGCAGCTAAGGGCTCGGATTATGGTGGATTAAACTGCTTCTCTGTATTATATCTTTCTAATTTCTGCAAGTTTGATATTAATTTATTAATTTTCTCATCTTATGCTCTTTTTACTGTTTTCCTGTATTGAAGTAATATCTTTGTTTTATATGATTTATATCACTGTCGTTTGATTTAGTTTACATTCATTGCAGGTTAAGTTACTTAGATAATTATTCGAATTGATTTAATCAACTGTAAAGAGTTTGGTTATTGCTATTGAACTCTCAGATTGATGCCACTTCCATTTGGATTGCTTCGTAGAGATTGAGTATGATTTAGATTGAATCAGCTAGGAAGAGTTGAGTTATTGCTACTATGCTCTCGGCTGATGTTATTGTTTATTAAATTGCTTGTGTGAGATTTGATTACGATTTCAGTAGAGGATTAAGTCTTGAAGCTTAGATGTAATATTTCCTTTAAAAGTTATAGCTTGAGATTTATGATTGCTTCTAGTTACTCTTGTATCAAGTTTTATAGTTCAACTTAAAAGGCATTACTCTCTAAATTTATAGCTTGTACATATTGTGTACACTCTTGAAACAAAAAGACTTACCCAGGTTGACGATTAATGTGAGGTAATTAGGAGTTTTAAAAGACACCTTTTAGCACCCAACAGTAATGACTTTGATATCATCATAGTTTTGGGATCTATGTCTTCGTTTGAGAGAAGGAACTGGAGTCTAACCCAAGTTCTTGGCTTATTGGTGCATGTGTGTTTCACAGCTCATGGGCTATCTCACAGGTAACCATTTGTCTCAGTTTTATTTACCAACCATTACTGCTACTTGGTGAGGTCCCTCCTAACACCGTTTTAGTTTTGGGTGTAGGTACCTCCTCTCACTGAACCTTCCTTCTTAGAGCTTCGACCTCGAGAGTAGTGTACTCACGCTTCTTCTGTCTCTGTTGCCTTCCAGGATGGTTTTAATACTAAACCCATGACATATTTATCTTTTTGAAATATTTTCGGTTGCCTCACTCTTTATCATGAGGTTTTCCGACTGAGGCATTGCCCTAGTTTTCCTGGGTGGCAATGTTTTGGTGGCTCTCACGCGTGGGGCCTGAATGGGTGACCCAATCTTTGTTTTTAATAGTGGATTGGAATCCAATTGTGCTTAAAATTTATGAATCACTCGTGTTATAAGGATTAATGTTTTTTTTTTAAACTATGATGTAAACAGAGGTTAGATACAGTTTCCTATGGGAATAGTTTGATACATGTTTATTCAGCTAACCAAATCGAGGGTTTGTTTGCTTATTTTAATTTAAGATTTCATGCATAATAGATTTTGCTGGGTAAATTCTTCAAAAGGTGATTCTTGCATCAATGGCAGGGTTGAATGTAATGTTTTCTTTGGTTAATAAGCAATATCATGTATTCCGTTCAAACTTCTATGTTCATTATGTTCGACTGTCTCAAATTGTATCTGTTCTATGCAAGGTCTGTGCATTTCTTATTTTAATTACATTATGAATAGGTGAAGGCTGCAACCCGCATGTTCCGCTGGGACTTATCTATGTATAGCCAGTCCATTGACCTCATAGTGATGTTTAGCTAATATTTATGGGAATTACTAGATTCGCTCTTGACCCTAAGGTGCAAGGTTCCTTGATTTCGACACTGTTTTCATGTATGCAGTTTGCTTTTTTCCTCATGCGATTGTTCAAGATATATATATATATATATATATATATATATTTTTAATTCGTGCTTTCCATTCATTATTTGAATTATATTGTGTCCAGATTGTAATTATTGCACACACAGTATAGTAGTGGTTATTTGTTCAAATACATAGTTTAATTCATTCTAGTCTGAGACACATAATAGATGACTCTTTATTACCTAACACAGACATAATATTATAATGCTTCATATGTTAATAATAATCTAACAACACTAATAGTACCATTTCTTATTAATCATTGAGATATAAAATTTTAGGTACTTATCTGTTCATTGCCTTGTAGACTATAGTTACTCTTCGGGAAGATCTCACCACCTAGCTGCGAGTCTAGCAAGTGCATCTAGACTCTCCCCCAAGCCATTCCTCCTTGAACAATAGTTATGAGGTATATCACAGTTTGGTATCTTGAGGCATCAAGACTAACTGTCTAGCATCAAGTCACATACCTTTATGACTGTACTCCAGATTTCCCACTGGTTTATTCCAACCATCTCGAGGAATTTCTGATGGCAGTATTATGCTCTCTTGACCAATTTTATATTTTCTTCTCCATTCTCTAGCCCCCTAGGGCTTCCTAAAATTCCTTTTTTGAGGAGACAGGTGAGTAACCACCTTAACTGTCTCAGGAGGTTAACAACTGTTTATTTCAATTCTTGTCAAAAATAATTTCTCTTAATATTCATTACTTGTAAAAATGTTCTAGCCACCTAGCCATAATTATTTAATGTTCTTTATCGAGTATTTGATGATGAAGTCATAATATGAAATAAAGTAATAAGTAAAAATATTAACAAAAGTTAACTATCTATGTAACATGGAGGGTTACATCTTCGCCCCCTTATGAGGAACACCATCCTTGGTGTTCTCTCTGAATTATGAAAATAATGCAGGATGCGATTTCCACATGAAACCCTCTTCTTCCTAGGTGGATTCTTCTAGGCCAAAGTGCTTCCATTGCACTTTAAACTGGGTGATGGCTTGTTTCTGCAAGGTTGTTTCTCGCCGCTCGAGAATATGAAGAGGTTCTGCCAGAAATTCTCCTTCCAGTTTAACCTGTACATTTTCACAGATTGTCACCAGAAACTTTCAAAGAACAAATTATACACTACTTGTTCTATTAATTGATTTACATGTACATTTTCCCAGTTAATTATATGTTGAGGGTTGTAAACATATTTTTTAACAAAAGGAGACATGAAAAACATTGTGAACCTAGATATGGCTTAGTAATGTGATCTTGTACACTATAGGTCCAATCCGTTCCAAAACTTGAAAAGGACCAAAATACCAAGGCACTAACATAGCACAAACCCTCCACTGCAAGGTACTTTTCCTTGGCTTGACTCGCAAATACACATGATCCCCAACTTGGAAATCCCTATAAGTTCTTCTTTTGTCCACATAAACTTTCTGTCTATCCTCAACGACTTTTAAGTTCTGACGAATTTTTTTAATTGTCTCCTCCATCTCGGCTAGCATATCAGAACCCAATGTTAGTCTATTAACAGGACTATTCCAATCTATGGGCACCCTGCATCTCCTTCCATACAACGCCTCAAAGGACTCATTCCCAATGACTTGTGGTGTCCATTATTATAAGAAAACTCTACTAAGTGGAGGTAGTCTTCCCACTTATGCGACTGCTACATCACAAACATTCTTAACATATCTTCAAAAAATTGATTTACCTGCTCTGATTGACCAGCCGTATGGGGGTGGTACGTGGTACTAAAATGGATGTGTGCCCAATCCAGAGAAAAGGGTTTTCCAAAATGTGGATGTAAATTTTACATCCCTGTCAGAAATTACCAGCTTGGGTATTCCATGCAATCTAAAAATTTCTCTCATAAAATTATCTGCAATTTCAACAGTTTTGTAAGTGGATTTTTCCAGTATAAAATGAGTGGTTTTGCTTAGCTTATCAACTGCCACCATAATTGAGTTGTGATGCTTTTTGGTTCAGGGAAAACCTGTGATGAAATCCAAGATAATTATCTCCCATTTCCACTTAGGAATGGGCAATGGTTGCAGTGATCCGGTGGGGTGTTGATGTTCCACTTTCACTAACTGACACTCAAAAAATTTAGCTAAATATTCAGTAATAAATTTTCTTAAACCCGGCCAGAAATAAACTTTATTGATAGCTAAAATTAGTTTATGGTACCCTGGGTGGGCAACATATGGTTTCCTCTGAAATTCATATAATACCAATTGTTTAATAGAACTTTGATTAGGAACATAAATTCGATTTCTAAAAGATAGCAGTTTATCCAGATTTATGCTATATTTAGATTTCCCCCCCTTATTCTGAGAATTAATTTCCTGCTGCCAAAGAAATGCATATTCTTAGTCTTTAAGAGATGCTTCTTTAATTATATAAAGGATATTTGATTTCACTTTATTGAATTGCATTTCATAAATACAATGCTATTTTCTTCTTAATGCATCGACATCCCAATTTTGTTTCCCCTTAAGGTGCTTCATTTCAAAGCCAAATTCGCTTAAGAAGGTTGTCCACCTGGCTTGACAGGCATTTAAACTGGATTTCTTAAAGAAATTTGTAAGACTAATATGATTTGTTAATAGAAGAAATTTCTTCCCCAGTAAGTAGTGTCGCCACATTTTTAGCACATGCACTATTGTTGTTAATTCAAGATCATAAGCAGAGTATCACTGCTCATATTCCTTCAATTTGCGGGATTCATAAGCTATAACTTTCCCTTCTTGCATTAATACTCCACCAATGCCTTCCTTACTTGCATTTGTGAAAGCAACAAAATATTTCTCTGGGTATGCCACCTTTAATACGGGTGTCATAGTAAGCAGATCTTTTAATTTCTCAAAGCTTTGTTGGCATTTAGTTGTCCACCACAAAGTTTGACCCTTCTTTTGTAACGAGGTCATGGGAAAAGAAATTTTTGAGAATCCTTCAATGAATCAATGGTAGTACCCATCTAGGCCCAAGAAGTACCTAATATCAACAAAATTCTTAGGGGTGGCCCACTCCATAATGGTCTTAATATTTGCTGGGTCTACTGCTATACCCTCTACCAAAAGAACCTCATTTTAGTAGACATCATGAAGCAACTGGGCTTACTGACCACAACACACCCACAACCATACACCATTGGGTGGCTTCAGCAAGGATGAGACCTTCGCATCAGCCAACAGTGTCACCTTTCATACAACATCAAGCCCTTCACGAATGAGGTATTATGTGATGTTGCTCCTCTTGATGTTTGTGATGTATTATTAGGCCAATCATACTTGTGGAAGCGACATGTTGTATATGAGTCAAGGTCCCACATTGTTATTGTTACCTTGGGAAATAAATTGTACAGGATACCGAAGGTAGAACCACCTACCACCATCTCTTTGGTTACTAAAAAAAATGCAGTAAGCTCACTTCCAAAACTGAGAAATATTTTTTCATGATGATACGACCTCACAAAAAGAAGAAGACAATGACCACGACCTTTAGATAGGGCCCCTCAAAATGACAACAACAGATGGACAAGGTCATCGAGGAGTATGAGGACAACTTCACCTCCATTGCAGGGGTGCCTCTACACTGACCACAACACACCCACAACCATACACCATTGGGTGGCTTCATCAAGGACGAGACCTTCGCATCAGCTAGCAGTGTCACCTTTCATACAACATCAAGCCCTTCACGAATGAGGTATTATGTGACGTTTCTCCTCTTGATGTTTGTGATGTATTATTAGGCCAACCATACTTGTGGAAGTGACATGTTGTGTATGAGTCAAGGCCCGCGTTGTTATTTTTAGCTTGGGAAATAAATTATACAAGATACCGGAGGTAGCACCACCTACCACCATCTCTTTGGTTACTACAAAAAGATGCAGTAAGCTCATTTCCAAAACTGACAAATTTGTTTTTGTGATGATATGACCTCACGGAAAGAAGAAGACGATGACCACAACCTCTAGACAGGGCCCCTCCAAATGACAACAACAGATGGACAAGGTCATCGAGGAGTATGAGGACTTCTTCACCTCCCTTGCAGGGGTGCCTCTACACTGTCTGGTCAAGCACTCCATCGATCTGACCCAAAGTGCGTCGTTTCCCAATGGACCCATCTATTGACGCTATGTTCTGGAGAACAAAAAAATCAAGAGGCAGATTCAGGAGATGCTGCAGAAAGGTCACATCTGGCCGAGTTCATTGCCCTCTGGGAGCCCGATCGTTTTGTACAAAAGAAGGATGGGACTTGGGAGACTCTGTATTGACTATCAAGTAGTGAAAAAGATCACTATTCAGAATAGTTACCCGATCCCATGTATTGATGACCTTTTGGACCAACGCAAGGGGGAAAAGTTTTTCAGCAAGATTGACTTGAAGCCTGGATATCACCAGGTGACCAATCGGACCCTCCAATGTGTGGAAGGATGCTTTTAAAGCTAAGGAGGGCCTTTTCGAATGGCTGGTTATGCCTTTCGGGTTGACAAATTCTCATGCAACCTTCAAGAGGTTGATGGATGACATCTTGCAGCCATTCACCAACTCATTTTTAGTGGTATTCTTGGATGAAATCCTGATCTTCAACCAAAGTTGGTAAGAGCACCTCCACCACATCTGACAGGTTCTCCAAACATTGTGGCAACACAAGATGTGTGCCAATTTGGATAAATGCACTTTTGGCATGACCCAGGTTCAGTATCTAGGATACATTATTGATGAATGGGGGGTGCATGTGGATCCAACCAAGATCCAAGTCATTCACGATTGGCCAGCCCCAACCACTCTGACAAAGCTCTCCAACTTTCTGTGTCTTGCCAATTTCTACTGTAGGTTCGTGTTTGGGTTCTCTCATATCACTTGGCCCTTAAGTAAAGTCACAAGGGAGGAGCAAAAGAAAAATTATTTTGGTCTAAATCTCAACAGAAGGCATTTACAAAGTTAAAACATTGCCTCTACATTTCACCTATGCTCACATTACCAAACTTGCAACAACCATTTGAGATCAAGACAGATTCCTCTAAATATTCTATTAGGGCTGCTCTTACTCAACAGGGACATCCAGTGGCATATCACAGTGAGACACTTTCAGACAAAGTTCAGAAGCATCCCACTTATGACAAAGAGATCTATTCCACTGTGCAGACATGCTGATAATGGAAGCATTACATTTTGGGGAAGGATACGGTCATCCACATAGACCACCAAACCCTGTAGTTCATATAGATGCAAGGGAAGTTGCAAAATGATTGCCATCAAAAGTGGTCCACATACCTGCAAAAATTCCATTGGAATATAAAGTACAAGAAGGGTAGCACCAATAATGTTTCAGACTGCCTCAGTCGACCCCCGATCATGGCATTAACCACTGTACTCAATTCTTGTGGGGACAACACTTCTGATTGGCCACTTCTCTACAAAAGTGAGCAAGAATTCAACCACACATACCAGACACTCTTGGAGGGTCAACAAGTGTTAGATATTCACCTCAAGGATGCACTGTTATGCCACCTGGGACACCTTTGTGTTCCTTCAAGTGAGTGTGCCAGGATTATTTGGGAGGCACACTACAATTGAGTCACTGGGCATTTCGGGGTCGAGAAAAAAGTGGCAGTATTGCAAAGGTATTTCTACTAGACAAATCTTCAACAGGATGTTGGGAAGTACATCAACTCCTGCACTACCTACGCCATTTCCAAAGCAAGGCCTTTATAATTCCCTAACTACCCCTAGTCGACCTCGGGAATCCATCTCCATGGATTACATATCGGGCCTTCCTTCTACTAATCATGGCAATGATTGTGTTTTTGAGCTCGTCGACAAATTCTCGAAGATGGCCATTATGGCAGCCTACAAGAAGCATATCACAACAAAATCCACTGCTAAACACTTCTTTGAATGAGTGCGGGTTCACTTTGGGATCCCACAGTCTATCATCTCATATTGGGATAGCAGGTTCCTCAGTATATTTTGGTCCAGTCTCTGGTCGATGTTCGACACCAAGCTCACTAAGTCCACAACTTTCCATCCCCAAACTGATGGCTAGACAGGGGTCATCAATAGGATGATATAAACATTTTTCACATGTACAACTCAAAGAATCCATGCACATGGGATGAGAGCCTCCCAAATGTCCAACACAGCTATAACTAGGATCTCCAATCTCGACTATCCACAAACTTTTTTAGGTGGGCTTGGGATTCCAGCCACTATGTCCCATTGACGTGGCCATACCATTTGCAACTACTAGAGCAGATTCAAATTTTCTAGTCCGAAGTTGACAAGGCAAACAACTTCATTGAGCACATTCAACACATACACCAATAGGTCCATTAATCTTGGACAGAGCCAATGCTAATTACAAGCAGTGACATGATCAACATCAGGTACCACACAAGTTCTAGGTGGGTGACAAAGTTTGGCTACATTTACAGAAGGAGCGCCTCACCGGGACCCACCGCAAGCTTCACCCACTACAATATGGGCCATACACCATCACCAAGGTAGTGGGGGAAAATTCCTTGGAGCTCAGTATTCCACCATTCCTTGGTCTGCACCTAGTGTTCAATGTGGACTGCCAGCGGCCCTACTTTCCACCATTGTTGGACACATCCTATATTGCAGAACAACTCACAACAACAGAATTAAACCTAGACTACATGGAACAATCCATGACTGATTGGATCATGGACACATAGATAAAGAACACCCGATAACAAAGGATCCAACTATATCGAGTTGTCAAAATAGGCCAACTCCTTCACTAGGGAAAGTGGCTCACCAGGGACCAAGTTCAACAGAACTTTCCTCATCTCATAGAGGAACTGAACGCAATGGGGCCATTACTTCCTAAGGGGGGAGGAATGATCTAGGTGGATATTGGTGGCCACCCGCATATTCCACTTGGACCCCCACCATTGTTTCGTTTAGTTTTTCAGTTTCCTTAATTGTAGTATAGTTTACTATTTTTGGTAGTTTTTCGAGTCCTGAACTTCTGGAGCCATTTTGAGGCCCTAAATGATGTTTTTTTGGGAAAACCACCGATGGTGATGACTAGTTTTAAACTTAGTATTAACTGTCAATAGTTGTATTCCTCGGATAGATCTTTCTAATGAGGTACCATGTGCATCAAATGAATTTGTATGCCAAAGTTACGACCCTGGGAAGTTGATGTACCAACTTCCCCCAACAAGGCCCATAGTTTGGAGTTTCATCTCCTAGGGTTAGGTTTTTGTATATTTAGGGTTTTCCATTGTTTCTAAATAATAAATAGGCCTTCAAGCCTCATTTTAACATAGTTTAGAGGCATGTAGCCGCCACAACTCTTCTTAGAGATAAGCTACCGTTGCCCGAGCTAGTTTTATTTCCATTCTGTTTGTAAGCATATTTCAGTATTTGAAATTAATTAAATGAAGTGTTATTTCTGTTGCATCTCTGCATTTATGGTTATATCTATAATTTTTTGCAGTCTTGTTTAAATCTGAATCAGGCAAAATCAATAAATTATCAGTCTATTTAAAGGAGAAATATAGTACATGGTAGAACAAAAACCAAAGGAATAGTGCCCACACCAGTAATAAATCCTTGTGAAGTGGAAGATCTTGAGCTAGAGATGCATGGGAACAACATCAAAAATCAACAATGAAACCCATCTCTTGAATATTCTCGGTGAATAAATTTATAGGTCGGAAGGAGTTATACCTACCATGATGGAGTACTAACTCAGGGGATGTAAAACATGAAAGAACTATGCCTATTCGAAGCCAACCCTATCATAACCAGCTAAAAAAAAATAAAAAATCAGAGAGAAACTACCAGAACCAGAAGGGAGATATGAACTTAATAAGCAGAGCATAGTATACCTAGAGGAAATTCGATGAGGAAACCCTTGGTTCAATTTGAGTCTAGTGCAAAACTCTTCCACCGAACGAAGGAGGAATAATGACAGTTAGATAAGTGAGAAAAGAGGTTAGTTACCATATTCCACGAGGGTATGGTTGGGTTATTGGATATAAACCCTATAAGATCAAGGGTCAGATCGACACCACTTTTCCAATCATCATTATGGGTGGGGATCCATTGTATTATGTTGACATAGAAATATAGTTGTAGCTCTAGGAAGACAACAACAACATATATATATTGTAGATTATGTTGCTAAAAATTATGAAGGGTATGCGATGACTTTATAACCTTAATAACATACGGAATAAAGAGTATTAGAAAGGGAGAAATATGATGGGATTTGAACAACAATGATTAATTATATACTATATGTACATATCACCATATTTACAAAAAAACTATAATATGATTTCATGAATCCTTCTAATTACACAGATTATGGTACCGATGGATTAAGTGTAAGTATTTTTGTTTGTTTGTTTCATTTCCCTTTCTTATATGTTGGTATTTACAGATGTTACAAGTGGTATTAGAGCGCCATGGTTTCCACTGTGGCATGTTTGGGTAACTATGAATGAAAAAGTGGGTAATGCTTCCCAGAGTATAGACAAGATGAGAAGAAGAGTGGGATCCATAAAACCAACAATGGGAGCTGGATCTGTGTCTTTGGCAGAAGGGAACCCAAAGATGTCGGTTTAATTGGGAGAAGAATCCCATAACACTAATGCAATGCTATTGGAAACTATTCAAAAACTATGAGTTGAGATGGAAAATATAAGAGATGATAATGAAAGATTAAGGTTAAAGAAGGAAATAATTTTGAAAATCCTCTTAGATAGGTAGAATCCAAGAAATCTTGATCCCAACCCTAATAATGAAAATAGAATGGAAGCTCATCGGTAGAGAGAGGATAATCCAAAGTCTAAAGGAGCTCATAACAATAACGAAGAAGGATTTGATAACATCCTAGGTGGTAAGTGGACCAAAATACATAAGGTTGACTTGGAAGGAGAATTTATGAAGATTAAACCCTGAACTTTTGAGGGGGAAATAGAAGAAAACATGGAATCCTGGTTGATTAATATGAATAAATACTTTCAGATCTACAAGTATGGTAATAATTTGAAGGCTAGGATGGAAATGTACCAATTGTAAGTTAAAGCCACCTTATGGTGCGAAGAAATTAAGATGATCCAGGGAATCGATGAGTAGGAGGTGACATGGGAGAGTTTTCAAAAACATTTTAAAGACAAATATCTGACAGAGATATTTTATGATGAAAAATCCAAGGAACTTCATGATTTGAGGTAAGGAAAACTAACCATGGATGAATATATAACTAAGTTCACCTCCTTACTATGGTATGTCCCATATATTCGGGAGGAGAAAGCTAAATTACAATGCTTCATTAGTAGTTTTCTGGCATTTATGAAGGAAAGATTAGAATTTCACAACCCCAAGACAATGGATGAGTCAATTCGTAAGGCTCGAATTTTCTACCAACATATGAGGGGAAAGGGGGAAGGTAGGAAGAATTGGTTGAATAAGAAAGGACAGAAGAATTTCCAGAATACCAGAAATGAAAAACCTATCAATAATAAGAATATACATAAAGGACAACAAAATAAATAGTCTGAGAAAAATCAACATAGATTCAAATTGCAAAATGAGTCTAGACAAGTTGAAGTTTCTAGTAAACCTGAACCGAGTCAAATAACAAAAAATCCCTTGCAATGTTGGGGCTTTGCGGGACCCAACTATTATAATAATTTTCCACATTGTACAAGAATAGAATCGACCGTCAACATTCAAGAGGATTCTATGGTTGGAGAGGTAGCAAGAACTATGCCAAGAATCAACGCTCCGTTGGAGGATCATTAGGCTAAATATCAACCTACAATTATAGAACTGGATGGTAAAATAACTAATTATATTGTTTCTATTTTAGTAGATCCATGGGAAAGCTTGAGCTATGTCAGCCCCAAAATAGTTGAATCATGTCAATTACAAGCTAGTAAATTTAAACGGGAGCTAAAAGAAGGGTGACTGCTAAGGTAGATAATTGCTCTATTGAGATAACGAGACAACATATTAGAGTGAATTTGAATATGTTACGTTTAGGGTCCTATGATGTATTAATTGGAATGGACTGGTTAGAAGGACATTGGTCCTTAGTGAACTGTAAGGAGAAAACCATAAGCTTCCTTACAAAGGAGGGTAATAGGTAAGAACTCCTACGAATCAAGAGGCCTATTAAGTTATGATTGATTACAATGACCCAACTAGGTAAATGTATTATAAAAGGTTTTGTGATCTATGTTGTGCAAGTTGGATACTCTAACGGCAAGGACAAAATAGACACCTTAGAAAATTTACTAGTTGTTCAGGACTTTGCTAATATATTTCCTGAGGAAATCCTAAGGGTGCCCCAAAACTAGATATTGACTTTACAATAGAGTTCGTTCCATGAGCAGTCCCAATGTCTTAATCTCATAATATATGAGTATTCTTGAGTTAACATAACTCAAGCTTTATAAGAAGAACTTCAGCGTAAATCACATGTAGAAAGACCTTTGTCGACGCGTTTCGAACCAACCAGTGTGGTTCATCATCAGGACAAGTTGAAGAAATAGATCTAGTTTTGCATGTTAAATAGTATGAGCAGAGCCTCCAATGGCTATCTTGACCAATGACTAATTTTGACTTAGGGACGAGAGTCATAAAGTCATTTTTATAATTTAAAGGAAGCTAGTTATATTCGGTGACCATACCCTTTAAAAATATATATAAAATATAAAAATAAATAAAATAATAACAATTGGTGTTTAAGTTAATAGTTAGTTAAAAAGGTTTCATTTAATAATAAAAAGTTATAAGTTATTTGTAATTTAAATGGGATTTAGTTATATGGGGACCTTTCTTTTAATATAAATATATATAAGGTCATTTTAAGATAATAGTTAATTAGAATAAATATATATTAGAACGAGACAATAATAATAAGTTAAAATTAAATAAATAAATAAATAACTAAAAATATAAATATAAATAAATAAATAAATATACATAAATAAATATATAAATAAATAAAAATAAATAAAATAAAATAAAATAAAATAAAAATAAAAATAAAAAAAAAGTAAAATAAAATAAATAATTAAAAAATAATAAATAAATAAATATATCCGAAATAAATAAATAAATAATGATAATAATACAAATGTCTATATATATATATATATATATATAGATATATATAGATATATATATATACCTAGAATTAAAAAAAAAAAAGGGCGGGGGGGGGGGGGGGGGGGTGGAGGGGGTTATTTAATAAAATAAAGAATATTAGTTAAGATTATATTTATTAATATCTATCAGGAAAAAATAAATAGAAAGAGCGACACAAAATAAAAAGAAGGAGAAGGATAGGAAAAAGACCATTAAAAACCACAGCGCAAGAAGGATAAACCCTAGGAGGAAGGAAGGCTCCAGGGGGAACAACGAAAGCTTGAAAAGGAAAAAGGGGGGGGGGAGAAGGAAAAGAAAGACTAGGACGAAAGGGCAGGGATCCAACAGCCATTGATCTTCCAGCCGTCATCTCTATTGAGATTGTTAGGCCTTCTTTCAATCTCAATAGCTTCCCTGAATTTACGATGATGGAACTGAGCAACTTTAGCAACAACCTTGGCCTCCTCTATACAAACCTGATGCTTGGACAAGATTGCTCGGATCCTTAAGAGGTATGATACTCCATCAACCTTAGGCCCCTCAACACCATTCGTAAATCCCTCCGATCGGTGAAAGATCCCATTGACCTTAAAGACATGAAGGGTGTCTACTTGATCCCTTGTTCTTGTGGGATCCTCTATATCAGGGAAACAGGGTGCTCCATCCATTAGAGGATCAATGAACATGCAGCTGACCAAGACATGGGAGAACCAAGTATTCAGCGTTAGCAGAGCATGCAGAAAAGACCAAGCATCAGGTTTGTATAGAGGAGGCCAAGGTTGTTGCCAAAGTTGCTCAGTTCCATCATCGTAAATTCACGGGAAGCTATTGAGATTGAAAGAAGGCTTAACGATCTCAATAGAGATGATGGCTGGAAGATCAGTAGCTGTTGGATCCCTGCCCTTTCATCCTAGTCTTTCTTTTCCTCCACCCCCTCGCCCTTTTTCCTTTTCAAGCTTTCATTGTTCCCCCTGGAGCCTTCCTTCCTCCTAGGGTTTATCCTTCTTGCTCTGTGGTTTTTTAATGGTCTTTTTCTTATCCTTCTCCTTCGTTTTATTTTGTGTCGCTCTTTCTATTTATTTTTTCCTGATAGATATTAATAAATATAATCTTAACTAATATTCTTTATTTTGTTAAATAACCCCCTCTCCCCTTGCCTCCTTTTTTTTTCTCTAGGTATACTTATATATATATTTGTATTATTATCATTATTTATTTATTTTTTTAAATTCTAGGTATATATATATATATATATATATATATATATATATATATATATATATATATATATATGTTTGTATTATTATCATTATTTATTTATTTTATTTTATTATTTTTTTCTCGGATATATTTATTTATTTATTATTTTTTAATTATTTCTTTTATTTTTATTTTTATTTTATTTTATTTTATTTTTATTTTTATTTTTATTTTTCAACTAACTTTAACCTTTACCAGCTACGTTCTTAATTAAATTTATTTATATATTTATTTATATATATTTATTTTTTATTTTTATAGTTATTTATTTATTTAATTTTAAGTTATTATTATTGTCTCGTTCTAAGATATATTTATTCGAACTAACTATTATCTTAAAATTACCTTATATATATTTATATTAAAAGAAAGGTCTTCCATATAACTAAATCCCATTTAAATTACAAATAAATTATAATTTTTAATTATTAAATGATACCTTTTTAACTAACTATTAACTTAAACACCAATTAAAATTATTTTATTTATTTATATATTTTTTATATATATTTTAAAGGTATGGTCACTGAATATAACTAGCTTCCTTTAAATTATAAAAATGACTTTATGACTCTGGTCCCTAAGTCAAAATTAGCCGTTGGTCAAGATAGCCATTGGAGGCTCTGCTCATACTATTTAACATGCAAAGCTGGATCTATTTCTTCAACTTGTCCTAACGATGAACCACACTGGTTGGTTTGAAACGCGTCGACAAAGGTCTTTCTACATGTGATTTACGCCGAAGTTCTTCTTATAAATATTATGGATCACAAAAGCCTCAATTCAATAACTCAAGATGCAGTTGCAAGTGTTACTTGATAAATGGTACATCTGTCCAACTGTGTCGCCTTAGGGAGACCCTATGTTATTTGTGAAGAAAAGAAATGGCACACTGTCAATGCGCATTGATTATAGGAAACTAGACAAATTAACAGTTAAAAACAACTACCCATTGTCAAGAATCAATGATCTGTTTGATCAAATGAAAGGTGCCACTTTATTTTCCAATATTGATTTATGATATGGTTATCATCAGATCTGAATAAAGGAGGAAGATATTTATACGACAACATTTAGGAATCAATAAGGGCATTATGAATTTGTGGTTTTTCCATTTGGGCTTACCTATGCCCCAACAACATTCGTGAGCTTAACGAATGGTATCTTTCATCCTTGGATAAATTTTTTCTAACTTTTATTGATGGTACTCTGATTTATTCAAGGAATTTAGAGGAACATAAGGAACATCTTCATATAATATACAAACTATGCAGGATCATCAGCGATATGCTAAGTATAGAAAATGTGATTTTTATAAGGATCAAATACAATATTTAGGGCATATAATCTCATATGAAGGAATAATAGTAGATCTTGAGAAAATCAAGGCTATCATGGAATGATCTGTTCCCAAGAAGAAGGAAAATATTTGATCTTTCATGGGCCTAGTGAGATACTATCATCGCTTCATAGAAATATTCTCTAAAATTGTATATCTTATAATTTCTTTGCAAAAAAAAGGAAAAAACTTTAATTAGATAGGAAACTATGGGCGTACATTTAGTCTATTAAAGAATTTACTGACTACAACCCCTTTACTAAAAATTGCTGACCCTGCAAAGGAATTTGTAGTCTACACAGATGCTTGCAAAAAAGGATTGGGTAGATTTTTGATGCAAGAAGGCATGGTGATAACTTACGAATATCAGAAGTTAAAAGATCACGAGAAAGGTATTCCACTTATGATTTAGAACTTACTTCTATAATTCACACCTTAAAGGTATGATGACATTAATTATTGGGATTTTTTAATTTATTTTAATGATCGACCATAACAATTTAACAAGTTTTTTTAAACAACTTAACCTTAATGCATGTCAATCCAGATGGAATTCTTTTCTAAGTGAGTTCTAATTTTACATAAAACATCTCAACAGAGAGGAGAAACTGTGTCACTAATGCATTAAGTTGAAAATTGCATTGCGTGTATGAGATCTCTTATAGTCAAATAGAAATTAGTTTTTTGGACGAGATCAAGGAGCTGCCTCAAAGGATCTAGAATATGGATTTTTATGGAAGCAAGATAAATTGAAACCTAATTCTAGAAATCAACCCAAGTACAGTATAAACATAGAAGGTTTTTTTACTTATAAGGGTAAAGTTTATGTGCCTAATCAATTGACTATTAAGAAATTAATTTTGGATGAATTCCATAGAAGCCCATATGGTGCTCACCACATATATCATAAACTATTTACGACAATAAAGAAAAGTTATTTTTGGCCTGGAATGAGAAAGAATATTGCAGATTATTTAGAAAAATCCTTGGAATGCCAACAAGTCAAGGCTAAGAACCAACACCCGACATGATTGCTGCATACATTACCCATCCTTGAGTGGAAATGGGATCTCATTACTTTAGATTTCATAACAAGAGTACCTAAATAAAAAAGGCACAATGAATCCATCATGATGGTTGTGGATACAATAAGTAAAACAACCCATTTTATCCCAGTACAATCTACATACAAAACTGTTCAAATTGCTGACATTTTTATGAGAGAAATATTTTAGTTGAATGACATACCTAGGGTGTTCATCTCAGATAGAGATGTGAAATTTACTTCTTCATTTTGGAATGAACTTTTCGTTAGGATGGGTACCCAAGTTTAGTTCAATACTACCTATCATCCTCAAATAGATGGGCATACCAAACATGTGAACAAGGTGATTTAAGACATGCTAAGAATATATATTATGCAACAACCAACCAATTTGGGAGATTACCTTCATCTGGTTGAATTTTCATATAACAATAGTTATCATGAGTCACTGAAAATGAGTCATTTTGAAGTGTTATATGGAAGGGATTGTAAAAAACTAATAAATTGGAGTAAGACTGAAGATAAGCTACTCTTAGGGCCTGATATGCTAGTAGAGATGGAACAGACTGTTAAGAAGATTAAAAAAATCTTGAAGATCACCCAAGATAGACAGAAGGCCCTATGCAGATAAGTACCTTAATATGCGGTGGATGTGAAAAACTAACTCCCCATTATTGCAGCCCTTCCCAAATACTAGAAATAAGGACCTGTAGCTAATGTTGCATGACTCGTACTTGTATAAGACTCATCTTGCTATTGAATTAGTGACTCATATAAGACTCAGGAATGACTCGTATAAGAATTGTATAAGACTTGGAAAATTTTCCCTCTTTTTCCTTTCCCTCCATGTGATCTCGAAAAAAAATTATTTAATAAAAAAATCAAATTTTTAGGGTCTCCACTGGTCTTATGCAGGTCATATAGAGTTCTTCATGGTTTCAATGTAGGTACTCGAGTTTATTACTGTTTTTGGTGGGTACGGGTATAAACTGCGGGTTCTATGCAAGTGACCTGTCTTGCTATAAAACCTGTCAAGACCCGCGGTACTCACGGGTCTTATAAGAGTTGTGCTATACTTCTTGTAGCATACCAACTTGCACTACCTAGTCATATAAAATTTCAAAATGTATTTCATGTTTCATTACTAAAGAATTATGTGTATGATCCTCGACATGTTATTCATTGGAAAGAAGTGCAAGTAAATGAAACAATGAATTTATAAATAGACATTTATATGTCCTTGATTCATAATTAATAAGAACTAATACAAATTTATGTTTGTGTTCATGTCGATCTAAACGGAAAGTTTCTAATAGAACCTCTGTGTATTCTCGATCAGAGAGAAACAATGTTATGAAGACGAGTTATCACCCAAGTTAAAGTGCAGTGGAGGCACTTTAACCCAGAGGAGGCCACTTGAGAAGACATCAAACTTATGCGTGCAAAATATCCTGATATGTTCCAGAGGCAGGAATGAATGCTGGGGATGGTATTCTGCATTGGGGGGGGGTGGGATGAAACACCCTCAGGTACCGTAAAATTTTTGTATTTACTTTACTATTCATAATTGATAAACAATGGGCTTAGTGGAAAAGCTTAGTAAGACTATAATAGTTAAATGAGAAATTATTTGATTTAATTTTGGTTAAAGTTAACAAGTCTTGGAATTTATGGGAAAATACCCAAGAATGAGATTGTCAAGTACAAGATAGTTAGATACAATTAGTTACTTTCTCCCTAGAGATAAACATCTCAATGGGAAAAGGGGGCCAAGGAAAGAAAAAAGGAGAAATGATGGAGGCACCTAAAAAGAGAGAAAGTGAAAAACGGAACATTATTTTTTTTAAACATATGGTTCAAACTAAAGTTTTCATATATATATATATATATACTCCATCACCTCACTCTTTTTTTTTTAAATACCTTCCTTCACCTCATGCTATTCCAGTAGGTTGTTTAAGATTCCCTTTTCCACTAGGTTGATTTTTTCTAAAATTAATATTCATAATATAATCTATAATAAAATTGTTAAATTTTTATAATCTATTTTTAAATTTTTTTATAATAATTTAATTTTAACTAAAAAATAAACTTATCATATATATAAATTTTAATTTAATAAAAAAAAATTCAAAACATATTTCTATTCATACAATTTTTTTATCTTTCTATTTTATCTTATCACAACAAATCAAATATCACTTAATTTTAGTTAAATAATCAACAAATCTAATTGTTGTTGTTGTTTTTGCTTTTTTTTTTTTGTTTTAGTTTTTTGTTTTGTTCGTTTGTTTCTTTTTTTCTTTTTTTTTTTTGTATGCGTGGTTCACGGACACCTTCAGTCAACGGGTGGCGTTACGTCCACTAGAAAAATCTGCGCTTGACGCCTCGTAGCCTACTACAAGAACTGACCCCAAGAGCTTTTGGGAATTGATCCTATGACCTCCCATCTGGCAAGGCCCCGTCTTGACCGATTGGGCTAACCCTTGGGGCTCCAACAAATCTAATAGTTATACTGCATAAAATAATAATTTTAATTTTTTAATATCTTCTATCTCCTCATCCCATCCCACGAGGTTGAATCTTTATGAAAACTAAATCCATGATATGATTGACTACAAATGTTCATTTTAAAAAAAATCTAAATTTAACAAAATATAAATGAGTGTTTTTTTTTGGTAATTCATTATTTATAATGATGGGTCTAAATTAAGGTTTTTATAAATATACAAATAAATATTTTTTATTACCTCATCCCATCCCACTAAATTAATTTTTTATAAAATTAAGATCTGTAATATAGTCACGTGTGGTTCACACCGAGTTGAATTTTTCTATAAATATATATTTTTTTAATATTTTTTATTACCTCACCCCATCCCACTAAATTAATTTTTTATAAAATTAAGATCTATAATATACTTAAGTGTAGTTCACACCGAGTTGAATTTTTCTAAAATCAAGATCTGTAATAGAGTTAATTATGGTTCCCACCGAGTTGTATTTTTCTAAAATTAAAATCCATAATATAGTTAAGTAGCGTCTTAGATTTTTAATCAAACTTTTATAAAATAATAAAATAATTTTTTTTTTAAATAATTATTTATTATATTTATTAAATTTAAATTAATTAATTAATATTATAATCTAAAATTATATTATTTATATATATTCAAAAGTACATTTAAGTTATTGAAAATAATAATCTTATAAAAAATTAGGTCGTTAAATTCCAATTAAATAAAACATCTTAAAAAGACAAAAACAAAATAACGTGCAATAATAGATTACATCAAAGTTTTTATTACTAAAACCATATTTACATACACAAACCAATACTAATCATCTAATATATTGAGATAAACGATTATTTTTTTTAACATCGTCATTCACCCCACCCTCATCCTAATTAATAAAATAAAATAAACTAGCAATTGCACCACATGTTGCAAATGAAATGCCGTAGCATATGAAAGACTAACATAGAAGAATGAAGTAAAAATTTCATGCAATTTTATTTATTTACTGACATTTATTTGAGAGAAACTTTGAAATTTAACCATTGCATAAATGAGCTAGAATAGTTAGGAAGGACGATTATAACATCATGTAATGAAAATCCTTTTGATAGAGATTGTAGTTTAGAAACACCTTATCAACAAAGTGAAAAGTCAAGATTAATGTTCAAAATAACATCTGAGTATGTAGATTTTCGTAGTTCAACATAGTTCAAGTAGTATTTCTGGATTCAAATTGTGGCAAAGTTTATAAAGATATTAGAGACATGTTAGTTGATGTGTAGTATGAGCCTCCACTCATATTGTTTTATGTTAAACAACTCTACGTAATAGTTATCCTAGACATAGTACTAATTGTTATGATGATTAGTTCACTCTATTAATGGCATAGCATAGAGTGTGCTTGGTAAGAGACTACTAAGAAGCTTAAGTATATATATAATTCTAATATTTACGCTAGTGGGTTAAGCATTTGATGAGGAGAATTTAAACACTAGTTGTTCGGGTTAGATTTTCTACCCTAACACCTGGACTATCTTGCATAGGCTCACTAACCTTAACTTACTAATTCACGATCTTTCCAACCAACAACCACTGGTTGAATTAAGACACTTAGTTGCTAGACGATGCATTTAGACCTTGACTATTGACTTTCTTAAGCCTATTTGCTGCACACCTACTCTATAAACCCAACCAACTTGTGTTTACATTTACACAACATGGAAAGTGGAATTGTTGTTGAAGGTGAAATCACACTTGAAGGTTGGATTCATAGAAGTATCGTTAATGAGTGTAATGTCAATGGCTTGTTGTGTGCATGGATCTCATGTAAGATTCCATGGATTCTTCCATGCAAGAAATAACCCATAAATAAGTAAAGAAGAAAACCAAAAGAAATAAATAATCATTGCTTTCTTCATTTTGTTTCTCCATTGAATAATCATGGAAACACTAGTCTGGTTTTTTTCCCTTTCCATTTTGTATTGTAGTTGAGCTAAATGATAGACCAATTTGTCTTTTTTCATTTTTTATTTGATATTCTTTTTGATATAAAGGTTGAAGTACTGTGGGTTTTTTAAAGAATTGAGTAGACATGAAAAGTTCTCTATAAGTAGGGTGAGGGGAAACTTTGATAACTTCAACAGTTGGTGAAGGTATCCTCCAATACAAAGAAATGAAAAAAAACAACACTAACTTCTTATAGCCATGCAGAGTCTTAGATCTATGACATGTCTATAATTTCAAGCCTGTAGTTTTAAGTTTTTTATTCTTCCATATAGTTAAGAAATTTCACGTTAAATTATATACAGAGAGAAAGGAATCTTAGAATAAAACCAAGTTAACCAGATTTCCAAGCTCCTTTCGAACAAGGCCAGATAGGTTATGTATTCCAAAGGACCTAAATGAATGAATATGGTTGATGCCTTTAGATGACATCCATTTTCATCCAAAGAATTACATAAAAAACTGGTACTTATACTCCACTTATGAGAAAACGACTTTAATGCAAGAATTGTCACCAGGAAAATGAAATGAATTGATTAACAAATGAAATATCGATAAAAACATAACACACGAGAATAATTATAGTGTGTTGTCTTTTTTTTGGAAATATACTCTGTTTTACCTTCATTTGGGACTGTGATTGTTGTTGTTTGAGCTTGTTGGAACAAACTAAAACATCCCATGCCCAAAAAAGTGCACAGAAGGAAAAATGGAGATGATATGTGAAGCCTGTACATGATGATATTTTGGGATTGGTGCTATATCATGAAAGATACAATATATGGGTGGTTTGAGAAACAATGATTGCAAGACAAGTTTGATTGAGAAAATGATCTCAGGCTCGAATATTTTGTGTGTCACCCTTTTCTTAGAGATGACGGAAATTACCTAGTCAAAAAGCTATTACAGGTTAATGAGAAGTAGTGTTTTCAATGGCTTAGGTTTACAAGGGCCTAGTCGTGGACAATATTTTGGCCCCAAGTATGGTAATTTTTGTCTTGTAACTAGCAAAATTTGGCTTACCATAGCTAGCTTTAGAGTTAATTGGAGATTGAGCAGATCAATTTGGACTGGGATTATGTTGAAAATAAAAATGCCTGGGTTACAGGTTCAAGGCAAAAGGTGAGAGGCATATCATCTGTTGGACCTATTTAGGCATCTATCCATCTGTGGTACTTTTTGATGAAGGCACAAACATTGAAAGGTGGATTTAAAGGGTAAGGCGCTTGGTTAAAGGTTGAAGGCTTAGTTCCTTTGATTATAGGCTTCCAATTAAGGCAAAAGTTCTGGAAAAGGTTGATAAGACACATCATCTAGCTTTCTCCTTCCTAAAAATAAATCATAAATTGGACTATGCTTTTAAAATGTTGAATCAATTTAAGTATATTGTATATTCGACTTATCTTCGTGTTAATCCCCCGTCTTCCTAGAATTAAGTGAGGCCTGATGGGCTTGGGCTTGTGTCCCTTCCTTGGTGGGATTTTCAAAAGGAATCTGTTGAAAGGGGTAAGGGGCTATGGTGATTGGTTCAAGAAACTATGATTGTCTATGACGACTAGCTGCTCTGACTGCTGGGCACTTACAAGAGCTTCATGTATTGACTAGAGTTCTAGTATTACATGGGTAGAGAATTTCATGAGCAGAGCTTCTTGTTCTAGCACTGAGAAGAGTTTTAACACTGACTAGAGCTTCTAGGTGATGACCCTATGGATGTAACTCATTACTTGCCTCGTACCGTGTTGGATGAGGTATGTTGTGAGAGTGAAATTGGTAATGTGGGGGCCTTAGCATTAATTGAGTTGGAGGGAAGAGGGTACAAGGCAGTGGATAGAGGTCAGTCAATGTTCCTTATTAGCAAGATGTATTAACTATTTAGGGATCCAACTCACATTCAGGGATTTCTCCTTCTTCCATACCTGGTGAACCATTAACACTTGCTTCTGAAGCACCAATAATAGTAGAATGAGAAGACTCTATAGGTGGAACAACATGAGAATGTTCAGGAACCTTGTCAAGTGGTTGGGATTGGATATTAGATGGAGGACTGACAATTGGTTGTTCTTGCTGAAAAGGGGCCATTAATGATTTTAGATCTTGGGTGTCCATCACAGTATAAGGAAATGCTAGATTTTGGAACTGCATTTTCATCCTGAGGAAACAATCAAATCTGTAAACAATAATATCATTTGTATAGTGGGCTCTAATATACTTAAAAAAATATACCAAGAAAACGATGGGGAATCTATTACAACTAAAATTTTTCTCTGATTGCTTGAAGCTAATGACCAGTTACAAAATCTCATTTGAGGATAAGTAAAGAATTTTCTCTATTAATTATCCATTTACTCATATTAATATAGAAAACCTAGCATTTAACACTAAAAAGGACTACAATTTACACGTTTCAAACCCCTTTCAGATTCAGCGTAAATCATGCTTTCTAGCACAGGGAAGTAAGAATTTCCATTTCCTATAGCTGCTTAATCTTGTACCCCACATCCCCACAGAAGACAAAGAAAAAAACATGTGTTAGGTTAACTTGATGTTGAAGCAGTCATGGTACACACACAAGGATATAATCCAAGAGAAGAACATGAAAAACATAATGACAAAGAGAATCTAGAGTTCAGATCTCTCTCACCAAGTAGTTGCTGACATCAGGTGCAGATGGAAGATCTGCCACATCAGTTCCATATAAGATTCTGGCCATTGTTTGAGAAATAACCTTATCAAAATCTTTGTAATAACATAGACATCCAACAATATTAAAACACATGTAGTTTTTGTCAACAGAAGGGACATTTATAGTATAATCAAATAGAACTTTAAATGAATGTATTCCTTGCTGGTGAAAGGGGAAATTTTAAATGCATAATTAATAATAAAACTTTTCTGCATCCAAACTTAATACAAAAAAATACTACTCACTTAAAAAAACCACCTCTGACATTACAAGCTACATTTCTTGCAATACATAATATTGGTACAGGTTGACCTTTCTACAAAGCACATAACTAAGAAATTAGTAGAGGTGTAAAGTTGGACTCCTCCAAGATATGTTTATCTCTCATAATAATAATGGATCAAAATAGGAGAAATAAACAATACCTCTTCCAATGGAGCATAGTATGGTGTAAAATTTGGAACAACATGAACACGAGATTGATCCTGTCCATCGAAACCTTCAATCAGTCATCTATTACCATTGCAATCATGGGGTGGAAAATCCCACTAAGAAAGACATTAAGTAAATACTTTATGAAGCATGTTTTAGATGAACAAATTTCAAAAATAAATAAAGCCTGTGCTAAATTGTGTTGCGGTTATTTGTCTTGTAGTAAATTTTTATATTTACTATACCCTATGGAATTAACAATGAATTGCAACATTTCTAGGTTGCTCCGGTTAAAAAATGAAATGGTTGCAAAAAATAGAAATACCAGCGTACACCTGAAGAAGTATCACTATCCATATGGGCAATAACTTTATTGCTTTTCCATTTGTCTAGCACAAAATTCTTGAATTTACTAAAATGCTACAAGACACTTCAAGAGAAATGTTGTTCTCATCATAATCAATAATCAAGGTACTAGCATAATGCTGCGCTGAGTATATTGAACTAAAAGGCTAGCCATACACCCTAGAACTCATGTATTTCCATATTTTATCTTTACTAGGCTTCATCCTTACTTAAATATACTTGTATTACTATACACACATAGCCTAAGGTCATCCAAATCAAACCAGTAGAGAACACATAAACTTGCATGTCATGAGCCAAATGATTAAGGGGATAAGAATAGGTGTCTCTATCAAAAGAAAACTGAGATACTGTAAATAAGGAAAATAATATAGGAATACCCAATGTTAAGGAGGAAATGATGTAGGAAAATGTGTAGAAACATATTTTTCCTCAACAAATTAACAACTTTAGCATGGAGTCTAATAAAATGAGAAAAGGTGATTGACTTTTACCTAATCATTATGTTTGTAGCATGCAAGGAACAATGGAATACTTTTTAGAGTAATGATAGCAATTGCTCCCAAACAATACTAGTGAATGCTAAAACTTGTTGTAGACTCCTATTAAGCCAACTCTAGAAGAAAACTTAATCAAACCATAAATATATTTCGATAAAAGTTTAGAAGTCAAATAACATTTTGGAGCCTTGCGGATGTTGATTAGAAATCATACCATGAAAAATGTTCACCATGGCAGGTATTAGATTTGTTTTGAACAAATGTATTCAAGTTCACAATTTATCCTAATTTTCTTTATGGAATTCATATATGACGTGCTAGGTGTTGAAAAGGTACACATTTAGAACCATGTGCATTCATGGTTCTTCTTGTTTGTTTAGGAATATTTTCTAGCATATGATGCCTGTTTAATAAGAAATGGAACTAAATGCATCAATATGGAGTCATGGAGGATAGATGATTAATATAATTAGATGAAACTTTTTCATTCACCATGCTCTAATGTCTAATTGATCCTTTGAAAGGAAGAAGACATTGAGTTTAGCTGAATTTTTGAAGTCATAATGGTAGAGTAAGACATAGTGGATAAAATTATTACATAAATTTTGGGAGTTTGAAGAGAATTTTGGGTTTGTGGCAGAAGCTCTTCTACATGGAATTTTCACCTGAATTGGTGAAATCTTTCTTTAACTTACCTCTGTTGAGTATGTCCACCTCCGCCATGAAAACAAAATAAACAGGTCGATGATGAGAGAGTTTTGATTCTCCTTGACCATAAGAAATCTAATTTAATCCTTTACCATACCAAATTATACGATCACACCTACATGACATATCATGATGAAAATAAAATGTTAAAAAATTATTCAGAATACAAATTGAGATGCTAAAATCAGTAGCTACATGTTTTTGGAGGAAATATATGTCCAAACTAAAGATAAACACCATTGAATAAAAATAAGTATATATCTAGGAAATCATTATGTCACATCATTTAAGGGACCTCTCCAATTTAAGACTTTTCTATATAGACCACATACTATTGTAAAACCAATGAACTCAAAGCAAGGAATTACACGTTATCATTCATCCCCAAAAAGGACCCCACCAAAAGAGTATTATAAAATAATTTACTTTTCTCCACATTACAATGTGAATTTTACTCTTTATACACTAATACATAAAATATTTTTGAAAACAAATGTCTATGTGCCATTTTGAAATTCCATTTCTCAAATTCCTTTTAGGTCTCTGAAATGGAAGTTTCTAGATCTATACAATTTTTTTTTTTCAAACAAATGGATCTATCATGAAACTTGACGTTGGGAAATGCAAGAAGAAGTATCTAAAGGTTATAATACTTTGCAAACCACAAAACCTCTATAAGCTGATCACTGGAGTCTCCATAAATCATTCATGAAATACTTGTTATGATTAGAGCTAGATCATAGAAAGAGGAGGCTTCAATTTTCTCTCAACCCTTCTTGCTAAGGCTTTTCTAGGTCTTTATCCCAAGAACATAACTAAATCATATTCTTCAAATATGCTTGAGTTAAAAAATGTAAGATGGAGTCAAGTACAACTTATATAAATAGTGTTATAAAACAAATATCACAATAAAACTATAATCCTCTAAGAGGCCATGAGAATTCCAACTCCTGTTTTTAGTGGGAACTAGGAATTGCAACAGACAAACTACAGAGGCAGGCAATCTGCTTTCTAAGCGATAGATTGCAAGTGTTGAATTCAAGATCATATATTTTACTAACTTAAACTCACTTTACATCTGATGTGACCAAACTCAATAATTTTGTAAAATCTGACAACTTATGGAGAACCGATTTCAATAAAATCAATAGTGATAGATGGAAACCAAAAAACTGCATTATCTCACACTTACCATGCTAGAGTGCGACGCCTTTTTCTTGATTTCAAATGTTCTCCAACATAGCAGTTTGAACTTCTGTGGTACTTGTAAGTAGGAGAAAAATGTATTCTTCCTTCATTCCATCCTTCAAATACATGTCCTTCTCTCTTCTCAATTTGAAGTTGTGATAAAGCATCTCAGAATTGACTTATTTCCAGAAAATTTCTAAAAGGAAAATTGATTTCCAAGGTTCAAATCAAAGTTTAGATGAACTGAATAATTTCAACATAATATTTAATGTCAAGTATTTGTATCTACTTGATATTTCTTAACAGAGCCTCCTAGTCATGCCTATCTAGTCACCTTAGTTTTCATTCTAAATAACCCTATTTGACTTTCAATCTAGCTGTTGTGGGAAATCCAATTAGCTAGGGAAAGTAGATCCTCACATATGATGGGGTTTGGATTAGCACTCATACTCCCTTAGTGAAAGGAGTAATACCCTATGTGGAAACCATGTTTGGGTCAATATTGAAACATGCCTAGCCAACCTTGCTCGTTGACTAGCCCTTGAGCCATACTAGTGGTCCTAGAGTCTTTGAGGTCACTGTCTTGAGTGAGGGGACATGTTTACAAGGAAATAATACTTTAGTCATGGAAAGTATTTTACCCCCCAAAATTATGGTAATTTAAGTCTTATACCCAATGAAATTCGACTTATCATAGCCAACTTCAGAGTTCATTGGAGATTGAGTAGATTGATTTGGAATGGGCTTATGTTGAAAAGCAAAGGTTTGGGTTACAGGTTCAAGGCAAAAGGCGAGAGGCATATCATCTATTGGACATGTTAAGGCATCTATCCATCTGTAGTACTTCTTGATGAAGGTGCAAAAATTCAAAGGTGGGTTTAAAGATTAAGGCTCTTGGTTAAAGGATGAAGGCTTGGCTCCTCTGATTATGGGCTTACGATTAAGGTAAAAGTTCTGGAAAAGGTTGATAAGATGCATCATCTAGCTTTTTCCTTCCTAAAAAGAAATCATCAATTGGACTATGCTTTTAAAATGTTGAATCAACGTACAAGTATATTGTATATTCAACTTATCTTCATGTTAATCCCCCACCTTCCCAGCATTAAGTGAGGCTTGACGAGCTTCGTCTTGTGTCCCTTCCATGGTGGGATTTTCAAAAAGCATCTTTTGAAAAGGGTAAGGGTCTATGATGACTAGTTCAAGCGACTATGATTATCTATGACAACTAGTTGCTCTGACTACTCGGCACTTATTTGCTTAGGAAACACAAGGGAAGAGGAGGACAATAAAATTTCTGGTTTGCAGGCTATAGAGAGAGAAATTGATGAGGATGGGGTTGGGGATACATTCAATCAGGTAATTTCTCACTTTTTTGTTTTCTTTGGGGAAAAAACATATGTAGCATAGCGGGAGTGAAGAGGATAACCAGACTAAAAACAAAATAACTTACCAATGAGCAGGACCCCTCACTGGCCTATTTCGATCTAACCATTTTAAGAAGAAATATGCTAGGGATCAACCCATTTTCATATTGAACTAGCCACCAAACCTAGTTATTTCCATCTCAACCCAGTCCTGCTGGATCAAACCTGGGAGCATAGCTACCCATAAGAATAAGTGATCCACATATCAAACCTAGGACCATCTCCACCAAGCCTGGGTCAAACCTGGGACTATCTCCACCAAGCCTAGGACCATATCAAAGCCACTAGATCAAAGCCGCCAAATTCAATCTGGGCCCATTTCAAACCTGATGCATCTCAAACCAACAACTGGATCAAACTTCGACAAGAGCTAACAAGCAACCAGATCAAATGACTTGAACTAATAAGAAGAATCAATCCACCAGGGATCGAATCATAAGTAATCAACCGGGGTCAAACTTACGACTACTACTTCCAGCAAGCAAGCCAACCTAAAGGAAAGACAAAAAAGTAACTTACCAGTGTGCGAGACCCTTGACTGGCCTATTTCGGTTCACACCTTACCAATGTGCGACCATGGATTTTTCTCTAGCAGGCCTGTTTGGGTTTGTGCTCCAGAACTTGGTGGCCTTACATGAAGAGAAAAATGGAAATGGACTGAAGATGATGAATACATTATTGGTGTGGGTGCCCTTGCGCTAAGAGGAAAATGGAAATGGGTTGAAGATGATGGATTAGTTATCGGTGTGGTGATATGTAACCGTTTATAATCATCCAACGACATAAAATCTTCTCATCATCTAACATATAGGAGATATGATCCACAAATTTACACAGTAGCAACTAGGGGAGTTGTTTTCAAAGGGGAACACCTAACGTCATAAATACCTAATAGTAGACTACGCCAAAGTTTTATTACTAAAACCATCTTTCCATGCACAATCCAGTAACAATCCTCATAAATATCTAGATAAATGATTTTCTTCATTTAATAACTTCCATTAATTCACCCATCCTATTCCACCATGCTGCTTTTTTTATGAAAACTAAGATCCATAGTATGGTTGTTAAAATTACTTCTTTCTCTCTCCTTTAAAAAAAAAAAATATATTAAAATAAAAGTCCTTTTTTATTTGAAATTGGTTTATTTATTATAATGATGTAGTACAAACTAAATTTTTCACAAATATAAAAAAATGATTTATATATATATAATATATATATATATATATATAATATATATATATATATATATATATATATATATATATCTATATCTATATATATATATATATATATTTTTAATATCTTTCATCACCTTTCTCTGTCTCATCGCTTGAATTTTTATAAAAATAAGATCCTTAATATATTTTAGTGCGATTGTTACATTTTTTCATCTAATTTTAAAAAATCAATATATATTTAAAATATATATATATATATATATATTATATATATATATATATATATATATATATATATATATATATATATTATATATATATTTATATATATTATAATTATTTAATCTAAACTAGAATTCATAGTAATTAAAGGTGTAGTTTAACTTAGAGATGAAATAGCACTTTTTACTGGAATTCACCAAAATACGACAATTTAAGGATTTTTTGTTGTTTAAAATACATTTATGAATGCATAAATGGATTCAACGCCCTTGAAATCCCCTGGGGAATTCAAATGATGTAAATTAAACAATTTAAACTCAATTTTTTAAAAATACCTGTGGGATTTTGATAAAATTAATGAGAAAATGGTCGTGAAAAAGGTCATTTCATCTATAAGTTAGACTACGCCCTAATTAAATATCATTATAATTTATTTATTTTCATTTTATCTTACCACAACAATTTAAATATCATTGAATTTTAGTTAAATAATCTGTTTTTTTTTCCATTTTATCTTTATCAAAACAATTTAAATATCATTAAATTTCAGTTAAATAATCCAAAAAATATAAGTTAGATTTCATCAAATTTTTTGTTACTAAAATCATATTCCCATATACAATCTAATATTAACCCTCATAAATATTGAGATAAATGATTTCAATTTTTTTAATATCTTTTATCACCCCACCCATCCCACTAAGGTTGAATTTTTATGACAAGTAGATCCTTGATATGATTGAGGACAATTGTTCATTTTTAAAATCTAAATTTAACAAAAATAAGATTATAGTTGTTTTTTTGGTTGAGAAATTGGTTATTTATTATAATGATTTCGTCCAAACTAAGTTTTTGTAAATATAAAGATAAATAACTTTATTTTCTAAAATATGTCCATCACCTTACCTTATTCCAGTAAGTTAAGTTTTTAAAAATTAAAATCTGTAATAGTTAAGTAGAGTTGTTAATTTCTAAAAGTTTTATTCTAAATTAATTATTTATTATAATAATTTAATTTTAAGTAAAAATTAAAGTCTATATATATATATATATATATATAATATATATTATAACTAACACCCCTAGCTATTTTAAACATTTTGTATTTATTTTACTATTCAATCTTGGTAAACAATGAGGTCAGTGGAAAATTTAAGTAAGATTGTAATAGTTAAATGGTAAATTATTTCATTTAATTTTGGTTAAAATTAAAAAGTCTTGGAATTTATAGGAAAAGACCCAAGAATGAGAGATTGTATAGTACTAGAAAGACTTAGAGACACATAGCTACTATCTCCCTAGAGATAAACATCTCAGTGGGAAAATGTGGCCAAGGAAAGCAAGAGGGAGAAAGGCAGGAGACACCTAAAAAGAGAGAATGTGAAATATGGAACACTAGATAGGACACTCCCTTTAAGGAACTCTCGAGATGGGTTGTGAACCGATGGAGTCCTTAAGTGAATGGTGAAAATTCTTGGATAGAATGGGAACTTCTTGATGCTAGAATAGACCATAGAGGTCACTGTCTATCTACTATCCTAGAGACAAAGAGCTCAAGAGGATATCAAACATAATGTATCCTCTCGTGGCTGGGAGGACATGTCAATTTCTTAGTAAATTCCTTAACTGTTGACTTTTAGATAGGTATACTAAAGAATTTACATAGATATATAAATGTGCTCTTTCTTTTGAGTGGAATGTCTTGAAGAACAATAGAGGAATAGTGACCTAATTAATAATAGTGGAACCACTGCAATTAATTGTATGTTAATTCATAAGATTAATCAGCGGATTAGCGAGCATTCGGCTGACTTAAGGCATGGGAGGACCAAGTCCTCGGCCCTGGCTGAGCATGCGGGAAAGACTATGCATCATGTGTGTATAGAGGAGGCTCGAGTCATTGCCAAAATTGCGCAGTTTCACCATCGCAAATTTAGAGAGGCCCTGGAGATCGAAAAAAGGCCGATCAACCTTAATAGGGATGATGGCTGGAAGATTAGCAGTTGCTGGGTCCCAGCCTTGTCTTCTTAGCCTCCTCATTTCCTTTTCGTTAGGTCTTAGGGTTTCTGTCTTCCCCCTCCTTTATTTTTCTTTTGGCAGTTTTGTCCTATTATTTTGGAGCGGTTGAGTTAGTGATTCGTTTCGGGCTATTATTGTATCAACCTTACCTGTCTATGGTACTATTAGATTTTTTACCAAAATTTCAGTATTTATACTATTTAATTATCTCTAGATTAACCTTAGAATTAAGTTTCCCTTTAACTAATTTCTAATAAACGCGTTTTAAACCTTATAAATATTAACATCGTTATCCTTAATAAAAATTTGGAATAAATATTCTTTTTAATAGACATTGTTTTAACCTTTAGGTTTAAAGATACCAATAATATTAGTTTAGTAATAAACATATCAACCTTGGATTATAAGTAATAATAGATTTTGGATTATTGACCGTTAGGTTTAAAGGTAATTATGATTTACCATATTATTAGTTATAATATTTACCTAATATAATAACACTCTAGGAATAATAGTTTAACATATTGTTTAGATCTATCAAGAAGATTTAGATTATGTAATAAACTTTTACTAATTAATTTAATGGACCAATCTATTTAAATAATGAATATGATATAGACCTATCTTATAAATAATAATAATAAATAATAATGACTTTGTTAACCTTAATAAATTTGGAATAAAAATCTTTTTAATAAATATTGTTTTAACCTTTAGGTACCAATAACATTAGTTTTAGTAATAAACATATCGACCTTAAATTATAAGTAATAATAGATTTACCTTGGAATAAATAATATGGATTATTAGGTAATTATGATTTACCATAATATTAGTTATAATTTTCACCTAATATAACTAAACTCTAAGAATAATAATAGTTTAACAATTTGTTTAGATCTATTAATTATCAAGAAGATTTAGATTATTTATTAGACTTTTATTAATTTATATAACTTATTGATTTAATGGACCAATCTAATTAAAAAATATTAAATATGATATAGATCTAACTTACCAAGACCATTAAATAATTATCACACAACTATCTAGTATAACTAAATTCTTAGAATAATAGGGTTTAATTACCTTTACTTTGGAATAATAATTAAATATGGATTAATTATTATATATTATGGGATATAATAACCATCTTAATTAAAATATGTACGTTTCTTGATATTTGGGATAATAAGAATAATACACCTAATTTTAAATTTACCAAATGGATTCCTTTATTTACTTAAATTTAGCTTTTTTGAGAAATATTAATTGAATTTTTTAGTGGTTTGACCAGGGTCTCTAGGTCAAATTAGCCGTTAGGAATTTAGCTGTTGGGATCTCTGCATGCTCTATTTAATCACGCTAAGCTGGATTGGTTCTTCAACTTGTCCTGACGATGAACCACACTGGTTGGTTCGAAACGCGTCGACAAAAGATTCGCTATGTGATTTTGCCGAAGATTATCTTACAATTTATCTGGAATCTATTCTATGACAAAAAAAACCTTAACCCATTGTGATTATATGGAAGTTGAACTCGTAAATTCTTTATAACTTTCAAATAAACCAAGGGATGGCACCTAAAGAGCACCTGGGAAGAAAAATCACATCAAGAGTGGTCGAATTAGTAGTTATTCATCTTGTAGACAAAGTATTTATAGTTGCAGAAGGTGTAGTATTTACCTGTAGAGAACATGGAGGAAAAATAAATAAACTATCAATCTATTTAAAGGAGAAACATAGTACATATTAGAAAAAAACTAAAGGATTAGTTCCCACACATGTAAGAAACTCCTTGTGAAGTGTAAGACCTTGAGCTAGAGATTCATGGGCAGAACATCAAACATTAACACCGAAACCCATCTGCTGAATATTATTTTTCAAGAAATTTAGAGGTTGGAAGGAGTTATACTTACCATTATGGACTACTAACTCAAAGGATGTAAAATATGAAAGAACTATGTCTTTTCAAAGCGAACCTTGTCATAACCAGCTAAACAAATAAAAAACCAAAGAGAAAATAATGAAACAAAAAAGGAAATATGAACCTAATAAGTGGAATAGAGTATACCTGGAGGAAATTTGATGAGGAAAATCTGGTTCAAGTTGAGTCCGATGCAACACCATTTGACTAGACGAAGGAGGAATAATGACGGTTAGATAGGCGAGAAAAGGGATTACTTACCATATTTCATGAGGGTATGATTGGGTCATTAGATCTAAACCCTAGAAGATGAAGGGTTGGATCGAAACCACTTGTCCAATCATCATTATAATCTAGATTGTTCGGTGGGTGGGAATCGATTGTATTATGTTGCAATAGACTTATATTTGTAGCTCTAGGAGGACAAAAATGACATATATATTGTAGATTATGTTGCTAAAAATTATGAAGGGTATGAGATGAATTTATAAGCTTAATAACATACAGAAGCAAGAGTATCAACAAGGGAGAAAGTATATGGGATTTGAACAACAATGATTAATTACATACCTTATGTACATATCACCATATTTACAAAAAAATATAATATGATTTCATGAATACTTCTAATTACACATATTATGGTACCCATAGAATAAGTGCGAATAAATTTTTTTGTTTCATTTCCCTTTCTTGTATGTTGGTATTGATAGATGTTACAAGTGGTATTAGAGCGCCATGGTTTTACACTGTGGCCTGTCTGGGTTGTTATGCTCCTATACCAACAGGTGTCTATTGTGATAAAAACACAACCCCCCCATTATTGATGTGTTCACTTCAAATAATGGGGACCCTTTCTATTAAAATTTTGGCTAAACACCTTTTTGGATTTTTATTTAGTTGATTGCCCTACGCATTTGTCAATTTTTTATTTTCTTTGAATTCTTGTTTTGATTGCTTTGTTAAAATCGATTTTTTATAAGCTTCCCATTGACGCTTGTTTCACCTAATTTGGTCAACTGGTTTGAAAATGGAACTCTTTTGAAAGTCTGATTATTTATGTAGCTTGGGTTAAAATTGCATAAAATGTTCAATATTGCATTTTGTAAATAAATTAGTTCAATAACGCATTCATTTTAAATATTAACCCGTAGCGAGTTTTTACTAACATTTTTCATTTTTAGTTATGCAGCCAAATCATTAAGTATCGAGATTTAAGAAATTTACTCCAATTTCTAAATAAATTATTAATCTCGAAAACCCAAAATTTTCAAAGTGGCTGTAGTTTATTTTTATATTTTTTACTTTTATTAAGAGTGGCTGTAGTTTATAAAATAATCCTCATAAAATAAAACCAAAATAAAAATCGATTTTTAATATTAAATCTTAAATTAATTAAATTAATTATTATTTAATATAATTAATTAAATTAAATTAAAATTTAATATATAAAAAAATTATATCGCATCGAGACTTTTCAATCGCATCGAAGCTTTTGCATTAAACAAGTTTTAAGAACCTTCGATATATACCATGCCCCGATGCAATATTGGATCGGGGATTTTGCATTGACACATTTTAAAAACCGCGATAGCTATCTCCCAATGCGATCGCCAATATCCGATGGCATGATAAGGCATGTGGGCATTAACTTAAATTAAAAGACTCATATGTAATATAAAAGACTTGAGTTTTGTTTTAAACCTTCGACACTCATACGTATGAGTGAAAACAATAAAGGTAGTTATAATTTTAATAAATAATTTATAATATTTAATGTTTTATTTTATATTAATTAATTAATATAAAATTTAATTAACTAAATTAAATAAAATTTAAATATTATATTAAATAGGTTATAAATAATTAATTATGGTAATTATTTAGATTAACATTAATTAATAGTAGTCTATTAAATAATTAGTTTAGTTTAATTTAACAATTAAATTAGAAATAATTATTAGATAATTAGAATTCTAATTGAGGATTAAAATTTTAATTCAAATTCTCTTTTTAGCCCAGCAACAGAATTTTCAGATTTACATCAGATTTGATCCATCAACTTTGGAGGTTCATAGATTGAGTTATACTTGGCCAAATGAGGCCCAGGACGGCTCGTTGGAAAGAGAAAATCAAGGAGAACAGTTTTGAGGAGGTTTCACTAACAGATTTAATCATTTATTGGGTCAAAAATCAGGGAGAAGATCAAGCTCCGAATTTTGAAACAAAATCAATTTTCTGAGTTATTTTCTTCATTTTCATTTGTCCAAGCCTCTTCTAATTGCAGATCCATTGATTAATAATATCTTTAGCCAATCAAACCATCCCATGCATCAATTGAAAGCTTACATTTTATTTTCAATTGTTTATTTAAATAGAATTTGATTGGATTTGATTTAATTGCCAGAAATGATATTTTGATTGCATCTTAATTTATTTTGATTTTTTTTTGCAGGAAAAAAGTGGGAGAAATATGAAGAAAAAGATTTCAATCAATGAGAAGGCTCCAGCAATTAAAGATTGGAATTTCAAACAAATAAAATCGTATTTGGCAGATTTCTCTTCAACAAACTCTCATCTCCAAAATTCCTTTGCAAATAGTATAAATAATAGATTGTAGAATGTAATTAAGGGGCTGCTCTCCTCTGCAATTTTAGACTTCTGAAAGCACTACTGTAATATGAATTTAGAGTTGTAGGAGAGAGGAGAGAAAATCTCAGATCTGGGGATTATTGAGGATTTTCCCTTTGTATCTTGAATTATGCATGAAGGGCAAAGTTTGCACTATTGTGGCTTTAGCTTTGAAAGTAGAAGTTCAAGCAATGTAAAGGGCTGTTGGAGACCAAGGATAGAGAAATGGATGCAATAAATTGGTATTTCTAATGCCACTGTTTCAAATATCAGTTTTAATTTTATGGTGACAGGAATGTGTCATTTTATTCATGTTTGTGCACTATTGTCAATATGGGTAATTTGTCTCAATCTTGTTATTATGTATCTCTGTTTTTATGGATTAATTTCTCATTTTTGAGTAACTACTTACTCAGAAATCTGTCTTATGAAACTGATTTATTGAATGGTAATGCGTTGTGAACTATTTCCACATGTCATTATTCAATTATTAGATTTACTAATTTGATAATTAATATCATTTTTGTGAACTACTTCCTGAATGTTGTTGGTTTATTATTTCAGTTAAGAGGTCTCAATAGGATGTGTTTTGTTAACCATAATATTAAGTTAATTGAACTACTTCATTAACTTGATATTCATTATAAACAAGACTTATTTAAATCCCAATACTTTAATTATCTTGCTCTTAGTTGGGTTAGATTTATATCTGCCTAATTAAGATAGGATTTAGATTAGTTTCTTTTGCTTTCATCATAGAAAAACTTTCATTTAGAGTAAATTATACATTCTTTTAAGCCCTCTCCTCAAAGAGGCAAAATTTTAGTTGTGGTTTGGCTGAACCCAAATCAGGTTAAGGGTCATTCTCTTGCCTGATCAGCAAGAAGAAGTGATCTGATATCCCTGTCTATTGGTAGGTAAAGATACATCATAAACCAATAGCAATAGGGAGAAGGTAACTGGACCTAATTAAACCAGTCGGAGCCACCACACCAAACGGAAAAGGAGCTGCTTTAAGGTCCAAACCGGGTGGTTATCCCCCATTGTTGTTGCAGCGATTTTCGAGGCATCAACATTTTTGGCGCTAGAAGGAGGGCCTGGGTTTTTTTTTGTCTGTTGGAGTCTTTTCAATTTTAATATTTTATTTATTGTGATGACTCCTCTTAAACTTCCAATTTGGAGTTGTATCCATGGACGTGCATCTTCCAATACTCCACCCGAAGTGGTAAGACTCTTGTCTCAGGTAAAATTCAATGGTAAGAGAAATTCTTCTGCTTTTAACCATGCCTTTCAATTTATTCAAAATGTTTCAAATTACGATTTTCAAGGAATTGATGAAAGCATTTTATGCAGAATTTTTACTCTCACATTTGCGGCAAAAGCCAGAAGCTGGTGTAGAACTCTTCCAGTTGCTTCAATCCACAGCTGGGATCAATTTGTTACAATTTTCATTTGTAACTTTGACGGCTATGATTATGAACAATTATGTGAGGAAATTGAATATCTAGGAAGGTTTGAAAATGAGTCTGTTAATGATTTTAATATTCGATTTCATTTGAATTGCTTAAGATTTAAAGATGAAGATAAACCTACGGAAGAAGAATCATTAGATTGGTTTGAATATATTTGTTCTCTTCCACCCATTCCCAACCCATATGAAATTAATTCAAGCTTTGTTCCATCCCATTACAATATAAATGAGAATTCCAATATGGATGTCCAAATAAATTGTGATGAAGTGGTTGTACAAAGCTTGGAAAATATTTCCATTCAAATGCAAGAAGACAACAACAACAATTTTGGAGAAAAAGTTGCCTTGAAATCTGAAAGCTACTTTGAAGTAAATTCGGAAAATCAAATCGCAAATCAGCAAGTACAAGCAGCAATCAAAGTAAATAAAATGCAAACTGCTGTACAAATTTCTGAATTTCTCCATGATGAGCAAATGCCGAAATCACAGCAGCAAAGCAACCTTCTTCAAGAAAGCATGAGTATGCAAAGGAATGATCTACAATCTGAAATTTACAATGAACATAATGCACAAGAGCTCTCAAACAGAGACAGTTTTAAATGCATTGTTTCAGGTTCACATTTTTCCCTTTATCCTGATATTTTTAATGATAGTAATTTTTCCCCTCTTGGTATCAATGATATTTCAGAAATTAAAGAGGATGATTTAAATGAATTACCATTAAATTTTTATCAAGATAAAGAAACAATAATTGATCATTCTTTTGCCACTAATGAACATGAGATTTTTGTTCCTCCTTGTTTTGGTATATTGGATGAAATCGAAGGGAATTCCAGACAATCTTGTGAGGTCATTTATGATGACTACTCTGACATTGAGGATGTTGATTTCTATTATTCTCAAGAGAATCCTAATGATAAAATTCAAATAACATCTGAGGATGAGGAACGCTTCAATTTAGGAATTATCCCAACTAATCCTCATTTTAGAGCAACAAATTATCTTCATGATTTCACCATTCAAGAAAAAATTCCAACTTATGATTCATATGAGGATCAAACTCTCATTCCTATTTGTAATCATAGTTCGTTTTCTATTTCACAAGTTGGAATTCGAAATTACCCAAATTTCATAATTCTAGCCAATCCTTGTGAAAGAGAAATTATTTCAAAACAATCCCAATTGTGCTGTAACATTAGTTGTACAAATAATGATTTCATTCTAGTTTTTTTTTCACAGTTATTTTGTTTAAACTTAGATTTATTGTTTGATTTTATTTTGCAAAATTTTCACACTTTTCGCTGGCATATTGAACACCTTACTATCAAACACTCACTTGATGCATTGCCCGATTGGGAAATTGAAGTTTCATATTATAATCATGAGCATCAAAAGATATCAATATTTCAATTTCAATCAATGCTAATGTTTCATCAAAAGCTTCTATTTTTTCAAAGGCAATGTCAACAAGAGAATGTATTTTTGCAATCCATCCAGCAATTCAATTCAATTAATAATTGTCCATTTCATTTGAAAGATTTCCATCTATTTTTCATCAATTCATTTGAAAAATATTTGGAAATTTTTCTCTCAAATGAGATTTTTAATAGCTTAACATTTGTACATAACACTAACAATTTTTTCCAGGCCTTTGAATTTAAAAGCTCATCTTCACAATTTGGCCTATTATCTCTTCCTTTGAACATTTCTCAATCATTAATGGAAATCCATCCAGATTTTTGTGATCCAATTGGTATTGATTGGAAGGCAAATTTCAAGAGAAGGAGATTTTAATCAACTTACTAACACTAACTATACATTCTGATTTCATATTTAATTTTCTTAGTTTAATTATATTTGTATTTTTATTACTAACATTTGAACTGTACATAAACGCAGCAATTAAAATGAGAAAATGACTACACTGGAAATATGACTATACCTAGTCATTTTCATGTATATGGTTAAGATAGGAGTAGAATTAATTTAGTTAGTTTGTTTTGTATAGTTAATTTGTTTTAACAGTTTTGTAGATTAAAAATAAAACAAAGCAATCAGCCATTCTCATACATGTTCAGTGAAAACATTTTTCCCTATCAGAAAATTTTAATTCTTGTTTTTTTTTTTTGAAATTTCTTACATCAATACCTCTACTCTGCCTATTTTGAATAATGTCTTGATTAAATTCAATTAAAGTTGCACTTGGTATCGATTGCCTCAAAGCCACTTTTCTTCATTTCGGGATTTCCTTCTAAGATTTTCTTTTGAAATTTATACGGTAAGGATTTGAGGATATAACAGCTTCATGATCCCATTATCCCATGAAATGTATGACTGTCTATCAAAAGCTTAATTCTAATTCAATCATTATTAGTCAATCTAACCTTTCACGATAATCTTATGAAGTTCATATTATCTTCCTCATAATTTGTTAAAGCTGTCCTTCAGGATGTCCATTTTGCCGAGTGCACACATTTAAATCTGTTTTGATATTTTTCCACAATTAGTGGCTTTATCCCATTCTGATCTTTAGTTGATTATTTGATGCTGCAATACGCATCATATTTATTTACTAAAGGCATTATTAAATAGTCACTATAACAATACAAATTCTTCTCAAGTTATTCAGAACAAGCATAGATAATAAATTGTTGTTTCAATTCAAAAGGGGAGCCTATTTTTATATTTATTTCTGGTAAATTTTATATTTCTTAAACATGAATAAACAGATTTTATTTATGCTGATTGCACACTTATATTTAGAATAAATGATGAGATGATTTTGAACAAAGTCGAAATTTTGATAAATCAAAGGAAGAATTTGAAGATTCATAAGGTAAAATTTGCAGACAATTTCCTTCCAGGTACGCATTTGCAAGTTCGTTCTCATCTCTTATTAGTTTCTCTTTTCCTTAGTTTATTTTTTATTTGTGTTCTGTTTTATTTATAGGTTTTCATTCGTTTTCGAAACTTGAAGTAAGCAGCAAACCCATTTCAAATTGCAACAGGTTCAGGGAATTTTTTTTTTGATTCATTAGAATTTGAACATTCTTTAACTTTGCTTTTATTCACTTAGAAAACACAATTGAAATTTCAAGGAATATCGTAAGACCATTCGCATCATAAGATTTCATCGGAAGTAGTTCTTAGCATTTCTTTTGATAACAAATTGTTCATAAAATACCTCCGATGTATTATCTTACTCATATGCCATATCGTATTTCGCATGTCAGAGCTTTGCAATCGAAGTATACTTCCATTATTGTGAATCACCAATAATCGGCTTTACCGATATTGTGATGAACACATAATCCCGGACCCGATATGAAATTCAAATCAAAATCATAAAAAATATCGCGTCCGTTCAATCGCAATAAAAGTAAGGGAATAATTTTAAAAGGGCCGATGTCTCGGATCCGATATTTTATTGAAATCCCATCATAAAAAGTTATCGAGTCCGCTCTTCATCGCATATCGGCATTGCAAAAAATACATTGTGTTACATCAGGTACCCAAAGTTTACCGATTGCCGATTAGATACGTCATCCATCGCATTGCTGATAGTGCAATCATTTCATCACATTTTTTATGCTCACATCATTTCTCTGAATCTACGATGTGCGTTTTGCGATACAGGAAGTGCAATGTAAATATTCTCCGATCCCCGATATAATATTTCTTTAATGATGTGATCGCTTCATTTCATTGCACATGTTCTTATCGGCAATTTGCCATTGCAATCTCCGATGCGATAACTTCCAATGCATGCCTTGGAGCCATTAACATTTTATTGATATATGGCAGAGCAACAAAAGTGAAGTCTTGCAAATTAAAATTGAAGCATGGTGAAGAAACATGTTATGGGAATCATCCGATACGACGATATGTTATTTTAAAAGCAAGCTTGGGAAACCACTATGGGAAAAAAGCAATTATTGACAAAATTGCAGCATACAAAAATCATTTCAATTTCTCATACATTTTATTTTTAAATATATAATTCCATAATTAAAAATGGAATTCAAGACCTCTTTATCTTCATATTTGAATTCTATTATCTTCGATTTGGTCTTGATTTTGGATTTTATAAAATCATGGAGTTTATATGAAACTTATAATATTTTGAGAAACATTCGTTACTGCAAATTCTCATTCTCATTTCTGATGCATTTTTTTTAATTTCAACTCCCTTGAGCATTAAGCATTCCATTTTTACATTTTACTGCTTGCTTTAGTGTAAATAAAATAAATAATGATTTTGGGTTACAAGATTTTGGTTAGTTTGACTTCTTTATGTTTTGAATGCTAATTAAAATTAGAAGTCAGCTAGTTTGGAGAAACTGATACTTTCAGGTAAGATCAAAAGAAATTATCCAATGGTAAGATTCATGTACCCACTTTCATTAATTTCCATTTCGTTGCTTTAGTTTCAGTTTTGTTTTTCTAATATACAAATCTGTTTTGCAGCTCTTCATAAAAACTTTCAATCCTCTGCCGGATCATATTTTTGAAGTCCATACTCTTCTTCTGGCTTAATTTCAAGAAGCAGCGATAATCTTCGTCGAAACAGCTACATCAGGAAGTTTCTCAACCTTTAGTTTGTTTATTTAGGCATCTTGTTTTTATTAGAAAATGATTAAGATGATGCTTTGAAACAAGAAGAATAACATAAGACAAAAAGGTTTTCATTGTGGCTTAATTTTATCATCGCTGCTATTCAAAAAGCCTAAAACACTCACAACCCTGCAAGGTATGATTTACCCAATCTCGACCTAAGAATGATTGATTACATAATTATTTTCTTTCTCTTCTTATTGTTGAGACATTGGTATAAACATTCTTGTTTGAGTTTATCTTGCGAAATTTGGATTTTCCTTTCCATTTTTAGAGACTTCTTCGTTTTTATTTTTGTTCATTTATTTCTTTTCTCATTTTAGTATAAGAATTCTTTTCCTTTTGATTTCAGCTTTGATTTTGGTGACTTTGCCATTATTTATATGGAAGGCCTATTTGTTACCTAACAATGGTCAGGATACGTGGAGAAAAATTGTTAATAGTCACCTATTAGCTTTTTCTTAAATCTCTTAGTGAAGTTTGATTTTCTTATTATAGAGGTAGACATACTTAAAGAAGAGATTACCAATCAAGAGAAGTTGGCAAAGTATCATAAAATCTGAAAAATTTCTTTTTCATCAAATTGTAATCATTTTGAGATTTCAAAATTTCATTAGGATCTTTCAAAGTTCTATTATCAGTTAAGAAAAGTTATTTTTAACCAAGTAAAGACACTTTACAGCAAAGCACCTTTAACTCTGAAATTGTCATTCTTAACTCTTAAGGAGTCAATAATTCTCCCTGTCCCAAAGAGTCTTATTTTTCTAGAGTATAATCCAGAAATATATTTAAACTTAAAAGATAAGAGGTCTCATCATGAGCTTGCTTACCATGATCATAGGGGAAAAATAAGCTGACATTACCAACACTGCTAAACAAACCAGGGTAATGGCTTATGATTGCAAACAATTATAAGACAAGGGGTCTCATCACGAGCCAGCTTGTTCTGCCCAATTTTAACCAGTGAATGGCATTGTCAACTATCTGGCTACCATACCAAGACAATGGCTTTTAAGATTTACTTAAAAAATAACAATAAAAAAATAAAATTAAAAAGAGAAACATATATATATGGATTTATTTCTAGATCAATAATTTTTAATGAGATGGGATTTTGAATCATTGATGATTAAAAGGTAACCCTATCGAAACTATAGATGTTTGCTGGCAGCAGTGGCTCTACCTGTGACAAACAACTATATTTTGAAAGCTAAGCTGTAAAGTGACCCCTGCTTTATCTCTACAACTAATTAAGGACTGATATAGATTTTTGAAATATTTTAATTTATGAAAAATTTTGAGAAAAATTATAGTTAGATGATTCTTGTTTTATTAAGATTAATGAACCTAGTCTAGCATTCCAAAAAATAATTCTCTCTTCTTTAATTATTTTTACTTTAATTTTAGGAAAATCTCATTCATATCAAAGAGAGATAACTGGTTCTTCTCCCGTGTGTCGCCATTGTTGTGGTAAAAACACAACCCCCCCATTATTGATGTGTTCACTTCAAATAATGGGGACCCTTTCTATTAAAATTTTGGCTAAACACCTTTTTGGATTTTTATTTAGTTGATTGCCCTACGCATTTGTCAATTTTTTATTTTCTTTGAATTCTTGTTTTGATTGCTTTGTTAAAATCGATTTTTTATAAGCTTCCCATTGACGCTTGTTTCACCTCATTTGGTCAACTGGTTTGAAAATGGAACTATTTTGAAAGTCTGATTATTTATGTAGCCTGGGTTAAAATTGCATAAAATGTTCAATATTGCATTTTGTAAATAAATTAGTTCAATAACGCATTCATTTTAAAATTAACCCGTAGCGAGTTTTTACTAACATTTTTCATTTTTAGTTATGCAGCCAAATCATTAAGTATCGAGATTTAAGAAATTTACTCCAATTTCTAAATCAATTATTAATCTCGAAAACCCAAAATTTTCAAAGTGGCTGTAGTTTATTTTTATATTTTTTACTTTTATTAAGAGTGGCTGTAGTTTATAAAATAATCCTCATAAAATAAAACCAAAATAAAAATCGATTTTTAATATTAAATCTTAAATTAATTAAATTAATTATTATTTAATATAATTAATTAAATTAAATTAAAATTTAATATATAAAAAAATTATATCCCATCGAGACTTTTCAATCGCATCGAAGCTTTTGCATTAAACAAGTTTTAAGAACCTTCGATATATACCATGCCCCGATGCAATATTGGATCGGGGATTTTGCATTGACACATTTTAAAAACCGCGATAGCTATCTCCCAATGCGATCGCCGATATCCGATGGCATGATAAGGCATGTGGGCATTAACTTAAATTAAAAGACTCATATGTAATATAAAAGACTTGAGTTTTGTTTTAAACCTTCGACACTCATACGTATGAGTGAAAACAATAAAGGTAGTTATAATTTTAATAAATAATTTATAATATTTAATATTTTATTTTATATTAATTAATTAATATAAAATTTAATTAATTAAATTAAATTAAATTTAAATATTATATTAAATAGGTTATAAATAATTAATTATGGTAATTATTTAGATTAACATTAATTAATAGTAGTTTATTAAATAATTAGTTTAGTTTAATTTAACAATTAAATTAGAAATAATTATTAGATAATTATAATTCTAATTGAGGATTAAAATTTTAATTCAAATTCTCTTTTTAGCCCAGCAACAGAATTTCCAGATTTACATCAGATTTGATCCATCAACTTTGGAGGTTCATAGATTGAGTTATACTTGGCCAAATGAGGCCCAGGACGGCTCGTTGGAAAGAGAAAATCAAGGAGAACAGTTTTGAGGAGGTTTCACTAATAGATTTAATCATTTATTGGGTCAAAAATCAGGGAGAAGATCAAGCTCCGAATTTTGAAACAAAATCAATTTTCTGAGTTATTTTCTTCATTTTCATTTGTCCAAGCCTCTTCTAATTGCAGATCCATTGATTAATAATATCTTTAGCCAATAAAACCATCCCATGCATCAATTGAAAGCTTACATTTTATTTTCAATTATTTATTTAAATAGAATTTGATTGGATTTGATTTAATTGGCAGAAATGATATTTTGATTGCATCTTAATTTATTTTGATTTCTTTTTGCAGGAAAAAAGTGGGAGAAATATGAAGAAAAGGATTTCAATCAATGAGAAGGCTCCAGCAATTAACGATTGGAATTTCAAACAAATAAAATCGTATCTGGCAGATTTCTCTTCAACAAATTCTCATCTCCAAAATTCCTTTGCAAATAGTATAAATAATAGATTGCAGAATGTAATTAAGGGGCTGCTCTCCTCTGCAATTTTAGACTTCTGAAAGCACCACTGTAATAGGAATTTAGAGTTGTAGGAGAGAGGAGAGAAAATCTCAGATCTGGGGATTATTGAGGATTTTCCCTTTGTATCTTGAATTATGCATGAAAGGCAAAGTTTGCACTATTGTGGCTTTAGCTTTGAAAGTAGAAGTTCAAGCAATGTAAAGGGCTGTTGGAGACCAAGGACAGAGAAATGGATGCAATAAATTGGTATTTCTAATACTACTGTTTCAAATATCAGTTTTAATTTTATGGTGACAGGAATGTATCATTTTATTCATGTTTGTGTACTATTGTCAATATGGGTAATTTGTCTCAATCTTGTTATTATGTATCTCTGTTTTTATGGATTAATTTCTCATTTTTGAGTAACTACTTACTCAGAAATCTGTCTTATGAAACTGATTTATTGAATGGTAATGTGTTGTGAACTATTTCCACATGTCATTATTCAATTATTAGATTTACTGATTTGATAATTAATATCATTTTTGTGAACTACTTCCTGAATGTTGTTGGTTTATTATTTCAGTTAAGAGGTCTCAATAGGATGTGTTTTGGTAACCATAATATTAAGTTAATTGAACTACTTCATTAACTTGATATTCATTATAAACAAGACATATTTAAATCCCAATACTTTAATTATCTTGCTCTTAGTTGGGTTAGATTTATATCTGCCTAATTAAGATAGGATTTAGATTAGTTTCTTTTGCTTGCATCATAGAATAAGCTTTCATTTAGAGTAAATTATACATTCTTTTAAGCCCTCTCCTCAAAGAGGAAAAATTTTAGTTGTGGCTTGGCTGAACCCAAATCAGCTTAAGGGTCATTCTCTTGCCTGATCAACAAGAAGAAGTGATCTGATATCCCTGTCTATTGGTAGGTAAAGATACATCATAAACCAATAGCAATAGGGAGAAGGTAACTGGACCTAGTTAAACCAGTCGGAGCCACCACACCAAACGGAAAAGGAGCTGCTTTAAGGTCCGGATCGGGTGGTTATCCCCCATTGTTGTTGCATCGATTTTCGAGGCATCAACAATGTCATATATCATGATTGACTTGATAAGCTATATAATATATTCATACCTTTAATTGTTGCAAAGGTTTTCCATATTTTCAAAAAAATCAAAAAATTTAAAAAATGTAAAGAGGGTATACCCTAAAAGAAAAATCAAAGGGTAAAAAGAATAAATATGGTAAAAAAAGTGAAAGAAAATGAACCCCACCAAAAGAAAGACCAAGGAAAGTGTGCAAGTCTAAATGCCACTACTTTTTACTCTTATGCAATAAACAATTGCGTGCAACTTGTAATTTATGCCACAATTGATGAACAGTCAAATAGCTTAAACTTGGCTAGTTCATGTTTGAATTTTATGTTTTAGAGATAGAGAATAAATTCTGATCAAGCTGTTTAATCTTGGCAGATAAGTAGATAGGTAGAGTGAATAAAAGGAGCTCAACAGTTTAACCTGAGCCCTTGGATGTAATAAGTGTAGACTTAGATAGATATCTACATGTTAAAGAAAAGAAAGTGTGATAAGGGTTTGCCAGTCTAAGTACACTCTAATAAAGAAGTAAAAATGCTAGGATAAAGTAGGTAGGGTAAGTAAATGATTGGTTGCAGAATAATGTGTGATGAATGGTCAAGTTAAAGGCTTAAATCTTTTTGCTTTCATCACTTGGACAAAGAATTGATGACAATGAAGACAACATATCATGAAATCAAAGTCAAACTAATTAATCTCCTCACTCCATTTTTCCCAAAAAATTCACTAATTTCCCCTAAGTGCTAAAAGTACCTAAACAAGTTAGGGGGGCTCAGAGCATTTCTCTAACTTTTGGAGGGACCAAACCCTCGACCCAATAATTTGAAATACCTAAAGCACTTAAATCCCCTTCAACAATATTCACCCCTTCATAAAGTCGCTCATTCCCTTTTATAAAGCTTTTCCTAAGTAAAATCCTATTTTTCTTAGGAAAATTAAAATCATTCTATCAACATGAAACCCTCATATATCATTAGCCTAAGGTATAAGTGTTGTATGATGAAATGCATTTTCGGAAGACATTAAAATTAGCGCTTTCCCATTCATTTGGTCATATTAACCACTAATGTTATTATTATGTAATTCCTGAATAAAACAACATTACCCACGCCCATATTATTATATTATACAAAACCCAAAATTTTTACATATCCCGCCCCTTTGGTTAAAATATAACCATAATCTGTTTTAAAATAGGATTAATGAGTTAATCAATAACCCATTAAGAACCTCGACCCTCCGCTCCAATAAATAAGATTAATTAACCCTCATGGTTAAATAATAATCTCACTAGCCAATCCCATTGCCCCCGATGCAATTTATTAATCCTCAAATGTATCGGGCCCACCTCTATTATATCCCCGTCACTTCAAAGCCCCAATAGTCATCCAATGAGGCCCCCGAGATCTAATGGCTATTATGCATATCATGCGACCCTTTGTGACTGCGCGTTAGCGCACGATCACAAAGCGGTTTTTTACACAGTGCCTCTGCGACACGTCAAATGCTCTATGGAATCGCTGGCTTGAGGCTAAATACCACCCTTCCCCATAAATGGTGTGATAGAAACCACTTACCGCTTTCTACTAAATGAAAAAATGTCTCATCATTCAGTTGCCGCCAGTTGTCATTTTCATTCACCCGCCAATACCAACCATTTCCCCATTTAAACACAAAAACCCCAGTTTTGCTTGTTTTCACCTAATTGTGTGGTAAAACCCTATCTAACCCAGCTACGCCAACTGAAGCCTCTATTAACCGATTCGAGCATGGTTTACCTCCCAAAAAGCATTCTGGATTCACTCCATAGACCTCTCAAGCCCAAATGAAACCTTTTCGACCTCCCCTACAAACCAATGCTTCCTTAACAATTTGTTTTGTTTTACGGGCGATCAAAAGACCACATCCTTGGATAAACAGTCTTAATACTAGTCATAAGACTTGTTTACTCCAAGATTTTTATCAAATCTATTAAAAAAGAGATGGAAAATAAAAACATACAGTTGAAAGACAAGCAGAGGAAACATGAAATTAAAGGATTTACTGTTAAAACAGACAGTGAAAACCTAAACTACACATTAAAGGTAAAAGGATACAGTAAATAATAGTCAAAGTGTATCAGGATTAAAGAGTATCAGATTGAAGGCCAAAACAAGTAAATCAACTACCATGAAAATAAACATCAGGGAAGACAGTTACAAAACAGAGTATACAAATTCACGTCAAAGTGAAGACAGATGAAAAAACAGAGCAGTAAAAGTAAAAAGTAGACAGTAAAAGTAAAAATGAAGAAATTAAGGGTTAAACAAAGATGAAAACACTTTTACCAGCTACAATGAAGTTTATCCAAAGTAAAAGTGAAAAACAGTCAAAAGAAGTTTAAGGTTAAAAGATGAAATTAGAGCAAAAATGGTACATTCTTCAGAAATTTCCTGTTTAAGTCATATTTTTGCAGCAACTATTGTGGCCAATCCAAGACGTATTTCGATAAACCGGAGGAGGTTTTTGTTCCTAACAAGAGAATATACAAAAAAATCTCTCATTTGTTACACAAGTATTACCAGTAGGGAGATACATGCATGTCTTCACAACCTATTTTTCAGTTTGTGCAAAGTCTTGTTTTTGAAATATTGTTGCAAAGAATATTGTGAATAGTTGGAGATGAATTTTGGGAAACTGGGAGAGGTTTATCTCAAAAACTTTCCTATCTACAAAACTGTCTTTCAATTTTTACATATCTATTACAGATTGAGATATACAAGCATATCATTAGACCTTAAGTTTGCAGAATTTCTGGGGCAGAATGCACAAAGGAAGGATGCAATTAGTGACTTGGATGCCTCATCATCAACTAAGAGTTGCTATCAAATTCGACTTTCTCTTCTTTTTCACCATAAATCCATAGAAATAGTGCCAAATATATTCATTAGCTTTGAATGTCCTTTATTTAAGTTCTATTATTGTAAAGAAGTTTGAGATATTTGTGAAACTAATATTGATATTTTCTCAAGATATTTAAGTTTACAATTAGTATTTAAATACTTCTTCATTTGAATTATTTTGGGTGGATTCTATAACATTTCTGTAACTCTATGCTACATAGAAAATTTTAGGGGCGAATGTTCGCCCTTTGGCAAAATTAAGGGGTTTTAAATTTTTAGTGGGCGAATATTTTGTATCATAGCACTTTTTTACAAATCACCTCAAATAGCCTAGCTTATTTTAAGGTAGAGGGTAAAAAAGGTAAATTTAGCCCTTGAAACTAGGAGTTACAACCTTCCATTCGCCCATTTTGAAGAATAGGTTTTATTTAGGTGAATCCATTTGCCCATTTTCAAGAATAGGTTTTATTTAAGTGAATCCTATGGGCCAAATACCATATTTATAAAAGAGGTATGGTAAATTAATAAAAATATAAATAAATGAGAGGTATGGTAAATAAATAAAACATTTTTTTATATTTACTCCATATGTCACCTTATATACATGCAAGGGTGCAAACAAATAAAAATATAAGTAAAGTGGAGGTATGGTCAATAAATAAAACGTCTTTTTATACTTACTCAAAAGGTATGGTAAATAAATAAAAATATAAATAAACTAGACGTATGGTAAATAAATAAAACCTATTTTTATATTTAGTCCATAACCCTCGTTCTATTTATGAAGGCTCAAGAAAGAGGTTTTATTTAAGTGAATCTTATGGGCCAAATACCATATTTGTAAATGAGGTATGGTAAATTAATAAAAATATAAATAAACCAGAGGTATGGTAAACAAATAAAACATTTTTTTTTATATTTACTCCATAAGTCACCTTATATTTACGAACACTCAAAAAATGCATTATATTTAGGTGAAACCTATGGGCAAAATACTATGGGACAAATACCATGGACTAGATTGTTATTAATACCATGCAAAAAAACATTATTAACCCTAATATTAGTATTAATAAAAATAAAAATGGCACATGGTATTGACTCATGGTATTCACCTGGAATGTAGCCTATTTAAATGGGGGAATTAAACTAGCATAGATCCATCTTTACTCTGGATCTACTAACCCTCGAGAGGTATCAAATATCGTGATATGCAAACTAGCATAGAGTGAAAAAATATTTGATCCCTCTCAGGGCTTGGTGGATCAAGAGTAAAAATGGATGTTGTAATTTAATGTATGTTAAACATTTTAGCTTCGTTAAAATAAAAAATAAAATAAAATTCAACTATTAATTTTATTAATTTTTATACATTACTAATAGTAATTTTTAAGCTCCAGGTTTATGATAAACCATGGTATTGACCCATGGTAATACCATGGTATTCATGTGAGCATAGACTATTTAAAGGGGAAATTCTATCATCTTAGATCCATCTTAATTCTGGGTCTACCAAGTGCTAAGAGGGATAAATAGATTTCATCCCCCTAAGAGTGGTAGATGTGGAGTTAAGATGGATATAGGTTGGTTTTTATGATAATGAAGATATTATATAGACTTAGGAAATTATATTGTAAAAACATCTTAAGGTGAATGGTTAAAGCATAGACATTGGACAAGTATATTTGTATACTTTTGTTTTAAACTGAAACAAATCCAGGGCTAAGGAATGGATTGATTGCACTAGTCATCCTTCTATGACTTTCCAACATATGTTGGAGTAAACAGATTGTAATTTGGGTAATTTTTCTAACTGCAAACATGAACATACTTGTGTATTGGCAAGGTGGTTACGAGGTCCCTAGAAGTGATGAATTTGAATTTTTCTTGGTTTTATATATAGTATTAGGTTTTTTCTCATGCTTTCTGTGACTCACAAGGGTGAATTTTATCCTACACCCACTAGGTTATTGATATGTAATTTCAGTAATTTTGATTTCAAAAGATATTTTAAAGAAATGCAATGATTTCATTTGTGTATTCAATAAACACAATATTCTAATGGAATTTTGCATTTGTGGTTTACCTATATAGATTCCATGGAGAAGTGTTAGTGGTGTGACATCAATTGTCCTCAAGCAGAGGCTTTAGTTTTACTCTTTTTGGAAGCAAATATTTTCTTCCAACATTTTTTAGTTCCATGAAAAATTTGAAAGTTCTAATAGTATTCAATTATGGGTTAAAGAGAGACATAGTATTCAATCATGGGTTAAAGAGATCCACACTGAATGATATATCGATCTTATCTTCACTTAGTTTAAGACTATTCACTTGGAGAGCCTACATGTGCCCCCACTTTAAGAGCATAGTAAAGTCATGTAGAACTTAGAGAAGCTATCTTTAAGCTTTTAGTGAAGAATGGAAAAAATGTCTGGGTTCAATTACAACCAGTCGAGCATTAAGCTTCCAATAATGCTAGATTTTAACCTGGAGCACTTTTGTGATTTGGAGGAGATGCCCCCTCGTATTTGTGACACATCTTCAGTTGTGAATTGGACTATTACTAACTGTCATTTCCTTCGAAAGTTACCTGATGACTTGGGGAACCTCAACTCTTTAAGAATGTTAAGGAAGGAAAGAAAGTACATTATGCTAAGTTCTCTTATGCTTTTCAAGTTTTTTTTGGATATCTACAACATTTCAGGTAGGAAAGTACATTCTGTTAATGAAAATTTGTTTTGATAGAAAGGCCCAATTTCAAATTCTAATGCTTTCAAAAAACATTGTATAACTGTAATGTTTCTAAAAGGAAAACATATTTTTTCAATTTAAGTATCATGATCCCATATTCCAACTTATTTTTCAGTAACCCATTAGGCTTTGTAGCTTTGAATAAATCCATGTATTTTGATAAGGTCCTCTTCCAAATTAGAATGCAGTTTCCTTTTGGCAATAACCACATACAATGTCTTGATTTTGTTATTGAGAAAATAGAGGTCGTGAAACAAGATTGTGCCATACAAGGACTTGACTCATTGATTATGTATCAATTATGGCTCTTGATGTAACAATGTCTTGATTTTGTTGCTTGAAAATAGAGGTTACGCTTTACTATTTCACAGAATTTCTTACAATCTTTCCATAAGTATTAATTTGTAATCTCAGTTACTGAGGGATGAAAGTAATGACAAAGGTAATATTCCATGGTTTGAAGTTACCCTCTTACTAAACATTTAAATATAGCACCACAATTTAATTGTTAGTTAAAGGAATTGTATTTGATTTGTAAACAATTCATTGCCTGATTTATAGATTTTGATTTTTTCCCTTTTTTATTTTTTTTCTCAGATTTGGTATGAGATATCTTCCAATATTTGGGTTCCCTAGTTTTCCCACCATAGCTATGAGGTTCAGATGCTATCATTAAATATTCTCATAATGTTACAACTTTTCTAGTAAGTGTACTTTGAAACATTGTTGTTGCTTTTCCATGGCGTTAATGCAAATAAGCACTACAACTAGTGTCATTATTTAGATTAAGTGCCAAAATATAGGTGGTCTTGTAATGATGGAATGATTGTTTTCTAGCTACTAAGGCCATATGCATTTTTATCTCTTATGTTGTCCTGAGATATTCAAATTCAGAATAAGAATTGAAGTCTCATTTCCACTGTAGATTGCAGTCAGTTTCTTGAACATAATATATAGTAGATTATATTTTACTAATCAACTGTGGATGTGATCCCTCACAGTAAAGGAAATTCAAAGTGACTTTGATTTCACATTGATTTGTCAAAACATCCACACAGGAAAGGAGATTCAAAGTGACACTGATTTCACACTAATTTGTCAAAATGGAGGCAAGAGAAAAGGAAACTTTTTATTCAACAATGCTCTTAATTTCATATGTACATGCACATACATATTAGTAGAAAATATCGAAGGGTTTCCTAAGTAATATTTTTAATTCCACTACATTCTTTAGAGCTTGTAAATAAATAACTCGGAACAATTCATTACACTACTTGTTATTCTTTATTAATCAGTGGTTAAGATTTTGACATTGAACTGGCTAAGATTTTTCTTCCTTCTGTGAAATTGTGTGTTCTGTAATGCTTCTTTTCCATTCACTATGTATAGCATATAAAGTGTGTCTAATGGAGTAGGAATATTGGAAAGTCTTGTGATCCTTGAACTACGTTACAAGGCAGAAACCCAACGGGGCAGGGTAGGTGCATCGCCACAAAGGGGTCACAAATACCAAAGTTGGTATTGGCTAGTGCCTTGAGCTAGAAAATTTCCTTTACCCTTGTATTAACAATGAATCCGGAGAGGATTCTAATGTTATCTTTATAAGATTTATATTAGTTAAGATTGATGAATAAAATTCATGAGACATGAGCTAGGACGTCCTTGCAAGGTGGTTGTTGATTATTGGAAGCTATGATGGCCATTATGTCAGGCTAGGTGGTCGCACTCCCTTGATCGTGAGCACGATTGTGATCAAGATGGAAGACTTCATCGTCTGGATTGATTGTTTAGCAGTGATAATTAGTGGGCTCATTCACAAAAGCTTCTATTTCACTAATCCTTTTTATAGAGTTGTCAGATTCAATTTCCAAAGGTTTTAATTACATTATAGAGTTGAGTTCTAAGAGAGTTGTGATTCACAGTGTTAAGTATAGAAGCTATGACACTTGAATGAAGACAAGCATAGTAGATGTATCAGACTCTGTTATAAGCTTACCTGCATATTATAAGGTACTTGGTTGGCTTTTTTATAATTTTATAAACAAGTTCCATTTCGTGGAAATGTGAAAAAAACAGTGATATTGCCACCATGTGGCTCTTGTCATATATGGTTTTATACTTTAAAAAAAAATTCTCTAAGAGTTCACAATGCTAAGATTCACTAGGACCTTACAAAGTTCTATTATTTAGTGAAAGACTCACCAAGATCTTACAAGATTTTATAATTGAGTAAAATATTCACCATGCTTGGTGAGAGATTCGCCAAAAAATTATATATACATATTATATTATTGATAGAATCACCTTCCATTTTTCCTATATACCATGGATATTCGCCCATTTATTATACATATAAATTTAGGGGGGGGGGGGGGTTCTTAAAATTTTCCTTGCTATGCTATCAAGCTAAGAAAGCTTTTGTACTCAAGTCTAGCTTTTTGCTGGAAAAGGAATAAAAGTTGAGGACATTTCATCAGATTCATGTGCAGTCTAATTGCAAATAAGTATTCTATCCTTTTGATTTACATGTTTTCTACATGTTTCAATGTTTGATGTATCTCAATCTAAATGGTAAAATAGTCAAAGTGTATCAGAACTAGCTTTATTGCTCTCTGTTATCAATAGTATGCCATTTACATGTTTTCTTATAAACTATTTCGATAAAGGAATTCTTAATTTCTCCTCTATCCCTGTAGTTTTTTCTAATAAGTCCCTGGTATAGGATTCTTAATTGCCTTATGCTAGTTGAACTATCTTCCCCTCTTATTTCTAATCCTAACTTGAGGATTCTTAATTTCCCTCTTGTTTTGAAAATAAATATCATCCTTTCAAGCCCTGAATTTGTTTTTGCTCTGTTATCCTGCCTGTTGGACTCATACCTCAACAATTTGAATTAATCTAGTGAATTATCCCTAATTGACTCCATAGCCCAATGGCCTGAAGCCTAGTTTACCCATTTGTTTCAGAATTCCACCAATCTCAAACAAAAAAACCTTGAATATTAATAACTAGCCTAATACCACACCAAAACAAAACTAAATTATAAAGAGAGAGCCCTCTCTGAGTACAGATTGGCTAGATTTTGTACTTAAAAGATTGGTTTGTGGTTACCTCGGACCCCTTTCCTTCTTCTAATAACTTCTAAGGAAAATCTGAGTGATAAAATAGTGGCGAATCCGCTGGGAATGAATAGTTTGTTTGTTTGTTATTATTGTTTTCTTTATAAACTACAGGCAGAGCCCGAAGCTAGCCAGGTAGCCTTTGAACTGCTCTTGCTTTGCAAGTGCATACTAGATGAATGTTGCTTAAGTGTATCTCTAGTTTAGTTTATGAACTGGACATCCAATTTCCAAACATTCGACCAGTTCCTCATGTCAAATAAATCTTTAAGAAAGTTTAAGTCTCATATCTAAATCCTCTTAAAGAAATCATAGAAGTTGTTTTGAAAATTCATAAAAAAACAAAATAATCATAAAATACTAGAAATTTGGTTTCCTGGAGAACTAAATTTTTCTTCAGAATTGTTTTACAGGTTTAGATATGATCTACGATGGTGGACAGGGATCAGACACACAAAGGTTAAAACCATCCACTTGGCGACTCCAAAATCAATTCTACAATAAAGACTCCGCTGGAGAAATGAACTTAAAAGAACTGTGTGAAAAGATCAAGCTTTTAGCTTGGATTGTTATCCAAGACATTATATTCTTTCTCATTGATAAAATTTTTCAATATATATTGTATTTTAGAGATGATTTTTGATTAAATTTTTATTATTTTCCTTTGAAAAATGTACATATAAAGTCTCCTTACACATTTGAACAACAATCTTCTAATTCTTATGAAGATCATTTTCCAATTAAGGAGAATAAAAAAACTAAGACTAATCATACAATCCCTGTACATATTCCAGTACCTCAAAAAGTTCCTGATAGATATAAACCACTCATTTTACCTCCTACACTCCATGCTTTCCCTAACGATTATCCCAAGTATCTCCCTAGGTTTGATGGAGAGAATGGTATCACTGCCCAAAAACATAGTCAAGATTTTGAAGATTATCTTAACTTATTTGAAGTAAATGAAGAGGATGTTAGTATTAGGCTTTTTGCTCTTTCTTTGCAAGACAAAGTCAAGAGTTGGTTCAAAACTCTTCCTGAGGCAAGCATCTCAAATCTTGAGTAGTTTCTCAAACTCCTCCTTGATAGATAGATAATTAAAGTCAATTTTCTCATAACCATAGAAGAATATAATCAGTTAAAAATACATCTAGACGAAACAAAACAACAATTTTTCAGACAGATTTAATCAAGCCTATTATTCAATACCATTAAATATAAGAACTCCCCCTAGTTACGCTCTTTTACATTATCTAAGAGAATTTGATTCAGAGATAGAATTTGATCTAAGAGAAAGAAACCACTCAACAATGGAACATATGCAGAACATGGCAATAGATGTAGAAGTTAATCTGAAAATTAGAAGAGAAAAGTTGAAAGCAGAGAAAGAAGAAAAAAGTGACATTTTGATAAAGAAAACAGAGGAAATGATGCAGAAGATCATAATGAAAGTTGAATGTTTTGTTCAAAATAACCATGACACATTTGTTTCACAAAAAGAAGATTTTGACTTCCATGAGAAAATACATGTTAATTCCAACTACCATAGATTAGAAGATATATTCATAGAGAAATATGTGGAGGAGCAATCTCCTGATCTAATGTGTATATTTGATGACATTGCTTCTTTTGATGATTTTCCAAAATATGATTAGTATGATGATAATTATGTTCTTCAAATCCAAAGTAACTTTATAGAGCAATCATAAACTAATTTTAGGAATAAGGAAGTTCAGGTTCAACAGCTTGAAAATAGTGATCAACTTGTTCATTTCAGCTATGAGAATGAGGAGGAAAGTGCAGAAAAATTTGAAATCAATGAAGGAACTTTACCATTTTGTTTTTCTTCGTTTCAGTTTATCAGAGATAACTATCATGCAATTAAAAATCAAATGTCAACAAGTTTTGATATTAACTATCTAGAAGGCAATAAAATCCTTGTTCAAGACTTCTCATATCTAGATTTGTAGCTCCAAAATGCCATTGAATGTCAAGTTGCAAAAGAAGACTTGGAAGCTGGAACATATGATCAAATGATCCAAGATGATTCCCTACCTCTTTGTTTTGAATCATTTCAATTTTTAAAGGAAATGTGGTATAAAAATTTTAAAGAAAAGGAGGAGCATCTTGTAGAAATCTATGAAGTTCCATTTGAACCTATATGTAATAAGTTACAACAATCCTTCCAAGTTCTTTATGATCCAATAGCTGATAGGTTGAATGATGAATGCAATCGGAATTTTTCTCCATTAACAGAGTATGAGAGTCAAAATCAAGATGATAATGGTTTCACCGGACAAACATTACAATCAGTAGAAATATCATCACAAAGAGCAGTTGAAAACATGCAAGGTGATAAAGATAATAGTGATATTTCATTTTCTTGGCATGAAGGCTATCCAGAACAATTATATAGTTGTTTGAATCAGTTCAAGAATAGCGTATATATTTTACAAGATCCTTTTGTACAGTTTCTAGATTTAACAATGGAGATAAGGAATTTCCTTATCTTCTCAAAGGTTAACAAAGATATATTTGATTGCAATATCTCAAGTTTAAACACCAACAAGCACAAGCAACAAAGGTCACCAACGTATCTGATGCTTGAGTGGTTGCATTAGTTGTTTCATTTTACCTAACCAACTATCAAAAAGCTGATTAGAGTAAGTAAGTAGGATTTCGGTTTGAATAAATTCAGTTTCCATCAGCAAGTATGTTAGATCAGATCTCAAGTTGTGCTGGAAAAGGTTAAGAAGATTTTGATAAAAGGACCAAGGCTAAAAATTCCTACCTAAGTGAAAAGGTGCTCAAGTGAGATTCAAGAAGGAAGAATAAATGTTTAAGTGTTGATTGGATGGTAAAATTGTGAAGTTGAAGCCTGAAGAGAAGGCCCTAAGCTTCAGAAGTATTACTGTCATACATACAATAAAGAAACAAGCAGAAGAAGATTTCATAGTACAATCAAAATCATTTGGAGGCCATCTGACCTACTGTTCTTTACTTTCCACTAGGAAAAGACATTCCCGAGTGGAGCTAGTGTTATGCTCCTATACCAATAGGTGTCATATATCATTATTGACTTGATGAGCTATGTAATATGTTCATACCTTTACTTGTTTCAAAGGTTTTCCATATTTTCAAAAAAATAAAAAAATTTAAAAATGTAAAGAGGGTATGCCCTAAAAGAAAAATCAAAGGGTAAAAAGAATAAAGACGGTCAAAAAAGTGAAAGAAAATGAACCTCACCAAAAGAAAGACCAAGGAAAGTGTGTAAGTCTAAATGCCACTAATTTTTACTCTTATGCAATAAGCAATTTTGTGCAGCTTGTAATTTATGCCACAATTGATGAACATTCAAACAACTTAAGCTTGGCTAGTTCATATTTGAATTTTATGTTTTGAGATAGAGAATAAAATCTGACCAAACTGTTTAAACTTGGCAGATAAATAGATAGGTAGAGTGAATAAAAGGAACTAAACAGATTAACCTGAGCCTTTGGATGTAATAAGTGTAGACTTAGATAGATATCTACATGTAAAAGAAAAGAAAGTGTGATAAGGGTTTTCCAATTTAAGTACACCCTAATAAAGAAGTAAAAATGCTAGGATAAAGTAGGTAGGGAAGTAGATGATTGGTTGCAGAATAATGTGTGATGAATGGTCAAGTTAAAAGTTTAAATCTTTTTTCTTTCATCACTTGGACAAAGCATGGATGACAATGAAGAAAACATATCATGAAGTCAAAGTCAAACTAATTAATCTCCTCACTCCATTTTCCCCAAAAAATTCACTAATTTCCACTAAGTGCTAAAAGTACCTAAACAAGTTAGGGGGGTTCAGAGCATTTATCTGACTTTTGGAGGGACTGGACCCTCGGCCCAATAATTTGAAATACCTAAAGCACATAAATCCCCTTCATCAATATTCACCCCTTCATAAAGTCACTCATTCCCTTTATAAAGCTTTTCCTAAGTAAAATCCTATTTTTCTTAGGAAAGTTAAAAACATTCTATCAACATGAAACCCTCATATATCATTAGCCTAAGGTATAAGTGTTGTGTGATGAAATGCATTTTCGGAAAACATTAAACTTAGTGCTTTCCCTTTCATTTGGTCATATTAACCACTAATGTTATTATTATGTAATTCCCGAATAAAACAACATTACCCACACCCGTATTGTTATATTATAGAAAAACCCAAATTTTTACATATCCCGCCCCTTTGGTTAAAATATAACCATAATTTGTTTTAAAATAGGATTAATGAGTTAATCAGTAACCCATTAAGAACCTCGACCCTCCACTCCAATAAACAGGATTAATTAACCCTCATGGTTAAATAATAACCTCACCAGCCAATCCCACTGCCCCCGATGTGATTAATTAATCCTTAAATGTATCGGGCCCGCCTCCATTATATCCCCATCACTTCAAAGCCCCGACAGTCATCCGATCAGGCCCTCGAGATCTAACAGCTATTATGCGTATCATGCAACCCTTTGTGACCCCGCGTTAACGGGTGATCACAAAGCAGTTTTTTACACAGTGCCTTTGCCACGTGTCGAATGCTCTTTGGAATCGCTGGCTCGAGGCTAAATATCACCCTTCCCCATAAGCGGTGCGATAGAAAATACTTAAAGCCTTCTACTAAATGACAAAATGTCTCATCATTCAGTTGCCGCCAATTGTCATTTTTATTCACCCGCCAATACCAACCATTTACCCATTTAAACACGAAAACCACAGTTTTGCATGTTTTCACCTGATTGTGCAGTAAAACCCTATGTAACCCAGTTGCACCACCTGAAGCCTCTATTAACCGATTAGAGCATGGTTTACCTCACAAAAAGAATTTTGGACTCACTCTGCAAACCTCTCAAGCCCAAATAAAACCTTTTCGACCTCCCCTACAAACCAATGCTTTCTTAACAATTTGTTTTGTTTTACAGGTGATCAGAAGACCACATCCTTGGATAAACAGTCTTAATACTAGTCACAAGACCTATTTACTCCAATATTGTTATCAAATCTATTCAAACAGAGATGGAAAATAAAAACATACAGTTGAAAGACAAGCAGAATAAACATGGAATTAAAGGATTTACTGTTGAAACAAACAATAAAAACCTAAACTACACATTGAAGGTAAAAGGACACAGTAAAGAATAGTCAAATTGTATCAGGATTAAAGAGTATCAAATTGAATACCAAGACAAGTAAATTAGCTACCATGAAGATAAACATCACGGAAGATAGTTACAAAATAGAGTATACAAATTCATGTCAAAGTGAAGACAGATGAAAAAACAGAGCGGTAAAAGTAAAAAGTAAACAGTAAACAGTAAAAGTAAACATGAAGACATTAAGGGTTAAACAAAGATGAAAAAACTTTTACCAGCTACAATGAAGTTTATCCAAAGTAAAAGTGAAAAACAGTCAAAAGAAGTTTAAGGTTAAAAGATGAAATTAGAGCAAAAATGGTACATTCTTCAAAAATTTCTGTTTAAGTCATATTTTTGTAGAAACTATTGTGGCCAATCCAAGAAGTATTTCGATAAACTAGAGGAGGTTTGGGTTCTAAACAGGCCAATATACAAAGCCTCTCTCATTTTTTACATAGGTATTACCAAGAGGGAGATAAGTGCATGTCTTCACAACCTATTTTTCAGTTTGTGCAAAGTCCTGTTTTTGACATATTTTTGCAAAGAATATTGTGAATAGCTGGAGATTAATTTTAGGAAAGTGAGAGAGGTTTATCTCAAAAAATGTCCTATCTACAAAAACCTCTTTCACTTTTTACATATATATTATGGATTGATATATACAAGCGTATCATTGGACCCTAAGTTTGCAGAATTTCTGGAGCAGAATGCATAAAGGAAGGATGCAGTTAGTGACTGGGATGCCTCATCATCAACTAAGAGTTGATATCAAATTCGACTTTCTCTTCTTTGTCACCATAAATCCGTAGAAGTAGTGCCAAATAGATTCATTAGTTTTGAATGTCCTTTATTTAAGTTCTATTATTGTAAAGCAGTTTGAGATATTTGTGAAACTAATCTTGATACTTTTTCAAGATATTTAAGTTTACAATTGGTATAAATAATTCTTCATTTGACGTATTTTGGGTGGATTCTATAACATTTATGTAACTCTATGCTATCAAGCTAAGAAAGCTTTTGTACTCAAGTCTAGATTTTTGCTGGAAAAGGAATAAAAGTTGACGACATTTCATCATATTCATGTGCAGTCTAATTGCAAATAAGTATTCTATCCTTGTGATTTAAGTGTTTTCTACATGTTTCAATGTTTCTTGCATCTCAATCTAAATTTTAAAATAGTCAAAGTGTAATAGAACTAGCTTTATTTCTCTTTGTTATCAACAATATGCCATTCACATGTTTTCTTCTAAACTATTTCGGTAAAGGAATTCTTAGTTGCTCCTCTATCCCCGTAGTTTTTTCTAATAAGTCCTTGGTATAGGATTCTTAATTACCTTATGCTGGTTGACCTATATTCCCCTCTTCTTTCTAATCCTAACTTGAGGATTCTTAATTTCCCTCTTGTTTTGAAAAGAAATGTCATCCTTTCAAGCCCTGAATTTGTTTTTACTCTGTTATCTTGCCTGTTGGACTCATACCTCAACAATTTGACTTAATCCAGTGAATTATCCCTGATTAACTCCATAGCCCAATGGATTGAAGCCTAGTTTACCCATTTGTTTTAGAATTCCATCACTCTCAAACAAAACAACCTTGAACATTAATAACTAGCCTAATACCACACCAAAACAAAGCTAAATTATAAAGAGAGAGCCCTCTCTGAGTATAGATTGGCTAGATTCTATACTTAAAAGATTGGTTTGTGGTTACCTCAGACCTCTTTCCTTCTTCTAATAACTTCTAAGGAAAATCTAAGTGATAACATAGTGGCGACTCCGTTGGGGATGAATAGTTTGTTTGTTTGTTTGTCTTGTTTGCTTTATAAACTACAAACGGAGCTTGAAGTTAGCCAGGTAGCCTTTGAACTGCTCTTGCTTTGCAAGTGCATACTAGATGAATGCTGCTTCAGTGTATCTATGGTTTAGTTTATGAACTGAACATCCAATTTCCAAACATTCGACCTGTTCCTCATGTCAAATAAATCTTTAAGAAAGTTTGAATCTCATATCTAAAGCCTCTTAAAGAAATCATTGAAGTTGTTTTTAAAATTCATAAAAAGACAAAAGAATCATAAAATACTCAAAATTTGGTTTCCTGGAGAACTAACTTTTTCTTCAGAATTGTTTTACAAGTTTAGATATAATCTATGATGGTGGACAGGGATCAAACACACAAAGGTTAAAACCATCCACTTGGAGACTCCAAAATCAATTCTACAATAAAGACTCCACTGGAGAAATGAACCTAAAAGAATTGTTTGAAAAGATCAAGATTTTAGCTTGGATTGTTATCCAAGACATTATGTTCTTTCTCATTGATAAAATTTTTCAATATATATTGTATTTTAGAGATGATTTTAGATTAATTTTTTTTTTATTTTCCTTTGAAAAATGTAGATATAAAGTCTCCTTACACATTTGAACAATAGTCTTCTAATTCTTATGAAGATCATTTTCCAATTAAGGAGAATAAAAAAATTAAGACTAATCATACAATCCCTATACATATTCCAGTACCTCAAAAAGTTCCTGATAGATATAAACCGCTCATTTTACCTCCTACACTCCATGCTTTCCCTAACGATTATCCAAAGTATCTCCCTAGGTTTGATGGGGAGAACGTTATCACTGCCCAAAAACATAGTCAAGCTTTTGAAGATTATCTTAACTTATTTGAAGTAAATGAAGAGGATGTTAGTATTAGGCTTTTTGCTCTTTCTTTGCAAGACAAAGTCAAGAGTTGGTTCAAAACCCTGCCTGAGGCAAGCATCTCAAATCTCGAGCAATTTCTCAAAATCTTCCTTGATAGATGGATAATTAAAGTCAATTTTCTCATAGTCATAGAAGAATATAATCAGTTAAAAAGACATCTAGATGAAACAATACAACAATTTTTAGACAGATTTAATCAAGCCTATTATTCAATACCATTAAATATAAGACCTCCCCCTGGTTCAACTCTTTTACATTATCCATTTGATTTAGAGATAGAATTTCATCTAAGAGAAAGAAACCCCTCAACAATGGAACAGATGCAAAACATGGCAATAGATGTAGAAGTTAATCTGAAAATTAGAAGAGAAAAGTTGAAAGAAGAGAAAGAAGAAAAACTTGGCATTTTGATAAAGAAAACAGAGGAAATGATGTAGAAGATCACAATGAAAGTTGAATGTTTTGTTCAAAATAACCATGACACATTTGTTTCACAAAAAGAAGATTTTGACTTCCATGAGAAAATCCTTGTTAATTCCAACTACCATAGATCAGAAGATATATTCATAGAGCAATATGTGGAGGAGCAATCTCCTGATCTAATGTGTATGTTTGATGACATTACTTCTTTTGATGATTTGCCCAAATACGATCAGTATGATGATAATTATGTTCTTCAAATCCAAAGTAACTTTACAGAGCAATCAGAAGCTAATTTTAGGAATAAGGAAGTTCAGGTTCAACAGCTTGAAAATAGTGATCAACTTGTTCATTTCAGCTATGAGAATGAGGAGGAAAGTGCAGAAAATTTTGAAATCAGTGAAGGAACTTTACTATTTTGTTTTTCTTCGTTCAGTTTATCAGAGATAACTATCATGCAATTAAAAATCAAATGTCAACAAGTTTTGATATTAACTATCTAGAAGGCAATAAAATCCTTGTTCAAGACTTCTCATATCTAGATTTGTAGTCCCAAAATTCCATTGAATGTCAAGTTGCAGAGGAAGACTTGGAAGCTGGAACATATGATCAAATGATCCAAGATGATTCCCTACCTCTTTATTTTGAATCATTTCAATTTTTAAAGGAAATGTGGTATAAATTTTTTAAAGAAAAGGAGGAGCATCTTGTAGAAATCTATGAAGTTCCATTTGAACCTATATGTAATAAATTGCAGTAATCCTTCCAAGTTCTTTATGATCCAATAGCTGATAGGTTGAATGATGAATGCAATCAAATTTTTTCTCCATTAACAGAGTATGAGAGCCAAAATCAAGATTATAATGGTTTCACCGAATAGACATTAACAATCAGTAGAAATATCATCACAAAGAGTAGTTGAAAACATGCATGGTGATAAATATAAAAGTGATATTTCAGTTTCATGCCATGAAGGCTATCCAGAAAAATTATATAGTTGTTTGAATCAATTCAAGAATAGTTTATATATTTTACAAGATCCTTTTGTACAGTTTCTAGATTTAACAACGAAGATCAGGAATTTCCTTATCTTCTCAAAGGTTAACATAGCTATATTTGATTGCAATATCTCAATTTTAAACACCAACAAGAACAAGCAACGAAGGTCACCAATGTATATGATGCTTGAGTGGTTGAATTGGTTGTTTCATTTTACCTAACCAAGAGTTAGAAAGCTGATTAGAGTAAGTAAGTAGGATTTCAGTTTGAATAAATTCAGTTTCCATCAGCAAGTTTATGTTAGATCAGATCTCAAGTTGTGCAGGAAAAGGTTAAGAAGATTTTGATAAAAGGAACAAGGCTAAAAATTTATACCTAAGTGACAAGGTGCTCAAGTGGGATTCAAGAATGAAGAATAAATGTTTAAGTGTTGATTGGATGGTAAAATTGTGAAGTTGAAGCCCGAAGAGAAGGCCTTAAGCTTTAGAAGTATTACTGTCATACATACAATAAAGCAACAAGCAGAAGAAGATTTCATAGTACAATCAAAATCATTTGGAGGCCATCTGACCTGCTGTTCTTGACTTTCCACTAGGAAAAGCCATCCCCAAGTGGAGCTAGTGTTATGATCCTATACTAATAGGTGTCATATGTCATGATTGACTTGATGAGCTATGCAATATGTTCATACCTTTACTTGTTGCAAAGGTTTTCCATATTTTCAAAAAAATCAAAAAATGTAAAAAATGTAAAGAGACTATACCCGAAAAGAAAAATCAAAGGGTAAAAAGAATAAAGATGGTCAAAAAAGTGAAAGAAAATGAACCCCACTAAAAGAAAGACCAAGGAAAGTGTGCAAGTCTAAATGCCACTACTTTTTAGTCTTATGCAATAAACAATTGTGTGCAGCTTGTAGTTTATGCCACAATTGATGAATACTCAAACAGCTTAAGCTTGGTTAGTTCATATTTGAATTTTATGTTTTAGAGATAGAGAATAAAATTTGACCAAACTATTTAAACTTGGCAGATAAGTAGATAAGTAGAGTGAATAAAAGGAGCTCAACAGTTTAACCTGAGCCCTTGGATGTAATTAGTGTAGACTTAGATAGATATCTACATGTAAAAGAAAATAAAGTGTGATAAGGGTTTTCCAGTTTAAGTACACCCTAATAAAGAAGTAAAAATGCTAGGATAAAGTAGGTAGGGTAAGTAGATGATTGGTTGCAGAATAATGTGTGATGAATGGTCAAGTTAAAGGCTTAAATATTTTTTCTTTCATCACTTGGACAAAGCATGGATGACAATGAAGACAACATATCATGAAATCAAAGTCGAACTAATTAATCTCCTCACTCCATTTTTCCCAAAAAATTCACTAATTTCACCTAAGTGCTAAAAGTACCTAAACAAGTTAGGGGGGCTTAGAGCATTTCTCTGACTTTTGGAGGGACCGGATCCTCGGCCCAATAATTTGAAATACCTAAAGCACTTAAATCCCCTTCATCAATATTCACCCCTTCATAAAGTCACTCATTCCCTTTATAAAGCTTTTCCTAAGTAAAATCCTATTTTTCTTAGGAAAATTAAAAACATTCTATCAACATGAAACCCTCATATATCATTAGCCTAAGGTATAAGTGTTGTATGATGAAATGCATTTTTGGAAAACATTAAACTTAGCGCTTTCACATTCATTTGGTCATCTTAACCACTAATTTTATTATTATGTAATTCCCGAATAAAACAACATTACCCACGACCGTATTATTATATTATACAAAACCCCAAATTTTTACATATCCAGCCCATTTGGTTAAAATATAACCATAATCTGTTTTAAAATAGGATTACTGAGTCAATTAGTAACACATTAGGAACCTCTACCCTCCGCTCCAATAAACAGGATTAATTAACCCTCATGGTTAAATAATACCCTCACCAGCCAATCCCACCGCCCCCGATGCAATTAATTAATCCTTAAATGTATCTATCCCGCCTCCATTATATCCCCGTCACTTCAAAGCCCCGACAGTCATCTGATCAGGCCCTCGAGATCTAACGGCTATTATGCATATCACGCGACCCTTTGTGACCGCGCGTTAGCGCGCAATCACAAAGAGGTTTTTTACACAAAGCCTCTACCATGCATTGAATGCTCTATGGAATCGTTGGCTCGAGGCTAAATACCACCCTTCCCTATAAGCGGTGCGATAGAAACTGCTTAAATCCTTCTACTAAACAACAAAATGTCTCATCATTCAGTTACCGCCAATTGTCATTTTTATTCACCCCCCAATACCAACCATTTACCCATTTAAACACAAAAACCCCAATTTTGCTCGTTTTCACCTGATTGTGCAGTAAAACCCTATGTAACCTAGTTGCGCCACCTAAAGCCTCTATTAACCGATTCGAGCATGGTTTACCTCACAAAAATAATTTTGGACTCACTCCGCAAACCTCTCAAGCCCAAATAAAACCTTTTCGACCTCCCCTACAAACCAATGCTTTCTTAACAATTTGTTTTGTTTTACAGGTGATCAGAAGACCACATCCTTGGATAAATAGTCCTAATACTAGTCATAAGACTTGTTTACTCCAAGATTGTTATCAAATCTATTCAAACAGAGATGGAAAATAAAAACATACAGTTGAAAGACAAGCAGAATAAACATGAAACTAAAGGATTTACTATTGAAACAGACAGTAAAAATCTAAACTACACATTGAAGGTAAAAGGACATAGTAAAGAACAATCAAAGTGTATCAGGATTAAAGAGTATAAGATTGAAGACCAAGACAGGTAATTCAGCTACCATGAAGATAAACATTAGGGAAGATAGTTACAAAACAGAGTATACAAATTCATGTCAAAGTGAAGACAAATGAAAAATCAGAGCGGTAAAAGTAAAAAGTAAACAGTAAACAGTAAAAGTAAACATGAAGACATTAAGGGTTAAACAAAGATGAAAACACTTTTACCAGCTACAATGAAGTTTATCCAAAGTAAAAGTGAAAAAAAGTCAAAAGAAGTTTAAGGTTAAAAGATGAAATTAGAGCAAAAATGTTATATTCTTCAGAAATTTCCTGTTTAAGTCATATTTTTGCAGAAACTATTGTGGCCAATCCGAGAAGTATTTCGATCAACTGGAGGAGGTTTTTGTTCCTAAAAGGCAAATCTACAAAAACCTCTCTAATGTTTTACACATATATTACCAAGAGGGAGATAAGTGCATGTCTTCACAACCTATTTTTCAGTTTGTGCAAAGTCCTGTTTTTGAAATCCTTTTGCAGAGAATATTCTGAACAGATGGAGACGCATTTTGGGAAAATGAGAGAGGTTTATATCCAAACAATTCCTATTTATAAAAATATATTTCACTTTTTACAAAGCTATTATGGATTGAGATATATAAGCGTATCATTGGACCCTAAGTTTGCAGAATTTCTAGGGCAAAATGCACAAAGGAAGGATGCAATTAGTGACTGGGATGCCTCATCATCAACTAAGAGTTGCTATCAAATTCGAATTTATCTTCTTTGTCACCATAAATCCATAGAAATAGTGCCAAATAGATTCATTAGTTTTGAATGTCCTTTATTTAAGTTCTATTATTGTAAAGCAGTTTGAGATATTTGTGAAACAAATCTTGATATTTTTCCAAGATATTTAAGTTTACAATTAGTATAAATACTTCTTCATTTGAAGTATTTTGGGTGGATTCTATAACATTTTTGTAACTCTATGCTATCAAGCTAAGAAAGCTTTTGTACTCAAGTTTGGATTTTTGCTGGAAAAGGAATAAAAGTTGAGGACATTTCATCAGATTCATGTGCTGTCTAATTGCAAATAAGTATTCTATCCTTGTGATTTACATGTTTTCCACATGTTTCAATGTTTCATGTATCTCAATCTAAATGGTAAAATAGTCAAAGTGTATTAGAACTAGCTTTATTGCTCTTTGTTATCAATAGTATGCCATTTACATGTTTTCTTCTAAACTATTTCGGTAAAGGAATTCTTAATTGCTCCTCTATCCCCGTAGTTTTTACTAATAAGTCCCTGGTATAGGATTCTTAATTGCCTTATGCTGGTTGACCTATCTTCCCCTCTTATTTATAATCTTGACTTGAGGATTCTTAATTTCCCTCTTGTTTTGAAAAGAAATATCATCCTTTCAAGCCCTGAATTTGTTTTTACTCTGTTATCCTGCCTGTTGGACTCATTCTCAACAATTTGACTTAATCTAGTGAATTATCCTTGATTGAATCCATAGCCCAATGCCCTGAAGCCTTGTTTACCCATTTGTTTCAGAATTCCACCACTGTCAAACAAAACAACCTTGAACATTAATAACTAGCCTAATACCACACCAAAACAAAGTTAAATTATAAAGAGAGAGCCCTCTCTGAGTACATATTGGCTAGATTCTGTACTTAAAAGATTGGTTTGTGGTGACCTTACACCCCTTTCCTTCTTCTAATAACTTCTAAGGAAAATCTGAGTGATAACATGGGTAACCATGAATGAAAAATTGTGTAATGCTGCCGAAAGTAGAGACAAGATGAGAAGAAGAGTGGGATTCATACAACCAACTATGGGAGCTAGATTTGTGTCTTTGGCAGAAGGGAACCCAAAGATGTGGGTTCAATTAAGAGAAGAATTTCGTAACACTAATGCAATGCTATTGGAAACTGTTCAACAACTATGAGCTGAGATAAAAAATCTAAGAGCTGATAATGAAAGATTGAGGCTGAAGAAGGAAATCATTTCGAAAAGCCTCTTGGATAGACAAAATCCAAGAAATCCTGATCCCAACCCTGATAATGAAAAAAGAATAAAAGCTCATTGATAGAGAGAGGATAATCCGGAGTCTGTAGGAGCTCATAATAGTAACGAAGAAGGATTTGATAACATCTTAGGAGGTAAGGGCACCAAAAGGCAGAAGGTTGAATTACACAGAATTTAAGAATATTAAATGCCCCAATTTTGATGGGGAAAAAGAAGAAAATGTAGAATCCTAACTAATTAATATGAATAAACACTTTTAGATCTACATGTATGGTGATGATTTGAAGGCGAGGGTAGAAATTTACTAATTTCAAGGTAAAGCCACCTTATGGTGGGAAGAAATTAAGACAATCTAGGGAATTGATGAGTAGGAGGTGACAAGGGAGCATTTTCAAAAACATTTTAAAGACAAATATTTGAAAGAGTGATTTTATGATGAAAAAGCCAAGGAATTTCATGATTTGAGATTAGGACAACTAACCATGGATGAACTCGTAACTAAGTTCACCTCCTTACTGCGGTATGTCCCATATATTTGGGAGGATAAAGCTAAGTTACAATGATTCATTAGTAGTTTACTGGCATTTATGAAGGAAATATTAGAATTTGATAGCCCCAAGACAATGGATGAGTCAATTCGTAAGGCTCGACTTTGCTACCAACAAATGAGGAAAAAGGGGGAAGGTAGGAAGAATTGGTCGAAAGAAAGGACAGAATAATTTCCAGAATACAAAAAATGTAAAAACTATCAGTAATAAGAATATACATAAAGGACAACAAAATAAATAGTTTTGGAAAAATCAACGAAGATTCAAATTGCAGAATGAGTCCAGTTAATTTTAAGTTTCCAATAAACCTAAACTGAGTCAAATAACAAAAGCTCCCTTGTAATGTTGGGGCTTTGGGGAACCCCACTATCAAAATAGCTTTACACATTGCACCAAGACAGAACTGACCGTCAACATTCAAGAGGCTTCTACAGTTGGAGAGGTAGCAAGAACTATGCCAAGAATCAACGTTGCCTTGGAGGATCATTATGCTGAATATCAACCTACAATTATAGAACTGGAAGATAAAATAACTAACCATAATGTTTATATTTTAGTAGATCTAGGGGAAATCTTGAGCTATTTTAGCCCCAAAATAGTTGAATCATGTCAGTTACAAGCTAGTAAATTTAAATGAGAACTAAAAGAAGGGTGACTGCTAAGGTAGATAAGAACTCTATTGAGATAGCGAGATAACATATTAGAGTGAACTTGAAAATGTTTCCTTTAGGGTCCTATGATGTATTAATTGGAATGGAATAGTTAGAAGTACATTGGTTCTTAGTGAACTATAAGGAGAAAACCATAAGATGCATTATAGAGGAAGGCAATAGGCAAGAACTCCTAGGAATCAAGAGACCTATTAAGTTATGATTCATTACAATGACCCAACTAGGTAAATGTCTTAGAAAATGTTGCCTAATCTATGTTGTGCAAGTTGGATACTCTAACGCCAAGGAAAAAATAGCCACCTTAGAAAATTTACCAGTTGTTCAGGACTTTGCTGATATATTTCCTGAGGAAATTCCAAGTCTACCCCAAAAATAGATATTGAATTTACAATAGAGTTCATTCTCAGAGCAATCCCAGTGTTAGCACTCCATACCGTATTGAGTATTCTCGACTTAACATAACTGAAGATGCAGTTGCAAGAGTTACTTGATAAAGGGTACATCCATCCATGTGTGTCACCTTAGGGAGTCCCTCTGCTATTCATGAAGAAAATAGATGACACATTGTGAATGTGCATTGATTATAGGGAACTGAACAAATTAACAGTTAAAAACAAATATCCATTGTCAAGAATCAATGATCTGTTTGATCAAGTTAAAGGTCCCACTATATTTTCCAATATTGATTTACAATCTAGTTATCATCATATTTGAATAAAGGATGAGGATATTTATAAGACAACATTTAGGACTTGATATGGGCATTGTGAATTTGTGGTGTTTCCATTTGGGCTTACCAATACCCCAACAACATTAATGAGCTTAATGAATGGTATCTTTCATCCTTGGATAAATTTGTTCTAATTTTTATTGATGATATTCTGATCTATTCAAGGAATTTAGAGGAACATAAGGAACATCTTCATATAATATTACAAACTCTGCGGTATCATCAGTTATATGCTAAGTATAGGAAATGTGACTTTTATAAGGTTCAAATACAATATTTAGGACATACAATCTAATATGAAGGAATAACTGTAGATCCTCAAAAAATCAAGACCGTCATGGAATGGCCTATTCCCAAGAAGATGGAAAATATTCGATCTTTCATGGACCTCGTGGGATATTATCATTGCTTCAGAGAAATATTCTCTAAAATTGTATATCATAAAACTTATTTACAAAAAAAAAGGAAAAACCTTTAATTGGATAGGAGACTATGATCATACATTTGATCTATTAAAGAATTTACTTGTTACAACTGATGTACTAAAAATTACTGACCCTACAAAGGAATTTGTAGTCTACATAGATGCTTGTAAAGAAGGATTGGGAAAATTTATGATGTAAGAAGGCACAGTGCTAACTTACGAATATCTTATGTGGAGGAGATAAGACATAGCGAGATCATAGTTGGAAATGGGGTTAAGGTTATAAATATGATACTGGTAACCCATAAATATTTATAAATTCATAAGTTGTGCTAAAAGCTAAATAGTAAAGCCCATTACCAATGGATAGAAAAGAAACTATGTACAATAATAGTAAATACTAGTAAGACTGAGGAGTCGGGGAAACCCGTTTAGATTTGGGGTCTAGTTGACTCAGGTTAGCAACCCAAAACCTGTTTGGAACCTCGATAGATAGGGGGCATGGTATCCATGACTAAAAGAAATGGAAATAAATTCTTTTTGTAAATTAATTCGTAAACTAAAATTTGAAAATATTATTGACCATGAAACACCACAAGAGACAATATTTCTAAACAATATTGAACACAATAAATTTGCGGTATGGAGCATAAACAAAAATATCCACCATTCCATAAACTATAATAAATTTCTCAAATGCCAAAATTTAAATGTTAAGTTGATGGAATTATGATTACAAATTACTGTTACTGAAATAACCATAAGAGTACAACCACTTTTAATGTAAATAAAGACTATACAAAGTATATAAAATCATAGCACTTGCATGAAAGGGTAAAAACCAATATCAGGCTAGGGTTTATAGAATAAAAACATTTGTCCAACAATTTATCTGGAATCTAGCCTACGACAAAAAAACCCTTAATAAGAATCTAAAAGCTCTTAACCCATAGTAATTGTATGGAAGCCTAAGAGAACCTAGGAAGAAAAATCTTGTTAGGAGTGGCCAACTCTGTAGTGATTGACCTAATAGACAAAGTATTTACAACTCCAGAAGGTGTAGTATTTACTTGCACAGAACAAGGAAGAAAAATAGAAAAAATATTTTCTTATTTAAAGGAGAAGGAGAGTACACAGTAGAATAAAAACCAAAGGAATAGTGCCCACACCTATAAGAAAATCCTCATGAAGTGGAAGACCATGAGCTAGATATTCATGGGAAAAACATCAAACGTTATCATCAAAACCCATCTCCTAAATATGCTTGGTGAAGAAATTTAGAGGTCAAAAGGAGTTATACATGCCATGCCAGAGTACTCATAACCAACTAAACAAATAAAAAACCAAAGAGTAATTACCGGAACCAAAATGGAAATCTAAAACTTATTAGTGGAGCAAAGCATACCTAGAGGAAATTCGATGAGAAAACCCTTGGTTCAAGTTGAGTCCGGTGTAGAACCCTTTGACCAGAAAAAGGAGGAAGAATGATAGACAGATCGATTAGTTACCATATTACACGAGGGCATGGTTGGGTCATGAGACCTAAAACATAGAAGATCAAGGGACGAATCAACACCACTTGTCCAATCATCATTATAGTGTAGTACGTTTGGCGGGTGGGAATCTAATGTATTATGTTGACATAGACTTATAGTTGTAGCTCTAGGAAGATAACACCGACACATATATTACATATTATGTTGCCAAAAAATATGAAGGGTATGCGTTGACTTTATAACCTTAATATCATACAGAATAAAGAGTATTAACAAGGAAGAAATCTGATGGAAATTGAACAATAGCGATTAATTACATACCATATGTATGTATCGCCATATTTAAAAAAAATGTAATATGATTTCATGAATCCTAATTACACATATTATGGTACCCATGGAATAAGTGTGAATACACATTTTTGTTTCATTTCCCTTTCTTATATGTTGGTATTGGTATATGTTACAATATATAATAATTTAATAATAACCAAACATCTCAAAACATAAAAAAAAAAAAAAAAAAAAAAAAAAAAAAAATTCATTTTTCCATGCACCTCCTATTCTCTTTCCATTTTATCTTATCACAATAATTCAAATATCATTGGATTCCAATTAAAAACACCACAACATCTAACAATTAGAGTTCATCAAAGTTATTGTTTCTAAAATCATATTCCCATGCACAATCCAATACTAACCCCCATAAATATTGAGATAAGTGATTTTCATTTTTTCTAATATCTTCCATTAGCCCACCCCATCTCACCAAATCAAATTTTTATGAAGATTCCTGATATGATTGAGTATTTTTGTTTTTTTTAAATAGTGGTTCAAACTAAAGTTTATATACATATATATATATATATATATAGAGAGAGAGAGAGAGAGAGAGAGAGAGAGAGAGAGAGAGAGATTTTCATTTTTTTAATACCTTCCATCAACCCACCCCATCTCACCAAATTAGATTTTTATGAAAATTCATGATTAATTTTTTTTTAAACATATGGTTCAAACTAACATTTTCATATATATATATATATATATATTTCTTTTTTTTTCCATCGCCTCACTCTTTCCCTTCACCTCACCCTATTCCACTAGGTTGTTTTTTTCTAAAATTAAGATTCCCTATTCCACTAGGTTGACTTTTTCTAAAATTAATATTCATAATATAATTTATAATAAAGTTGTTAAATTTTTATAATGTATTTTTAATTTTTTTTTATAATGATTTAATTTGAACTTAAAAAAAACTTTTCATATCTATATATATATATATATATATATATAATTTTTAATTTAATAAAAAATAAAAATTTCAAAACACGTTTCTATTCATACAATTTTTTTGTCTCTTTCTATTTTATCTTATCACAACAATTCAAATATCACTAAATTCTAGTTAAATAATCCAACAAATATAATAGTTAGAGTGCATCAAATAGTGATTTTAATTTTTTAATATCTTCTATCACCTCTTCCCATCTCACGAGGTTGAATTTCTATGAAAACTAAATCCATGATATGATTGACTACAATAGTTCATTTAAAAAAAATAAATCTAAATTGAACAAAATAAAGATGACTATTGCTTTTTGGAAATTGGTTATTTATTATAATTATTTGGTCCAAATTAAAGTTTTTATAGATATAAAAATAAATAAATATTTTTTTTTCAATATTTTCTATCACCTCACCCCTTCCTAGTAAATTGATTTTTTATAAAATTAAGATCTGTAATATAACTAAATTGTTATATAATTAAGTATGGTTCACACCTAGTTGATTTTTTTCTAAAATCAAGATCTGTAATAGAGTTAATTATGGTTTCCCACCAAGTTGAGTTTTTCTAAAATTAAAATCCATATAGTTCAGTAGGTTCTTAGATCTGTAATCTAACTTTTATAAAATATTAAATAAAATAATTATTTTTTAAATTTATATTAATTAATTAATATTAGAATTAATATTATAATCTAAAAATATATTATTTATATATTCAAAATTATACTTAAATTGTTGAAAATAATAATCTTATAAAAAATTAAAGCGTAAACTTCCAATTAAAAAACACATTTAAAAAAAAAACAAAACCATCTTTCCATACACAAATCAATACTAATCGTTATATAATAGATTACATCAAAGTTTTTATTACTAAAACCATCTTTCCATACACAAACCAATACTAATCGTTATATAGATTGGAGTAAGTGATTTTTTCCACCATGTAATAATAGATTACATCAAAAATTTTATTATTAAAACCATCTTTCCATACACAAACCAATACTAATCGTTATATATTAAGATAAATGATTTTTTTTAACATCTTCCATCACCTCACCCGCATCCTAATTAATAAAATAAAATAAAATAAAATATTTAATAGTAAACTCCATGAAAGTTTTATTACTAAAACAATCGTTCCATGAACAATCCAATACCAACCCTCATAGATAAATGATTCCCTTCATTTAAAACAATCGTTCCATGAACAATCCAATACCAACCCTCATAGATAAATGATTCCCTTCATTTAATATCTTCCATTAGCTCACCCATCCCATTCTACCAACGTTGTTTTTTTTTTTAATATGAAAACTAAGATCCATGGTAGGGTGGTTAACAATAATTTTCGTTTTTTCTTTTAAATTTAAATTAAACAATTAAATAAAAGTTTTTCTTTCTTTGAAATTGGTTTATTTATTATAATGATGTAGTACAAATTAAAGTTTTCACTAATATAAAAATAAATGATATATATATTTTTAATATCTTTCATCACTTTTTTCTATTTCATTGCTTGTTTTTTTTATAAAAGTAAGATCTTTAATATTGTTTAGTAAGATTACCAAAATATGACAATTTCAAGTTCTTTGAAAACCCCAAGGCACTCAAATTATGCCGATTAAACAATTTAAACTCAATTTTTTAAAAATATCTTTCAGATTTTGATTAAAATTAACGAGAAAAATTGTTATGAAAAATGCCATTTCATATATAAATTAAAGTATGCCTAATCAAATATGGTTATAATTCATATATTTTTTTCCATTTTATCTTATCACAACAATTTGATTAAACTTAACCAAAAAAATGGTCGTGAAAATGGATATTTCTATAAATTAGAGTATGCCTAAATAAATATTGTTATAATTCATATATATATTTTTTTCCATTTTATCTTATCACAACAATTTAAATAGCATTGAATTTCAATTAAATAATCTACTTTTTTTTTCCATTTTATCTTATCAAAACAATTTAAATATCATTAAATTTTAGTTAAATAATCTAAAAAATATAATAATTAGATTCCATCAAAGTTTCTATTACTAAAATCATATTCCCATATACAATCTAATATTAACCCTCATAAATATTGAGATAAGTGATTTTAATTTTTTAATATCTTCTATCACCTCACCCGTCACCCATCCCACAAGGTTGATTTTTTATGAAAACTAGATACTTGATATGATTGAGGACAACTCTTCATTTTTTTTTAAATCTAAATTTAACAAAATAAAGATACTAGTTTTTTTTTTGGAAATTGGTTATTTATTAGGCCGATAGGCCTTCCTTTGAAAGGGACTTTCGTCATCCCTTTGTTTCTCAGGCTGACACCTGGCTTCGGGCATAGAGCGAGCATAAACCCTCTAACCACCCACACCTTTGTCTGCAGAGTTCTGAAAGCGAGCAGTCATACTCGTCGTGTATTCATGGATATTCATGAAGGTGGTTCTGCGGCTAACACCTGGCGTCGGGCATAGAGCGGGCATAAACCCTCTAACCACCCACACCTTTGTCCGCAGAGTTCTGAAAGCGAGCGGTCATACTCGTCGTGTATTCATGGATATTCATGAAGGCGGTTCTGCGGCTACTTAATTTTTAGTTGGAGTTTGAGAAATTCGTGACGTTTTCTTCGGAAGCTTAAGCATTCATGAGCTCCAGTAGTAATGGCGCATTGTGTTTTCGGAGAAAGATGCATATGGTAGCATCTGTCGAGAACTTGGAGCAATGAAGCATCCATGAAGTGATTTTTTCTTGCATTTTTATGTTTTTGTTCCTGTGCTAGCTCTCTAATTGGATATAAAGTTTGAGTAGGGTGTAGTTGTTATTCAGCAACATATTCACTGCCAATTGCACAACAGTATAACCTCGCTCATTTGAGCGTGACAACCCTTAATGATTGTGTTCCAATCAGTGATCTAGAGTTGATTGCAGTGGGTTTTGATGAAGTGGTGTATTGCTGGTAATCTGCGAGTGGGATTCCTGCAGTAAGGCTCGATCTGGGCCTTCCTCTGCATCTCACTATATCTGTGCACACTAGTTTTATGCCAGAGTCTTTTACGTCGGAGTTCCAGGACAATCCGTTTCAATGCTGCGTGGATTGCTGCAATTGTAGATACTATGCATCTTCATTATCAAATACTGTTACTGAATATTTTATTGTACAGTATCTCACATCTGGTTTTGGTTTGCATTTCTGTGCAGTGCGTCCGAGAGCCATCCTAATATTCTCGGAGTAACATCTGTGCACTTAGGATTTAGAATTAGATCGCTAGGAGGAGGTCTGTAAGGCTGTCAGATTAGATTCCTTACAGAACTAACATGCACGTTCTCCGCATAAATAGCTCAGGAAATGCATGCAGAGAGGGCTTGAATACCCAGACGAGCTTTCCAGCGAAGTAGTGCTGTTTTCTTGACACCCATTTCGCAAAATGTAAGTTTGGGGTTCCTAAGGGTTTTTATCATATACCGAAGCTTACATTTCTGCAGAAAGCTTGTTCGAAGAAGAAAACAACTGCCATGGGGGAATACAGGAGATTGTTGCTGCTTGTGTTTGTTTGGGTTTTTTTCTTCAGAGAGGCCTACTGTGGAGACCCATTTGTGTTTTATGACTGTAATGTTTCTTACATTGAAGCTGCCCCTCTGGGTGTGAAGCAGCAGGTAATTGCTTCTGTTACAGATCTGTTGTATTGTATTATAGATCTGCTACATTGGGTTTTTGTTTTATCAGTAATATTTTGTTTTTGGTTTTGATTTGTTCTCTGTGGTTTGGAAGTCGTGGGTATGCTGTTATTGATTGGATTCCAATATTGGTTCATTTATAGTGACAATTGCTAACTTCTCAGAGCATTGACAGTGTTCTACTTACTTATTATCTGTTCCCTGCGTTTTGGAAGTGGTCGTTAGGGTGCCATTGAATGGAGCACAGTGTGGGTTCATTGACACTCATAGTTTCTAACTTCTTGGAGCAATACTGCTGTCATCACAGTTGGCTCTGGGCTTTTGTGCCTCTGTAATTCCAATACAAGTTGGGGCCATGGGGTAGGCCGTAGGGTGAAGTGGGGGCGTTAGATTTGAAGATCCTACCTAGCTTCTCGGAACAATGCGCTGGGTTTCTGTGGCTGAAATGCAAGCTGGGGTTGTAGTCCCCTGGGGCCTCCAGGTTTGTTGGAAATCCCCCAGTTGCCTAACTTCTCCTTGTCTTGGATACTTGATGGAGCAACGAAGCATCCATGCAGTGATTTTTTCTTGCATTTTTATGTTTTTGTTCCTGTGCTAGCTCTCTAATTGGATATAGAGTTTGAGTAGGGTGTAGTTGTTATTTAGCAACATATTGACCGCCAATTGCACAACAGTATAGCCTTGCTCATTTGAGCGTGACAACCCTTAATGATTGTGTTCCAATCAATGATCTAGAGTTGATTGCAGTGGGTTTTGATGAAGCGGTGTATTGCTGGTAATCTGCGAGTGGGCTTCCTGTAGTAAGGCTCGATCTGGGCCTTCCTCTGCATCTCACTATATGCGAATGCACTCACGAGACTAGAAACTAAGAGCAAGCCGAGGGATCCACTTAACAAGAATACCCTTAGTGTCAACTTCGCTTGTAGCAGGTTCCGAGGCCTTGATGTCCGATGCATATGCCCTAGGCCATGCTAGAATACTAAAGATTTCCTGGTTTGTTGCAGCTCCCCCAGCTGCAAAACTTCTTGTCTTGGACATTTGATGGGGCAATGGAGCAATCTGTGCAGCGAGTTTTGCCATTATTGGTATTGTTCTGCCTTTGTTATTGCGCTAGCCCTCTAATTGGATATAGATTTGGGGACTTGCTACTGGACATGGACCTGCTGATGCACCTCACTATATGCGGGTGCACTCATGGGACTAGAAAGTAAGAGCAAGCCTAGGGATCCCATTAACAAGAATGTGCTTAGTGTCAACTCCGCCAGCAGCGGGTTCCTAGGCCTTGATGCCCATTGCATGTGCCCCAAGCCACTAGAATGATGGAGTTCTCCTGGTTTACTCGAGCTCTCCCAGCTGCCAAACTTTTTCTGTCTTGGATGTTTTGTTTGACAATGAATCTGTGCAACAAGTTTTGTCATTATTGATATTTTTGTCTTTGTTATTATGCTAGCTCTGTGATTGGCTATAGAGTTGAGTAGGGTAGCTTTGATGAAGCAACACGTTTACTCCAATGCACATCGGTATAGACTTCTGTCTTGTTTGCAGCAGCATCCAGAACATAGTACTAATGTGGAATGGAAAGCACAGTGTGACCCAATGGTAAACAATAACTAACTTCTTTGATTTTCTTTTCTTTTAGTGGAAACTGATAAAAAAATATTCAATCAATTAATCGGTTGAGTTGAATTTTGTGGGGCATTGAATGGCATTCTTCTATCGAGCCGAGCGCTTCTTCTGGAATGGGCGTTGCAGATGACTGCAAGCACGCTTTCCTGGAGCTGAAGAGGAAGAAGATCCATCGCTACCTGGTGTTCAAAATCGACGAGAAAACTAAACAAGTGGTCGTTGAAAAGACCGGAGGACCTGCCGAGAGTTACGATGATTTCACTGCTGCCCTCCCAACGATTGCCGGTACGCTGTCTATGACTTCGATTTTGTCACCTACGAGAACTGTCAGAAAAGCAAGATCTTCTTCATTGCATGGTAATGAATTTCATCCACCTTCCCATTTCAATTCTCCCACAATTCATCAAGCCCACACCCAGTTTAGGCCGGTTCCTATTTAAGTTCCATTTTTAAGAATTTTACACACTAACGAACTCTGATCAAGCTGAAAAATTAAGCTAATGTATTTGAATCGTTGGTGTGTTCACGTCCCAGTCATCCCGGGGGCTCTTGTTATTATGGGTTTCCAGTTTTCTTCTTTTTTATGAAGTTTTTGTGTCGTGAGATATCAGCTTAGTCTTCTTTATATATTTGTTTCCAAGGATTGTCTGGTCTGGTGCAGTACAAATTTCATTGGATAGGTTAGACAATGCAACCAGTTCCATTATCACAGAGAGATATAAACAAAACCCTCAGCCAACAGGTTAATGTTCCGATCCCTTTAGCCTATTTCATGCTTTATGAATCTGAAAGCTGGTTTTGGGATGCAAGACACTGGGTTGATTTGATAGCATCCTCCCCTCACTCTAGTAGTAATAGTATACTAACATTATTGGCTGTATAGTTGTCATGCCTTGTGCCCCTTCTCTAGCTTGTGATTGTTATCTATGCAAGGTTTTACAAACTGATCAGGTTTCTTTTTACATTAATAATCACTCTATCTATGTTGGGTGTGTGTTGTGAATAAACCCATATGCATAACAATTGCTAGACAAAGGTGGTTTATTAGGCATTACCAGTATTGTCTGTATGGGATTTTTTATACAATAATAATAATTACCCTTGATGAAGGGGATCTCTGTTGTGTCTGATTGAAGCCATGATGCCTTAACTTCCTATGTTCTCGGTTGTCTGTAAGGGATTTTGTTCCACAATAATTAATTTCTCTTAATGAAGGAAATCTCTGTTGTGTCTAATTGAAGCTATGATGCCTTAACCACCTATCTTCTCTGTGGTTATGGACTGTTATCTTATTCAAACTCTCCGCAATACTAGATTAATACAGGCCTTTTTTGAAGCCTCCATCAAACATGCACAATTGCATATGTTCCCTCTTCTACAAAAGGGTGCATTTGGTAAGAAATTTTAGACTTCTTTGTAGCCACTGGAAGAGAAGGAACTTTTGGTTATCTTCTTATGTGAACCCTTTCTGAAAATTAATGATCTTTCTATGGATCATATTAATTCAAATTGTCTTATGTCAACTATAAAAAAAAATCTCAGTCTATGGGTCCATTATATATGTTTAGTTATAACTTACCAAACACATCTCTATGTGTAGAGTGACTTTTCCCTGTCGACTTTAGGGTCTTTAGATTATTATGGATGTTGAGTGTTTTAGCTCTGGCCGAAACCAAACTCTGTTGTTTTGTTCTCGTTTTGTTAAGATCCATTTATGCAATTCATGGAATTACAGTGTTTAAATTTCTCTTCATAATTTACAGTGGCTATATTCTCCACTGAGTTTTGTATGGCTGTGAATGTAATCAGTAAATAGGTTGGGCGTTATCCTTTTCCTGTACTGTTGGTTTAACAGGTTACTTGTAGTATACATATATGCATTTTGGTATTTTATGGCTAAACACTTGGTTTGAAATAGTTCTGCAATCAAATCTTGCATGTTGGGCATGTAAATAATTCCATTTTTGAAATCACAAAGGATGATCCAGTTTTATGTTGCCTTCCCATGTCATGACTGGCTGCTTCATCATCCCCAAGAATTTTTAGCAGATGGCAATGCATCTCACAACAAGTTTCTGGCCAGTCACAACAATATATCAGGGACTTGGACATTAGTTAGACTAGGGCAATTTCCTAGAAATTCAGGCAGTCTGCCATTAAAATTATTCTCAAAAACAATAAAAGCCACCAGTACTCTGCCTCTACAGACATTCTGTGGAAGAGGACCCGAAAGATCATTCGTTGATACATCAAACTCAACACGTTTAGAACCCATCCCAATTCCCGGGGGCACTAGTCCTGTGAGCTTGTTGGTAAAAAGCTTGAGATGGACTAAATTAGTAAGCTTATCAAGCCCAGAGGGTATAGACCCAGAAAGTGTGTTGTTGGATAACTGCACTGTCTCTAAATTTGTCAAATCTCCAATCCCATCGGGGATGCTTCCATTTAGCTCATTGATTGACAGATCCAAATTCACAAGACTCTTAAGATTGTTGATATTGTCTGGAATTGGTCCAGATAGTTTGTTCCAGGGAAAATTTTAAGAACCCCCCCTAAATTTATAAATATAATAAATGGGCGAATCTCCATGGTATATAGGAAAAATGGAAGGCGATTTTATCAATAATATAATATGTATATATAATTTTTTGGCGAATCTCTCACCAGGCATCGCGAATATTTTACTCAATTGTAAAATCTTGTAAGATCTTGGCGAGTCTTTCACTAAATAATAAAACTTTGTAAAGTCCTAGTGAATCTTAGCATAGGCTACATGCTGGTATAATTCCCCCATTTAAATACGCTACATTCCACGTGAATACCATGGGTCAATACCATGTGCCGTTTTGGTGAATACCATGGTTCAATACCATGTGCCATTTTTATTTTTATTAATTCTAATATTAGGGTTAATAATGGTTTTTTGCATGGTATTAATAACAATCTAGTCCATGGTATTTGTCCCATAGTATTTTGGCCATAGGTTTCACCTAAATATAACCCATTTTTTTATGTTCGTAAATATAAGGTGACTTATGGAGTAAATATAAAAAATGTTTTATTTGTTTACCATACCTCTCGTTTATTTATATTTTTATTAATTTACCATACCTCTTTTACAAATATGGTATTTGGCCCATAGGATTCACTTAAATAAAACCTCTTTCTTGAGCCTTCATAAATAGAACGAGGGTTATGGACTAAATATAAAAAGAGGTTTTATTTATTTACGATACGTCTAGTTTATTTATATTTTTATTTATTTACCATACCTTTTGAGTAAGTATAAAAATATGTTTTATTTATTTACCATACCTCCATTTTACCTATATTTTTATTTGTTTACACCCTTACATGTATATAAGGTGACTTATGGAGTAAATATAAAAAATGTTTTATTTATTTACCATACCTCTCATTTATTTATATTTTTATTAATTTACCATACCTCTTTTATAAATATGGTATTTGGCCCATAGGATTCACTTAAATAAAACCTATTCTTGAAAATGGGCGAATGGATTCACTTAAATAAAACCTATTCTTGAAAATGGGCGAATGGAAGGTTGTAAGTCCTAATTTCAAGGGCTAAATTTACCTTTTTTACCCTCTCCCTTAAAATAAGGTGGGCTATTTGAGGTGATTTGTAAAAATGTACTATGATACAAAATATTCACCCACTAAAAATTTAAAACCCCTTAATTTCGCCAAAGGGCGAACATTCGCCCCTAAAATTATCCTTGGTTTGTTCATAAATAGAAATAAATGTGTCATGTTTGTAAAGGCCATCAATGTGTTAGGGATCCTTCCAGTCAAAAGATTCCGTGAGAGGTCCAAGTGTACCATATCTCTTATATTCCCTAATGTCTCTGGAATTTCACCCACTAAACTGCAATTTGTCATCCACAACTGCTGCAACTTTGTCAAGTTCCCGAGTTCAGGTGGGATTACCCCTTGAGACAGAGGGTTGTTGTCCAGTGCTAAGCTTTTCAACGAAGAGAGATTTCCAAGGAAGAAAGGAACAGTACCATTCAACTGATTATAGGCCAAGTGCAATACCTCAAGAAGAGGCAACCGTCCGAATCCAGCAGGAATGTCCCCAGAAAAATCGTTGGCTGAGAGGTCCAATCGTACCAGCTCCTCCAGTTTATATATCTCATTCGGCAAGGGCCCACTGAACACGTTCTGAGACAAATTCAAGATAACCAAACGGCTGCAATTCAGCAGTCCGGACGGAAAATCCCCCCCAAAATAATTTAAGCACAAGTTCAAGCCCCTCAGATTACTCAATTGACCGATACTAGAAGGAATCGTTCCAGTGATTTTCAAGTTTTGAAGGTCCAGACCCACAACAGACATGGTGTTTCTATCACAGGTGACTCCGGTCCAGTTACAGTGGTCGTTGCCTTTTGAATCAGTTTTCCAATCAGCTAGTGCCCCACTAGTAATCCAACTCTCTTTGACCTGCAATAGTAATTGGCCTTCTTCTGACAGGCAATGGCATCGCAAGCAGAGCAACAATCCAAGCAGTAAGACAGGGCCATATGCATTTCCCATTTGCGTGGCATACATTTTTCTTAATACTTAGTCAGACAATTATGCAGGTAGAGTGTGAAGTAGTTGTTAAAGGGTAAGGCCATCTTTTGATGGGTATTCTTAATCGGTCACTGGTTTTTAGTGTGAGTAGTTGGTTTGCAATTCCATCTATTTGGCTTCAAGTCTCTGGTTTCATTGCTTATCATAATAACCCTGAAAAGATAAATAGCTAATTCCCCGCCATCATGTAGAATTTCAAAAGGGAAAAGGGACAGTAATTTTCTTGTGATTCATTGGTCACTAACTATAGATCTGTTGCTTGACACAGAGTTGTTGAGAGTGTTGGAGAAGGGGTGACTGCCCTATCAGTTTCAATTTGCCTACTGGTGCATGTGATGCTGTTTGCAAGGCATAGGAAAATAAACCTTTTCTGCCACTCCCATGCCATTGCTGACTTGTTGTGGCCCATCAAGGGTGCTCTTGCTGGCTAGGGTCTGATGGACTTGAGTAGTCTCAAATCTGCATATCCTGTGGGGGTGTGGTGTTTCCCCTCACACCCTTTCAACATTTTATAGGTAATAGTTAATAGGTTAGTTGTGCTTCCTGACCAGACATATGTCACTCCTTTGCATGATGCCTGAAAAGTTGCAAAGGAATAGTTTGATTTCTGTTTCACTACCAGGCTCATGCTGCACTCTTGCATGAAGGCATGTGTCTTCATTAAGGGGTGCAATTTGATTGTGTCTGGACTCTGTACAGCTGTGTTTTGTAAATCACAGGATTCACTAGCTCATAGGTAGCCAATTTTAGTACTTAGGCCCAACGTTACCTGCCCTTTATATGTTTCTATGGGAAAAGCCTTTCTGCTATCCACCCTTTTTGCGTAATATGTTCATTGTACTGATATATTTTTTTATCGATAGAACTTGGAGGCGTGTTTAATATATACATGTGTGCACTATCTGGGCACACATGTATGTGTGTTTGGCCTCCCTTCTGTAGACACAAATTGTATTTAACAGCCCCATTGCTTACAATATTAGAGAAGCCTGCATACAATTTTGAATTCAATTACAAGAACTTCTGTTGCTTTGTACATCAGGCTGTGGTCTAGTGGAAACTTCAGAAGTTTTTGTTACAATGACACGGTTTCTAATCCTAACAGGCATGCTCCTCCCTTGAATGAGATTTTCCAGGTGTGGCTCTTGACTATATTGAATATTATTGAGGTATGCGGATTATGGTATGGTCCTGGCAAGTTACCAGTTCTTCGCTCAAATGTGTGAGGGTGGGTAGAGCTTCTTACAAGGTTTACCATCCAGGTAATGATAATATATTCCCGTTTACGAATAAATAAAGGAATTTCTTTAACCTACCGGCAGATTATGGTATCGTGCTGGCAAGGTACCAGTTCTTCGCTCAAATGTATGAGCGTGGGTAGATATCCTTTCCAGGTTTACCATCCATGTAAAAAAAATAGGTTGCCAGATATAGAATAAATAAAAGAAATAATTAATACTGCCAGAGGGGTTATGATAAATGATGGGAAATCAAGGTTTTCAATCAATGGGAAACCATTTATTATTATTATTATTATAATTATAATTATTATTATTATTATTAATGTTTAAATAAAAATAGTTACACAATTATTTATAGATCACAAAATTAATTGTATTTTATTAAACATCACATAAGAATACAATAAGTATTGGTTTAAGAATATTATAATTTGACTTTCTAATCGCACTATACAATTACGGGGCCTACCTTATTTCCATCTGGTTATGGTTACCGAGATACACGCAATGGTAAATGTTGACATAAACCAAGTAAATAATATTATGGGGCCTACCTTATTTCCATCTGGTTATAGTTACCGAGATGCACGCAATGGTAAATGTTGACATAATCCAAGTAAATAATGTTGATATTGCGGAATGGTTAATGTTTATATAATCTATTTAAATAATGCTTTTTCAACACTCATGGTTTAAGTAAATAATGTTGATCTGACCTTCACTTGAGGGGTTATCATTATTAATTAAGGTTTACAATTAGTTAATGTTTTAGTTGTAGTGTCAACCAGCAATGTAAGTGGTTTGTTTTAATATTTGCAAATCACAAATTTCTCCACTTTTCATTTACCATGTAAAACGGTGTAATTTATTTTTTATTTAAAAAAATAAAGTGTGTTGCCAATAATCTATTGAGTTTTTAGTATGAACGTGTTTTAAACTTAATATATTGATATGAATGGTTTGGTTTTGGTTTTGTTGTTTTAGTATCAAATGTGCTGGTACGGGATGGTCATCGTGGTTATTGCCTTGGTCACTACCGAGCTTTGTATATGCTTGACTATCTGTAGAGGTTTCTTCCTTTTAATAATCATATCGGCCTCTCTTTGTACCTTTTGGGACAATTGCTAGTTATAGTGATTTGGTCCAAACTAAGATCATTGATATGATTGTGTATGGTTGATTTTTTATTTTTTATTTTTAATTTAAGTTTAACAAAAGGAAGTTTATAATTTTTTTTTTTTTGGTAAGAAATTGATTATTTATTATAATGATTTGGTCCAAACTAAAGTTTTTGTAAATATAAAAATAAATAGCTTTATTTTCTAAAATATGTCCATCACCCTACCCTATTATAGGAAGTTATTTTTTTATAAAATTAAAATTCATAATATAGTTAATTAGAGTTGTTAATTTTTAAAAGTTTTATTCCAAATTAATTATTTATTATAATAATTTAATTTTAAGTAAAAATTAAAGTAATCAACTATCACTCTATATATATATATAACTAACATCCCTAGGTATCTTAAACATTTTGTATTTACTTTACTACATTTTGTATTTACTTTACTATTCAGACTTGGTAAACAATGAGCTTAGTGGAAAAGTTTAGTAAGACTGTAATAGTTAAATGGGAAATTATTTGATTTACTTTGGTAAAAATTAAAAAGTTTTGGAATTTATGAGAAAAGACCCAAGAATGAGATTGCAAGTACCAGACAGTTAGAGGCACATAGTTACTCTCTCCCTAGAGATAAACATCTCAATGGGAAAAGGGGGCCAAGGAAAGCAAGAGGGAGAAAGGCTGGAGGCACCTGAAAAGACAAAAAGTGAAATATGGAACACTAGACATGACACTCCCTTTAAGGAACTCCGGAGATGGGTTGTGAACTAGTGGAGTCTTTAAGTGAATGTTGAAAATTCTTGGATAGACTGGGAAATTATTGATGCTAGATAGACCCTAAAGGTCATTGTCTATCTACTATCTTGGAGGCTGAGAGCTCGAGAGGAGATCAAACATAATTTCTATTCTCGTGGTTGGGAGGACATGCCAATTTCTTAGTAAATTCCTTAACTATTGAATGTGAGATAGGTATATTGAAAAATTTACATAGATACATAAATGTACTCTTTCTTTTGAATGAAATGTCTGGAAGAACAGATGAATAGTGACCTAATTAATAACAATGGAACCACTGAAATTAATTGTATGTTGTGTCTTGAATAAAGAAAAGTGAAATGATTTATAATTTTATAAATGGTATGTTTAAGGAAACAAAGGATTAAGTAACTTGTTATTGTAATTAAACTACTGAGACTAATGATAAACTTGAAGTATTTCTAGTAGAGTATTTAGGGTGAGCATAAGAAAAAGTCAGGAGACTAGCTGATATAATGTCATAATAATCAAAACAAGCATGAACCTTGCCTCATGATTGGCCGACTTTGCGACATAAAACTAATGATCCGAGTGACACAAAACCAATTGTGATTGCATGCAAAGGTAGTAAGGGATGGCAAGGTCATCGTCAGAAATGGGGATAATCGAATAAACAGGAAACTCATAACCCATAAATGTTTATAGATTCATAAAATGTGCCAAAAGCTAAATAGTAAAGCCCATTAACAATGGATAGAAAAGAAACTGTGTACAATAATAGTAAATACCAATAAGAATGAGGAGCTAGGGAAGCCCATTTAGATTCGGCGTCAATCTGACTCAGATCGGAAACTAGAAACCCATTGGGAACCCCAACAGATAGGGGGCATGATACCCATGACTAAAAGAAATGAAAATAACTTCTTTTTATAAATTAATTTGTAAATCAAAATAAAGGAATATTATTGACCATGAAACACTATAAGTGACAATATTTCTAAACAATATTGAACATAGTAAATTTTTGTTATGGAACGTAAACAAAAATATCCACCATTCCATAAACTGCAATAAATAGCTAAAAGTCCACACTTTAAACATTAAGTCAATGGTAATATGATTAGAAATTACTGTTACTGAAATATCCATAAGCAACCAACCACTTTTAAGGTAAATAAATACTATACAAAATCATAACATTTGAATGGAAAAGTTAAAACCCAATATCAGGTTAGGGTTTATACAATAAAAACATTTTTCCAACATTTATCTAGAATCTAGCCTATGAAAAAAATCCCTTAAGAAGAATCTCAAAACCCTTAACCCATAGTAATTGTATGGAAGTTGAACTCATAAATTCTTTATAAATTTCAAATAAACCAAGGGATGGCACCCAAAGAGCACCTTGGAAGAAAAAAGCCCATCAGGACTGTTTGAGTTAGTAGTTATTCACCTCATAGACAAAGTATTTACAGTTGCAGAAGGCGTATTATTTAACTGCAGAGAACATGGAGGAAAAATATATAAATTATCATTCTATTTAAAGGAGAAACATAGTACATAGTAGAACAAAAACCAAAGGAATAGTGTCATCACCTGTAAGAAACTCCTCGTGAAGTGTAAGACCTTGAGTTAGAGATTCATGGGTAGAACACCAAACATTAACACCGAAACCCATCTCCTGAATATTCTTGGTGAATAAATTTAGAGGTCGGAAGGAGTTATACCTACCATGATGGAGTACTAATGCAAAGGATGTAAAATCTGAAAGAACTATATCTATACAAATCCAACCCTGTTATAACCAGCTAAACAAATAAAAAACTAGAGAGAAACTACTGAAACAAAAAGGGAAATATGAACCTAATAAGCGGAGTCGAGTATACCTGGAGGAAATTCGATGAGGAAACCCTTGGTTCAAGTTGAGTCTAGTGCAGAACCCTTTGACTAGATGAAGGAGGAATATTGATGATTAGATAAGAGAGAAAAGAGGTTAGTTACCATATTCCATGAGGGTATGACTGGGCCGTTAAATCTAAACCCTAGAAGATCAAGGGTCGGATCGAAACCACATGTCCAATCATCATTATAATCTAGGTTGTTCAGTGGGTGGGAATCCATTATATTATGTCGACATAGACGTATATTTGTAGCTCTAGGAAGTCAAAAATGACATATATATTGTAGATTATGTTGCTAAAAATTATGACGGGTATGTGATGAATTTATAACCTTAATAACATACAGAAGCAAGAGTATTAAGAAGGGAGAAATCTGATGGGATCTGAACAACAATGATTAATTACATACCATATGTATGTATCACCATATTTACAAAAGAAATATAATATGATTTCATGAATCCTTCTAATTACACATATTATCGTACCCATGGAATAAGTGCGAATAAACATTTTTGTTTCATTTCCCTTCCCTGCATGTTGGTATTGATAGATGTTACAAGTGGTATCGGAGCGCCATGGTTTCAACATTGTGGCCTATCTGGGTAACCATGAATGACAAAGTGTGTAATTTTGTCCAAAGTAGAGACAAGATGAGAAGAAGAGTGGGATTCATACAACCAACTATGGGAGCTGGATTTGTGTCTTTGGCATAAGGGAACCCAAAGATGTGGGTTTAATTAAGAGAAGAATCTCGTAACACTACTGCAATGCTATTGGAAATTGTTCAACGACTACGAGCTGAGATGGAAAATTTAAGAGCTGATAATGAAAGATTGAGGCTAAAAAAGGAAAGCATTTTGAAAAGCCTCTCGGATAGACAAAATCTAAGAAATCATGATTCCAACCCTGATAATGAAATAGAATAAAATATCATCGGTAGAGAGGGGATAATCCAGAGTCTGAAGGAGCTCATAAAATAAAAGGAGAAGGATTTGATAACATCTTAGGAGGTAAGGGGACCAAAAGACAGAAGGTTGAATTACAATAGGAATTTAAGAAGATTAAACACCCAATTTGATGGGGAAATAGAAGAAAACGCGGAATCTTGACTAATTAATATGAATAAATGCTTTCGGATCTACGAGTATGGTGATGATTTGAAGGCTGAGATAGAAATATGCCAATGATCCCAAATAAGATATTTAATTGAAATTGTGATTTGCTTATGTTTCAAAAACAAGTTAATGCATGAATTATTAGAAGACCACTTAATCACATAAACTGTAAAGCATGGAGAACTGTATAATAATGTTGCAGCAAATAATAGAACAACAAATATATGTGAAAGAAAACGACATAAGAAATTGATAATGGATTTCGGCTATCTCAAAGCCTACATCTCTGGGCCCGGTCTTCAATGAGGAGGCCTTTTATATTAATAAAACTTCAAAAGCCATACATCATATCAAAGTTACATCAATGGAATTTCTGATTGGTATTTCTATGATCTACTCGGCCTCAGGAATCTGACGCAACTGATGACACTGAAAAAGACCTCTTACAACTCCCGGAATAAACCTGCAAAGTTCTGCCTCCAAATTTCCAAAACTGTTCCAATTTTTTTCTCACAATTCTATAATATTTTGGTAACCAAAAACTATCCACATATATAATCACTTTACATTAATAATAATCCTTATCGCAACAAAATAATCTCACATTGATTCTCCACCATATCTATTTCTAACAAAACCAAACTAACTATTAAAATGGCATTTTATATTTGTTGTTTAGTTTGTATCATAATTCAATGGCTCCAACCCACTTATACCTCCAACCCACTTATACCATGTAGCATCCAAAGTTAATGCATATTTTTAATCTCATCACTATGATACGTTCCAACCTTGAATTCCAACATTCACGTATAAGAGTTATGGCTCATAACTAACACCATACGTTCCAACCTTGAATTCCAACATTCACGTATAAGAGTTATGGCTCATAACTAACACCATAAACTTTAGTACACTGCTAATGATACAACGCATGGAGGTATACGTGGTATGTGATAACAAACGGAGACTGATACAACGCATGGAGGTATAACGTGGATGATACAACAAAGAGATAGTTAACGGAGGTATAGTATAATGGAGCGGGGTATAACATAGATTTGTTATGGCGGAGGTATAAGTGTGGAGTCGGTTCATCATATAACGTAGACTTGGCTTAGAGTTGTTGTGGCAGAGGTGTAAGTATAGTTTTTAATTTATATATAATGCATTATATTTTTAATATATGGTTTATATATATAGTTTTATGCATTAGCATCATAAATAAAAATAATTTTTAATGTCACCATATATACCTAAATATCACTATGTAACCAAATGGAGGTATTACCACTATAACGATGCTCGAGATTTACTACCGAATCGAACTTGTGTGTTTGCCATGTGTCAAGCAGTGAAACACTAGTTCATCACAAATGTCCACAAGCAATTCCTCATTCATTCGGAGGTCAAATGCACCCATTCAAGTTGTGATAGGATCGTTTATGTGAACTCTATGCAATGGCGCTACTTCCACTTGATTCCAGTAACTTTGATTTTTAGGCCTTTTCAGAGCTTTGATCAATTTTGGATCATTTCCTCATCATTTTCGGATCATTTCCTCCCCTCTTAGACCTTTTGGACATCCAAAAGGCTTAAGTTCCATAAAATAAAAGTGGGTATCATTTTCCCACTTGAACAGTATATGTCCATCCTGTCTTGAACCTGTACATTTTATTCATCCGTGCAATCATCAAAAAAACACACAAACTGCAAAATAGATCATGTCCTTTTTCACCCACATCCACATTCATATTTGATGTTAATATCCATGCACCACTAAAGAGTAATAAACCCATTAACAACATTGATAATATCGACATAGATGAAACCATACCCGGCTTTCCCTTCATATTTGAAACTGAACTCATCACGCTGCAAATTATGTTGATATACAATTTTAGATCTGTTTAACATGTCTTCATTAATTTTAATGATCTCTTGCTTAGGTTCTTTAGATTGTATAACAACACCTTTTCTAGCATAAGCTGCTTGTTTTAATTGTTCAACTATAAAAAGAGATTTATCTGCTTTTGTGCCATGAGAATGTACAACATATTCAATTCCTTTCTTGAACAAATGATATTGATTTTGTTTCTTGTAAAAGATTGCTTTCTTGTCATATAAATATGGGCTGCCCAAGACCATCCCACGTGTATCTAGCTTTACCACCTCATACATCACCTTATCCTTAAATTGAGAAGTTATAGCAAACGGTAACATACATTGCTCAGTCACTCGTAATTTATGATTTCTTCTCATCCAAACTAAAGTATAAGGTTTATGATGCTTTATGGTTTTTAATCCCAATTGTTTAACTAGTTTTTCTGAAATGAGATTTTGGGATCCATTATCTAATAATGTGTCGATCTTTGTTTGTTTTACAATAACCATTATATGAAATAATTTGTGCCTGGAACTGTTAGAATCATTACCTTCATCGAAATTACTGGTCATACCCAGTGATGCAATTTGTGCCTTGTCGCCTGAATTTGACCCTAAGTCCACTGCTTTTGCTGCTTCCACAACCTTTTGCTTCCCTTTTCTGGGCCACTTCGGTTTCATTTCAAGGTGCAATTTCCAACAATGGTCTTCTTCATGGTCTTCTTCATGACCCTCTTTCTTGCAATGTTTACAAGGGATATTTTCAACCTCCTTCTTGTTGTAATTTGCTTTCTTCAATTTTCCTTTTCCCTTGCTCTCTGTTCTTGCTGTCGACTCTGATGTTATCCCAACTCCAACTTTACAAGTTTCAATGTAAGTCACCTGTACTTCCACTTCATCCAGATTAGTAGGACTGAACATAAATACAATATTGCGAATATACTCAAGTAATCCTCCTATGTACTTCATTAGAGTTTCTTGAGTGTATAAGGAATATCTAACATCAATGCCTTCTTTCGAAACTCGTCTGTATATTCCTACATTGAATGATCTTTACTAACTTTTAGTCCCTGCCATTCTATTAAATAACTTTCCTTGTATCCCAATGGATAAAATTGATTTCTATGTGCAGTAATAAATTCAAATCACAATGGAAAAATCTTACCAATATGTTGAGTGCCTTTCTATAACTTACTCTGCCACTAGATCAATGTTGTGCCTTCTAAACGAAGCGATGCTAGCCTAATTTTGACTTCATCTTCAGTGATCTATTGCACGCCACAGTAGACCTCCATTTGCCTGACCCAATTGTCAAGCTTCTCGGCATCAACTTCTCCATTGTACATGGGTAACTCGAAATTAAAATTGAGTTTCAACAACAGTTTCGACTTTTCAGATGGATTCAAGAGAGAAGCAATAAGGTATTTCTGATCACCTTCATCTTCTTTTCCAGATTGTGATGGTTATTCTTCTTCGTCTTTAGGATTTTTGTCTTCATCTTTGGATTTCTTGAACTATCAATACATTTCTTTGACCATGGCTTGTAAGGTCATGAAAGCATCTACAAAACCAACTTCAGATCATCTCTCCTCCTCGAGTTGTCCTTCTTCTCGAGCCAACTTCTGGATCTCCTGCAACAAGTTCTCCTTCACCAAGCTTTGATTTTCTCCTAGTGATCATGCACACTTGAAATCACAATTATCAACACTCGCTGTGATACCAAACTGATACCAAATAAGATCTTTAATTGAAATTGTGATTTGCTTATGTTCAAAAACAAGTTAATGCATGAATTACTAGAACACCACTTAATCACATAAACTGTAAAGCATAGAGAATTGAATAATAATGTTGCAGAAAAATAATAAAACAAAAAACATGTGCAAAATAAAATGACACAAGAAATTGATAACGAAGTTCGTCTATCTCAAAGACTATAGCTTCGGGCCCAATCTCCAACGAGGAGGTCTTTTATATTAATAAAACTTAAGAATCCATACAACATATCAAATTTACATCAATGGAATTTCTAACTGGTCTAGTTGTGATCTTCTCAACCTCAGAAATCCGATGCAACTAATGGCACTAAAAAAAACTTTTACAACTCCCATAATAAACCTCTTACAACTCCCATAATTTCGAAAACTACTCCAAAAATTCTTCTCACAATTGTCATTCATTACTTCTTAGCATTACATTACCATATTATAATATTAATGGGTAACCAAAAATATCCATCTATAACCACTTTACATAAATAATCCTTATCACTTCGAAATAATCTCACATTAAATCTCCCCATATCCATTTCTAACCAAACCCAACTAAATATTAAAATGGCATTTTATATTTGGTGTTTAGATTGTTATTTTTAAAATCATAATTCAGTGGCTCCAACCCACTTATACCATGTATCACCCAAAGTTAATGCATATTTTTATGTTCATCACCATGATACATTCCAACCTTGAATTCCAACATTCACTTATAAGAGTTATGGCTCATAACTAACACCATAAACTTTAATAAATGGATAATGATACAACGCATGGAGGTATACGTGGTATGTGATAACAAACGGATAATGTGGATGATACAACGCATGGATAGTTAACGGAGGTATAGTATAATGGAGCGGAGTATAGCATAGATTTGTTATGGCGGAGGTATAAGTGTGGAGTCGGTTAGCATATAGCGTAGAGGTGGCATAGAGTTGTTGTGGCAGAGATGTAAGTATGGTTTTTAATTTATATATAATGCATTATATTATTAATATATGGTTTACATATAATTTTATGTATTTAAATATAAATTTTAATGTACCATAAATAAAAATAAAAATCATTTTTAATGTTATTATCTATATCTAAATTTCACTATGCAATCAATTGGAGATATTACCACTTTAAAGAAGTTGGAGATCTGCCACTGAGGTGAACCTGTACTTTTGCCATGTGTCGAGCATTAAAACATTGGTCCATCACAAACTTCTACAAGCAATTCCTCATTCATTCGGAGGTCAAATGTTCCCGTTCAAGTTGCCTTAGGATCGTTTCTATGAACTCTACGTAATGGCGTTACTTTCGCTTGATCAATTTCAGATCATTTCTTGATCATTTTCAAATCAATGAATTTCGAGGTAAAGCCACCTTATGGTGGAAAGAAATTAAGACAATCCAGGGAATTGATGAGTAGAAGGTGACATGATAGAATTTTGAAAAATATTTTAAAGACAAATATTTGACAGAGCGATTTTATGATGAAAAAGCCAAGGAATTTCATGATTTGAGGTTATGACAACTAACCATGGATGAAATCGTAACTAAGTTCACCTCCTTAATGTGGTATGTCCCATATATTTGGGAGGATAAAACTAAGCTACAATGCTTCATTAACAGTTTACTGGCATTTATGAAGGAAATATTAGAATTTGACAGCCCGAAGACAATGGATGAGTTAATTTGTAAGGCTCGACTTTGCTACCAACAAATGAGGAAAAAGGGGGAAGGTAGGAATAATTGGTCGAATAAGAAAGGTGTTAGGTCCCTATAATACTAGTGTAACACCTTATTGTTGTGGTGTCGACCTTGTAGGTTGTGGAAGGCTAGGAGAAACAACACTTCCATCTTTACAGTTGTGATAACAAATACACTAAAGGTCATAAGTGTGCTGAGAAAAAATTATTTTACATAGGTTGTAAAGAGGTGGAAGAAAAGGATCAAGAAACGTCAAAAGAAGATGATATACACCAGGAACCAACCCCAGAGAAAGAAGAAATGAATCCGACCATATCTTGTAAAGCATTGGAAAGAATTACCACTCCTCAAACTCTCAAGATAGAAGGACATATCAAGAAGAAAAAGGTTCAAGAAGCGAAATATCACATCGAGCATCAAGTAATGAATCCAACAATATCTTGTAATGCATTGGCCAAAATTACCACTCCTCAAACTATCAAGATAGAAAGACATATCAAGAAGAAAAAGGTAATAGTGTTGATTGATTCGAGCACTACCCATAATTTATTCATTATAAGATAGCCAAGGAATTGAATTGCTTCATATATCCAGCACCAAAGTGTCAAGTGATGGTTGCAAGTGGAGGAACCATAAATTTCTTGGAAACTACTATAATATCAAGCTATCCATGGGAGAATATGTATTGAATAGCCCAATTCTTTCCATTCCAATGGGTGGTGTTGATGTTGTACTAGGAGTCTAATTGCTACAATCCTTGGGTACAATAAGGGGTTACACTAGTAGTATAGGGATCTAATAAAAGGACAGAAGAATTTCCAGAATACCAAAAATATAAAACCTATCAATAATAAGAATATACATAAAGGACAAAAAAATAAACAGTTTGGGAAAAATTAACAAAGATTCAAATTGTAGAATGAGTCCAGATAATTTTAAGTTTCTAGTAAACCTAAACGGAGTCAAATAACAAAATCTCCCTTGTAATGTCGAGGCTTTGGGGAACCCCACTATTATAATAATTTTCCACATTACACCGGAACAGAACTAATCGTCAACATTCAATAATATTCTATGGTTGGAAAGGTAGCAAGAACTATGCCAAGAATCAACGCTCCCTTACAGGATCATTAGGTTGAATATCAACCTACAATTATGGAACGGGAAGGTAAAATAGCTAACCATATTGTTTCTATTTTAGTAGAGCCCCAAAATAGTTGAATCATCTCAATTACAAGCTAATAAATGTAAACAGGAGCTAAAATAAGGGTGAATGCTAACGTAGATAACAACCTTATTGAGATAGCGAGATAACATATTAGAGTGAATTTGAATATGTTACCTTTAGGGTCCTATGATGTATTAATTGGAATGGACTAGTTAGAAGTACATTGGTCCCTAGTGAACTATAAGGAGAAAACCATAAGCTTCCTTATAGAGGAAGGCAATGGGAAAGAAATCCCAGGAATCAAGAGGCCTATTAAGTTATGATTGATTACAATGACCCAACTAGGTAAATGTCTTAGGAAAGGTTCCCTGATCTATGTTGCGCAAGTTGGATACTCTAACACCAACGAAAAAATAGCCACCTTAGAAAATTAACCACTTGTTGAGGACTTTGCTAATATATTTCTTGAGGAAATTCCAAGTCTACCCCAAAATTAAATATTGACTTTACAATAGAGTTCATTCCGGGAGTAGTCCTAGTGTTAGAATCCCATATGGTATTGAATATTCCTCACTTAACATAACTAAAGATGCAGTTGCCAGAGTTACTTGATAAAGGGTACATCCGTCCATGTGTGTCACATTAGGGAGTCCTTGTGCTTTTCATGAAGAAAATAGATGAAACATTGTGAATGTGCATTGATTATAGGAAATTGAACAAATTAAAAGTTAAAAACAAATACCCGTTGTCAAGAATCAGTGATCTGTTTGATAAAGTTGAAGGTGCCACTGTATTTTCCAATATTGATTTACAATCTGGTTATCATCAGATCTGAATAAAGGATGAGGATATTTATAAGACAACATTTAGGATTCGATATGGGAATTGTGACTTTGTGGTGTTTCCATTTGAGCTTAGCAATGCCCCAACAACATTCGTGAGCTTAACGAATGGTATCTTTCATCCTTGCATAAATTTGTTCTAATTTTTATTGACGACATTACGATCTATTCAAGGAATTTAGAGGAACATACGGAACATCTTCATATAATATTAAAAACTCTGCAGGATCATCAGTTATATGCGAAGTATAGAAAATCTGATTTTTATAAGGATCAAATACAATATCTAGGGCATATAATCTCATATGAAGGAATACCTATAGATCCCAAGAAAATCAAGACTATCATGGAATGGCATGTTGCCAAGAGGATGAAAAATATTCGATCTTTCATGGGTCTGGTGGGATATTATCATCGATTCATAGAAATATTCTCTAAAATTGCATATCTTATAACTTCTTTGCAAAAAAAAGGGAAAAACCTTTAATTGGATAGGATACTATGAGCATACATTTGATCTAGTAAAGAATTTACTTGCTACAAACCCTATACTAAAAATCGTTGACCCTGTAAAGGAATTTGCAGTCTACACAGATGCTTGCAAAGAAGGGTTGGGCAAAGTTATGATGTAAGAAGGCATGGAGATAACTTACAAATATCAGAAGTTAAAAGATCATGAGAAAAGGTATTCTACTTATGATTTAGAACTTTCTATTATAATTCACGCCTTAAAGTTATGGTGACATTATCTATTGGGAAAAAGGTTTATTTTAATGACTGACCATAACAATTTAACAACATTTTTTAAAAAACCTCACCTTAATGCATGTCAAACCACATGGACTGCTTTTCTAAGTGATTTCAAATTTTACATAAAACATCTCAAGGAAAAGGAAAACCATGTCTTTGATGCTTTAGGTAGAAAATTGCATTGCGTGTATGAGATCTATTATAGTCAAATAGAAATTAGTTTTGTGGACTAGATCAAGGAGGCTGCCTAAAAGGATCTAGAATATGAATTTTTATGGAAGCAAGCTAAGTTGAAACCTAATTCTAGAAATCAATCTGAGTACGATATAAACAAAGAAGGTTTGTTTACTTATAAGGGTAGAGTTTATGTGCATAATCAACTAATTGTTAATAAATTAATTTTGGATCAATTCCACAGAAGCCCATATGTTGCTCACCTTGGATATCAGAAACTATTTACGGTAATAGAGAAAAGTTATTTCTCGCCTGGAATAAGAAGGGATATTGCAAATTATTTAACAAAATTCTTGGAATGCCAACAAGTCAAGGCCGATCACTAATACCTGACATGATTGCTACATCCATTACCCATCCCTGAGTGGAAAGGGGATGTCACTACTTTAGATTTCATAACAAAACTACCTAAAGAAAAAAGGCACAATGACTCCATCATGGTGGTCGTGGATAAGTTACATAAAACAATCCATTTTATCCCAGTACAATCTACATAAAAAAATGTTCAAATTGCTGACATTTTTATGAGAGAAATATTTCAGTTAAATGACATACCTAGGGTGGCCATCTAAAATAGAGATGTGAAATTTACTTCTGCATTTTGGAATCCTCTTTTCGTTAGGATGGGCACCCAAGTTCAGTTCAGTATTCCATATCATCCTCAGATAGATTGGCATACCAAACATGTGAACTAGGTGCTTTAAGACATGCTAAGAATGTTTATTATGCAACAACCAACCAATTGAGAAGTTTACCTTCATCTACTTGAATTTTCATATAAAAATAGTTATCATGAGTCATTGAAAATGAGTCCTTTTGAAGTATTATATGGAAGGGAGTGCGAAACAATGATAAATATGAGTAAGCCTGAAGACAAGCTACTCTTGGGGCCTGATATGCTAGCAGAGATGGAGTAGACTATTAAGAATATTCAACAAGACCTTAAGGCCAACTAAGATAGACAAAATGACTATGAAGATAGAGAAAGGACTTATAGGTAATTTCATATTAGAGACCATGTTTATGTGTGGGTTAAACCGAAGATAAGTACCTTAATATGGGGTGGCTGTGAAAAACTAACTCCCTGCTACTACGACCCTTTCGAAATACTAGTAAGAATAGGACTTGTAGTGAATGTTGCATGAATCGTACTTGTATAAGACTCATCTTGATATTGACTTGGAGATCCATATAAGACTTGGGAACGACCTGTATAATACTCGTATAAGACTCAGATTTTTTTCCCACCTTTCCCTTTTCCTCCACATCTCCGAAAAAAATTGTTTAAAAAAAAATCAAATTTTTATGGTCTCCATGGGTCTTATGCACATCATATATGGTTCTTCACGGTTTCAATTCTGGTATCCGAGTTTTATGCATGTTTTCGTGTGTACAGGTGTAAACTGCGGGTTTTATGCGAGTGACCCATCTCGCTATAAAACTCGTCAAGACCCGTGGGTACTCGCGGGTCTTATAAGAGTCATGCTACACTTCCTGTAGCATACCATCTTGCACTACCTAGTCATATATGATTTCATAATGTATTTCATGTTTCATTACTGAAGAATTCTATGTATGATCCCTGACATGTTATTAACTTTCGAGAAGTGTAGGTAAATGTAATAACCAATTTATAAATAGACATATGGATGTACTTGATTCATAATTAATAAGAACTAATGACAAATTTATGTGTTTGTTCATGGCGATCCAAATGGAGAGTTTCTGGTAGAAGCTCTATGCATTCTCGATCAAAGAGAAACAATGTTATGAAGGCGATTTATCACCCAAGTTAAAGTGCAGTGGAGGCACTTTAGCCTGGAGGAGGCCACTTCGTAAGACATCAAAATTGTGCATGCAACATATCTTGATCTATTCTAGAGGTAGGAATGAACATCAGGGATGGTCTTCCACATTAGGGGGGGATGTAACACCCCCAGGTACCAAAAACATTTTGTATCTACTTTACTATTCAGAATTGGTAAACAATGGGCTTAGTGGAAAAGTTTAGTAAGATGATAATAGTTAAATGAGAAATTATTTGATTTAATTTTGGTTAAAATTAACAAGTCTTGGAATTTATGGGAAAAGACACAAGAATGAGATCGTTAATTATGAGACAGTTACAGACAATTAGTCACTCTCTCCCTAGAGATAAACATCTCAGTGGGAAAAGGGGGTCAAGGAAAGAAAAAGGAAGAAAGGATGGAGGCACCTAAAAAGAGAGAAAGTGAAAGATGGAACACTAGGTAGGACACTTCCTTTAAGGAACTCTCGAGCTGGGTTGTGAACCAATGGAGTCCTTACATGAATGGTGAAAATTCTTGGTTGGATTGGGAAAGTATTGATGCTAGAATAGACCCTAGAGGTCACTCTCTATCAACTATCCTATAGGCTGAGAGATCGGGGGGATATCAGATGTAATTGTCATTCTCGTGGCTGCGAGGAGAGGTCGATTTCTCAGTAAATTCCTTGACTATTGAGTGTGAGATTAGTATACTGAAAAAGTTATGTAGATACAGAAATGTACTCTTTCTTTTGAATGAAATGTGTGGAAGAACAGTAGAGGAATAATGACCTAATTCATAAAAATGGAACCACTATAATTAATAGTATGCTTTGTCTTGAATAAAGAAAAGTGAAATGATTTGTAATTTTATAAATGGTATGTTTAAGGAAAAAAGGATTAAGTAACCTGTGATTGTAATTAATCTATTGAGAATAATGACAAAATTGAAGTATTTATGGTAGAGTGAGACTAGCCAGTATAACTTCATAATAATAAAAAAAAGCATGACCCTTGGCTCAGGATTGGATGAATCTACTACATAAAATTAATGCTTATGGTGAAGCAAAATCGACCGTGATTTCATGTGGAGGAAATAAGGGATAGCAAGGTCATATTTGGAAATGGGGTTAAGAGGATAAATACGACACTTGTAACCCGTAAATATTTATAAATTCATAAGCTATGCTAAAAGATAAATAGTAAAGCCCATTACCGATGGATAGAAAAGAAACTATGTACAATAATAGTAAATACTAGTAATATTGAGGAGTTGAGGAAACCCGTTTGCTTTCAAGGTCTAGTTGACTCAGGTCAGCAACCTAAAACCTGTTTGGAACCCTGATAGATAGGGGGAAGGGTATCCATGACTAAGAGAAATGGAAATAAATTCTTTTTGTAATTTAATTCATACACTGAAATTTTGAAATATTATTGACCATGAAACATCACAAGAGACAATATTTATAAATAGTATTAAACACAATAAATTTGTGGTATGGAGTGTAAACAAAAATATCCACCATTCCATAAACTATAATAAATCTCTCAAATGCCACAATTTAAACATTAAGTCGATGGCATTATGATTAAAAATTACTATTACTGAAATAACCATAAGCATACAACCAATTTTAATGTAAATAAAGACTATACAAAGTTAGCAAATTCATAGCACTTGCGTGCAAGGATAAAAACCCAATATCAGGCTAGGGTTTATACAATAAAAACATTTGTCCAACAATTTATTTGTAATCTAGCCTACGAAAAACAAACCCTTAAGAAGAATCTCAAAACTCTTAACCCATAGTAATTGTAAGGAAGCATAACCCATAAATTATTTATAACTTGGAAATAAACCAAGGGATGGCACTCGAAGAGAACTTGGGAAGAAAAATACTATTATGAGTGGAAAACTCTGTAGTGATTGAACTCGTAGACAAATTATTTATAGCTGCAGAAGGCATAGTATTTACCTGCAGAGAACAGGGAAGCAAAATATAAAAAATGTTTTCCTATTTAAAGGAGAAAGAGAGCGCATAGTAGAACAGAAACCAAAGGAATAGTGTCCACACCTGTAATAAAATCCTTGTGAAGTGGAAGACCATGAGCTAGATATTCATGGGAAAACATCAAACGTTATCACTGAAACCCTTCTCCTGAATATACTTGGTGAAGAAATTTAGAGGTCAGAAGGAGATATACTTTCCATGCCAGAGCACTAACTCAGGGGATGTAAAACCTGAAATAACAATGTCTATTCGAAGCCAAGCCTATCATAACAAACTAAAACAATAAAAAACCATAGAGTAATTACTGGAACCTAAAGGGAAATCTAAACTTAATAAGTGGAGCAGAGCATACCTAAAGGAAATTCAATGAGAAAACCCTTGGTTCAAGTTGAGTCCAGTGCATAACCCTTCGACCAGACAGAGGAGGAAGAATGATAGACAGATCAATTAGTTACCATATTGCACAAGGGCATGGTTGGGCCATCAAATCTAAAACCTAGAAGATTAAGCGATGGATCAACACCACTTGTCCAATCATCATTATAATGTAGTATGTTTGGCGGGTGGGAATCTAATGTATTATTTGACATAGAATTATAGTTGTAGCTCCAGGAAGATAACACTGACACATATATTACATATTATGTTGCCAAAAATTATGAAGTGTATGCGATGACTTTATAACCTTAATAACATATAGAATAAAGAGTATTAACAAAGAGAAATCTAATGGAAATTGAACAACGACGATTAATTACATACGATATGTACGTATTGCCATATTTAAAAAATATGTAATATTATTTCATGAATCCTAATTACACAGATTATGGCACCCACGAAATAAGCGTGAATACACATTTTTGTTTCATTTCCCTTTCTTGTATGTTGGTATTGGTAGATGTTACAATATATAATAATTTAATAAAAACCAGACATCTCAAACATACTAAAAATAAATTTCATTTGTCCATACACCTCCTCTTCTTTTTCCATTTTATATTATCACAATAATTCAAATATCATTGGATTCCAATTAAAAAACATAAACATCTAACAATTAGAATTCATCAAAGTTATTGTTGTTAAAATCATATTCCCATGCACAATACAATACTAACCCCCATAAATATTGAGATAAGGGGTTTTCTTTTTCTCTAATATCTTCCATTAGCCCACCCCATCTCACCAAATCAGATTTTTATGAAGATTCATGATATGATTGAGTATTATTGTTTTTTTTTTTTAATAATGGTTCAAACTAAAGTTTATATATACTTAAGTGATTTTCATTTTTTTAATACCTTCCATCAACCCACACCGTCTCACCAAGTTCGATTTTTATGAAGATTCATGATCTGATTGAGTATCATTTTTTTTAACATATGGTTCAAACTAAAGTTGTGATTTTCATTTTTTTAATAGCTTCCATCAACCCACTCCATCTCACCAAGTTAGATTTTTATGAAGATTCATGATCTGATTGAGTATCATTTTTTTTAAACATATGGTTCGAACTAAAGCTTTCATATATATAAGCGATTTTCATTTTTTTAATACCTTCCATCAACCCACTCCATCACACCAAGTTAGATTTGTATGAAGATTCACGATCTAATTGAGTATCATTTTTTTTTAAACATATGGTTCGAACTAAAGTTTTCATATATATATATATATATATATATATATATATATATATATATTCCATTGTCTCACTCTTCTTTTTTAAATATCTTCCTTCACCTCACCCTATTCCATTAGGTTGTTTTTTTCTAAAATTAAGATTCCCTACTCCACTAGGTTGACTCTTTCTAAAATAACATTCGTAATATAATTTATAATAAAGTTGTTAAATTTTTATAATGTATTTTTAAATTTTTTATAATAATTTAATTTTAACTAAAAAAAATTTCAAATATATATAATTTTTAATTTAAGAAAAAATAAAAATTTCAAAACCTGTTTCTATTCATACAGTTTTTTCCTCTTTCTATTTTATCTTATCACAACAATTCAAATATCACTTAATTCTAGTTAAATAATCGAACAAATCTAATAGTTAAAGTGCATCAAATAGTGATTTTAATTTTTTAATATCTCCTATCACCTCATCCTGTCTTATGAGGTTGAATTTTTATGAAAACTAAATCCATGATATGATTGACTACAACAGTTCATTTAAAATAAAATCTAAATTTAACAAAATAAAAATGAGAATTGTTTTTTGGAAATTGGTTATTATAATGATTTGGTCCAAACTAAAGTTTTTATAAATATAAAAACAAATTATTATTTTTTTCAATATTTTCTATCGGAGTTGTATTTAGTGCGACTTTTTGGAAGCTTTTCAGGTAGATCTTCAGTGGATTTTTCCGGTTTAATTTTTTTAAAATCTGGATGGAATTCATTGAAATCACAAGATTGATGGATAAATCCTGCACAATAGAAGTGCCCTAGGGTTTTTCATGGTGCCTAATGCATATATACAGTAAAAAAAACTAGTTTAAATAACACAAATCAAGATTTTACCTCAATTTTTTCCACTTGATTCTGGCACCAGAAACTCCAAAAAGTCACACTATAGACAACTCATTTTCTATCACCTCATCACTTCCTACTAAATTGATTTTTTTTATAAAATTAAGATGTGTAATATAATTAAGTATGGTTCACACCTAATTGAATTTTTCTAAAATTGATTTTTTCTAGAATTAAGATCTGTAATATAATTAAGTATGGTTCACACCTAGTTGATTTTTTCTAAAATCAAGATCTGCAATAGAGTTAATTATGGTTCCATCGAGTTGAATTTTTCTAAAATTAAAATCTATAATATAGTTCGGAAGGTTCTTAGATTTGTAGTCTAACTTTTATAAAATAATAAAATAAAATAATTTTTAAAATAATTATTTATTAAATTTAAATTAATTAATTTATACTAGAATTAATATTATAATCTAAAAATATATTATTTATATATTAAAAATTATATTTAAATGATTGAAAATAATAGTTATTGAGTTGAGGTTTCTGTGATCCATATCAATGTTGAGAAGATTTTTCAGCGAAATCACATCATCATGATATATTTGTTGACACATTTCGTACCAATAATCTTATAAAAAATTAAGTCATGAACTTCCAATTAAAAAACACAAAAAGAAAACATTAAAAAAAACATGTAATAATAAGTTACATCAAATTTTTATTAGTAAAGCCATCTTTCCATACACAAACCAATACTAATCCTCATATATATTGAGGTGAATGATTTTTTTTAACATATTCCATCGCACCTTTTAACATCTTCCATCGCCCCACTCTCATCCTAATTAATCAAATAAAATAAAATAAAATATCTAATAAAAGACTCCATCAAAATTTTATTACTAAAACCATCTTTCCATGCACAATCCAATACCAATCCTCATAAATATCTCGATAAATAATTTTCTTCATTTAATATCTTCCATCCGTTCACCCATCACATTCTACTAATGTTTGTTTGTTTTTAATTTCTTTTATTTTATTTTATGAAAACTAAGATCCATCGTATGGTTGTTAACACTTTTTTCTTTTTCTTTTCTTAAACATTAGGAAAAAAGTTTTTTCTTCTTTGAAATTGGTTTATTTATTATAATGATGTAGTACAAACTAAAGTTTTCACAAATATAAAAATAAATATAAAAATAAATGATATATATATCTATATATATATATATAATATTTTTCATCACCTTTCTCTATTTCATCACTTGAATTTTTATAAATATTTTTTTATAAAAATAAGATTTTTAATATGGTTTAGTAAGATTGTTACATTTTTTTCATCTAATTTTTAAAAGTCAATATATATTTGTAAAAAATATTTATTTATTACAATTATTTAATATAAACTAAAATTCACATTAATTAAAGGCGTAATCTAACTTATATATGAAATAGTTTTTTCACTGGAATTCACCAAAATATGACAATTTCAAGACCCTTGAAAACCCATGGTGCACTCAAATTATGAAGATTAAACAATTTAGATTCAATTTTTAAAAAATATTTTTGGGATTTTGATTAAAATTAACCAGAAAAATGGTAAGTTAGCGTATGCCCTAATTAAATATTTTTATAATTCATATAAACTTTTTTCCATTTAATCTTATCACAACAATTTAAATCATTGAATTTCAGTTAAATAATCTATTTTTTTTCCATTTTATCTTATCACAACAATTTAAATATCATTAAATCTCAGTTAAATAATCCAAAAATATGATAGTTAAATTTCATGTAACAACTACATATATAAAAATACAAAATTCTTTTAAGCGGAAAACAAGAAAATAAATATGGCATTAGTAGAAACCGGACTATTTTTAAATGTTTACCAAGTGGATACAAATTACATGTTTTAACACTTTTTAATTATTACGCTCTACACAGCTAGCTGACATATTACATATAACCCTTATCGTTTGCATTAAACTCCCATGGTGAAATCCTGATTCATGATTTTCTTATTAAAGTGACCTGAAGGCTAGGCCACATGTCATGAACAAGGCTAGTCCTTCGGCCTGCAAATTTCAGTGTGACAGGATGGATTGCGACATGTGGTCTCACTCTCGACCGTCGATTTGTGGGAAGTGATATGACAATGCGAGAGGGATAGGGTTTAGACAACTAATGATGCACCTCATCGGGCCGGTTGGTTAGTCATTCATTTTGGTATGCGGGAGATTCTTGCTGCTCTACAGCTGGTTCTGCCTATGAGCTTTCAAACTTGCAAGGAACCATGGAAACCATTGATCACCTATTAATACAAGGTATTTCTGTCCATTCACCTTTGCTCAGTCCGGAATTTTCATGCGACTTAGATTGGGTTTTTGTATCCATTGCTCGACTGGGTTGGTGGCTAACTAGTGGCCTTCCTCGCTCAGGAATGGTTCGGGGTTAATCGACTTCCACGGAGGGCGACCTAGTTCAATGCAATATTAGCAAAGGTAACATATATGAACCCTCTATTGTTCCAGTCAATTAAATATTATTTTTATATTCAAGAATGCTGAATCAAAAGGGTCCATGACTCTGTGGCAAGGCAGGTGGGCCACTAATGGTAGGAGCCCCCCAAATGCAGGTGATTGTTTCACCCTTGGCCATTCCTTTGGTTTAATTTCTCCACATGTTTTGAACCTTTAGTTGATTGCTAACAAGAGTGTTGTCATGCAAGTAAGCCACCTCCAGTGCACTGACTATGTTTGTGGCTGCATTGGTGTATGCCAAGTCCTCATGGTTTGTTTTCTTTGGTTGTTTCTAGGTTGGAAATATGCCCTCTGGTTTCCTAATTTCTTCCGCTATGAAGTGTTAAGCATACAGTTTACCCGATGGGTTGAGGCTCGAAACTTGCTCTCTGGTTTTGTTTAAACTTTTTTATAATGTTGAATTGGGGTTTACTTGGCATATTCGGGAGTTTTACTATAGCAGGACTCTAGATTATATTCATATGTTTTCCCTTTTAAATTGTTGAGAATGTTAGCAAGGGAAACAGGTTTTTTGTTAGCAATTTTCATAGATTTACGGATAGTTTTAGAGTTGGCCCAGTATACTATTTTGTCATGTGCATAACTGATGTGGTTACTACTGTGATGGATATATTTATATTTTCTTTAAGGAATTGGGAATTTTGTACAATGTATGGTTCCCCGTTAATGACTATGCATATGAAATACCTCATCTTTCTCATTATTGATTTCTTTGATTCGAATAGCATTCATATAAATAGTTGAAAGTGAATTAAAATTTATTAGGTCTATTTTTGCATATGATTGGTTTGAAAATCCCAAAATTACGATGACCATTATCATTCTATGTTTTAGTAATAATCCTCCCAACGGACTATTTTCACTGTTTAATAAAATGAGCTTCTATAGTTTTAAATTTTGTATACAATATCTATAGAATACAAGAAGGAATACATTTGTTATGCAATGCTCATGTTTATTAGTTAATTCTTAGGTTTTTACTGTATTGTTTTACCATCTATACGTACCTTAACATTTCTCGATTATGTTTCAGTTCAGATATAAATTTCGAGAAGACTTAATTTATTTTAGAACTGTAATGGTACTTTCTAAAACTTATAGTGCTTTATGAAGGCTCTATACTTCACTTATTTGTCCCCTACTTATGAGCATATAATCTTATGAAAGCATGCTATTTTACTTGTCTATTTACCACTATATATATATATATATATATATATATATATATATATATATATATAGAGAGAGAGAGAGAGAGAGAGAGAGAGATGTATATATATATATATATATATATATATATATATATATATATATATATACATATATGTATATATCTATTCTAAAAGCATGTTATTTTACTTTTCTGTCTACGGCTTGAGAGACTATATATAATCCTCTGAAAGCTTGCTATTTTACTTATCTGTCTGCTACTTGAGAATCTATATATATAGTCTATTTCTGTCTGAAAGTCTCTCCTCCCAGCCACAAGTTAAGTTAAAGGCTTAAATCTTTTTGCTTTCATCACTTGGACAAAGCATGGATGACAATGAAGACAACATATCATGAAATCAAAGTCGAACTAATTAATCTCCTCACTCCATTTTTCCCAAAAAATTCACTAATTTCCCCTAAGTGCTAAAAGTACCTAAACAAGTTAGGGGGGATTAGAGAATTTCTCTGACTTTTGGAGGGACCGGATCCTCGGCCCAATAATTTGAAATACACAAAGCACTTAAATCCCCTTCATCAATATTCACCCCTTCATAAAGTCACTCATTCCCTTTATAAAGCTTTTCTTAAGTAAAATCCTATTTTTCTTAGGAAAATTAAAAACATTCTATCAACATGAAACCCTCATATATCATTAGCCTAAGGTATAAGTGTTGTATGATGAAATGCATTTTCAAAAAACATTAAACTTAGCGCTTTCCCATTCATTTGGTCATCTTAACCACTAATTTTATTATTATGTAATTCCCGAATAAAGCAACATTACCCACGCCCGTATTATTATATTACACAAAACCCCAAATTTTTACATATCCAACCCATTTGGTTAAAATATAACCATAATCTGTTTTAAAATAGGAATAATGAGTCAATTAGTAACACATTAAGAACCTCGACCCTCCGCTCCAATAAATGGGATTAATTAACCCTCATGGTTAAATAATAACCTCACCAGCCAATCCCACCACCCCCGATGCAATTAATTAATCCTTAAATGTATCGGGCCCGCCTCCTTTATGTCCCCGTAACTTCAAAGCCCTGACAGTCATCCGATCAGGCCCTCGAGATCTAACGACTATTATGCATATCACGCAACCCTTTGTGACCGCGCGTTAGCGCGCAATCACAAAGTGGTTTTTTACACAGAGCCTCTACCATGCATCGAATGCTCTGTGGAATCTCTGGCTCGAGGCTAAATACCACCCTTCCCCATAAGCGGTGCAATAGAAACTGCTTAAAGCCTTCTACTAAACGAAAAAATGTCTCATCATTTAGTTGTCGCCAATTGTCATTTTTATTCACCCGCCAATACCAACCATTTACCCATTTAGATGCAAAAACCCCAGATTTGCTCGTTTTCACCTGATTGTGCAGTAAAACCCTATGTAACCCAGTTGTGCCACCTGAAGCATCTATTAACCGATTCGAGCATGGTTTACCTCACAAAAATAATTTTGGACTCACTTCGCAAACCTCTTAAGCCCAAATAAAAACTTTTCAACATCCCCTACAAACCAATGCTTTCTTAACAATTTTTTTTGTTTTACAGGTGATCAGAAGACCAAATCCTTGGATAAACAGTCTCTTAATACTAGTCATAAGACCTGCTTACTCCAAGATTGTTATCAAATCTATTCAAACAGAGATGGAAAATAAAAACATACAGTTGAAAGACAAGCAGAATAAACATGAAATTAAAGGATTTACTATTGAAACAGACAGTAAAAATCTAAAATACACATTGAAGGTAAAAGGACACAGTAAAGAACAGTCAAAGTGTATCAGGATTAAAGAGTATAAGATTTAAGATCGAGACAGGTAAATCAGCTACCATGAAGATAAACATTAGGGAAGACAGTTACAAAACAGAGTATACAAATTCATGTCAAAGTGAAGACAGATGAAAAAATAGAGTGGTAAAAGTAAAAAGTAAACAGTAAACAGTAAAATTAAACATGAAGACATTAAGGGTTAAACAAAGATGAAAACACTTTTACCAGCTACAATGAATTTTATCCAAAGTAAAAGTGAAAAAAAGTCAAAAGAAGTTTAAGGTTAAAAGATGAAATTAGAGCAAAAATGTTATATTCTTCAGAAATTTCATGTTTAAGTCATATTTTTACAGAAACTATTGTGGCCCATCCGAGAAGTATTTCGACAAAATGGAGGAGGTTTTTTTTCCTAACAGGTGAATCTACAAAAACCTCTCTAATGTTTTACACATATATTACCAAGAGGGAGATAAGTGCGTGTCTTCACAACGTATTTTTCAGTTTGTGCAAAGTCCTGTTTTTGACATCCTTTTGCAGAGAATATTGTGAACAGATGGAGATGCATTTTGGGAAAATGAGAGAGGTTTATCTCCAAAAAATTCCTATTTATAAAAACTATTTCAATTTTTACAAAGCTATTACGGATTGAGATATACAAGTGTATCATTGGACCCTAAGTTTGCATAATTATGGGGGCAAAATGCACAAAGGAAGGATGCAATTAGTGACTGGGATGCCTCATCATCAACTAAGAGTTGCTATCAATTTCGACTTTCTCTTCTTTGTCACCATAAATCCATAGAAATAGTTCCAAAAAGATTCATTAGTTTTGAATGTCCTTTATTTAAGTTCTATTATTGTAAAGCAGTTTGAGATATTTGTGAAACTAATCTTGATATTTTTCCAAGATATTTAAGTTTACAATTAGTATAAATATTTCTTCATTTGAAGTATTTTGGGTGGATTCTATAACATTTCTGTAACTCTATGATATCAAGCTAAGAAAGCTTTTGTACTCAAGTTTGGATTTTTGCTGGAAAAGGAATAAAAGTTGAGGACATTTCATCAGATTCATGTGCTGTCTAATTGCAAATAAGTATTCTATCCTTATGATTTACATGTTTTCTACATGTTTCAATGTTTCATGTATCTCAATCTAAATGGTAAAAAAGTCAAAGTGTATCAGGACTAGCTTTATTGCTCTTTGTCCCTGGTATAGGATTCTTAATTTCCTTATGCTGGTTGACCTATCTTCCCTTCTTCTTTATAATCTTAACTTGAGGATTCTTAATTTCCCTCTTGTTTTGAAAAGAAATATCATCCTTTAAAGCTTTGAATTTGTTTTTACTCTGTTATCCTGCCTGTTGGACTCATTCTCAACAATTTGACTTAATCCAGTGAATTATCCTTGATTGACTCCATAGCCCAATGCCCTGAAGCCTTGTTTACCCATTTTTTTTTTTCAGAATTCCACCACTGTCAAACAAAACAACCTTAAACATTAATAACTAGCCTAATACCACACCAAAACAAAGCTAAATTATAAAGAGAGAGCCCTCTCTGAGTAGAGATTGGCTAGATTCTGTACTTAAAAGATTGGTTTGTGGTGACCTCAGACCCCTTTCCTTCTTCTAATAACTTCTAAGGAAAATCTAAGTGATAACATGGGTAACCATGAATGAAAAATTGTGTAATGTTGCCCAAAGTAGAGAAAAGATGTGAAGAAGAGTGGGATTCATACAACCAACTATGGGAGCTAGATTTGTGTCTTTGGCAGAAGGGAACCCAAAGATGTGGGTTCAATTAAGAGAAGAATCTCGTAACACTAATGCAATGTTATTGGAAACTGTTCAAAAACTATGAGCTGAGATGGAAAATCTAAGAGCTGATAATGAAAGATTGAGGCTGAAGAAGGAAATCATTTCGAAAAGCCTCTTGGATAGACAAAATCCAAGAAATCCTGATCCCAACCCTGATAATGAAAAAAGAATAAAAGCTCATTGATAGAGAGAGGATAATCCAGAGTCTGAAGGAGCTCATAATAGTAACGAAGAAGGATTTGATAACATCTTAGGAGGTAAGGGCACCAAAAGGCAGAAGGTTGAATTACACGGAATTTAAGAATATTAAACGCCCAAATTTTGATGGGGAAATAGAAGAAAATGTAGAATCATAACTAATTAATATGAATAAACACTTTCAGATGTACATGTACGGTGATGATTTGAAGGCGAGGGTAGAAATTTACTAATTTCAAGGTAAAGCCACCTTATGGTGGGAAGAAATTAAGACAATCTAGGGAATTGATGAGTAGGAGGTGAAAAGGGAGAATTTTCAAAAAAAATTTAAAGACAGATATTTGAGAGAGTGATTTTATGATGAAAAAGCCAAGGAATTTCATGATTTGAGATTAGGACAACTAACCATGGATGAATTCGTAACTAAGTTCACCTCCTTACTGCGGTATGTCCCATATATTTGGGAGGATAAAACTAAGTTACAATGCTTCATTAGTAGTTTACTGGCATTTATGAAGGAAATATTAGAATTTGATAGCCCCAAGACAATGGATGAGTCAATTCGTAAGGCTCGACTTTGCTACCAACAAATGAGGAAAAAGGGGGAAGGTAGGAAGAATTGGTCGAAAGAAAGGACAGAAGAATTTCCAGAATACAAAAAATGTAAAACCTATCAATAATAAGAATATACATAAAGGACAACAAAAGAAATAGTTTTGTAAAAATCAACAAAGATTCAAATTGCAGGAGTCCAGATAATTTTAAGTTTACAGTAAACCTAAACCGAGTCAAATAACAAAAGCTCCCTTGCAATGTTGGGGCTTTGGGGAACCCCACTATCAAAATAGCTTTACACATTGCACCAAGACAGAACTGACCGTCAACATTCAAGAGGCTTCTACGGTTGGAGAGGTAGCAAGAACTATGCGAAGAATCAACGTTGCCTTGGAGGATCATTATGCTGAATATCAACCTACAATTATAGAACTGGAAGGTAAAATAGCTAACCATATTTTTTATATTTTAGTAGATCTAGGGGAAATATTGAGCTATTTAAGCCCCAAAATAGTTGAATCATGTCAGTTACAAGCTAGTAAATTTAAATGAGAGCTAAAAGAAGGGTGACTGCTAAGGTAGATAACAACTCTATTGAGATAGCAAGATAACATATTAGAGTGAACTTGAAAATTTTTCCTTTAGGGTCCTATGATGTATTAATTGGAATGGACTAGTTAGAAGTACATTGGTTCTTAGTGAACTGTAAGGAGAAAACCATAAGATTCGTTAGAGAGGAAGGCAATAGGCAAGAACTCCTAGGAATCAAGAGGCCTATTAAGTTATGATTCATTACAATGACCCAACTAGGTAAATGTCTTAGAAAATGTTGCCTAATCTATGTTGTGCAAGTTGGATACTCTAACGTCAAGGAAAAAATAACCACCTTAGAAAATGTACCAGTTGTTCAGGACTTTGCTGATATATTTTCCTGAGGAAATTCCAAGTCTACCCCAAAAATAGATATTGAAATACAATAGAGTTCATTCTCAGAGCAGTCCCAGTGTTAGAATTCCATACCATATTGAGTATTCTCGACTTAACATAACTGAAGATGCAGTTGCAAGAGTTACTTGATAAAGGGTACATCCATCCATGTGTGTCACCTTAGGGAGTCCCTCTGCTATTCGTGAAGAAAATAGATGACACATTGTGAATGTGCATTGATTATAGGAAACTGAACAAATTAACAGTTAAAAACAAATATCCATTGTCAAGAATCAATGATCTATTTGATCAAGTTAAAGGTCCCACTGTATTTTCCAATATTGATTTACAATCTAGTTATCATCATATTTGAATAAAGGATGAGGATATTTATAAGACAACATTTAGGACTTGATATGGGCATTGTGAATTTGTGGTGTTTTCATTTGGGCTTACCAATGCCCCAACAACATTAATGAGCTTAACGAATGGTATCTTTCATCCTTGGATAAATTTGTTCTAATTTTTATTGACGATATTCTGATCTATTCAAGGAATTTAGAGGAACATAAGGAACATCTTCATATAATATTACAAACTCTGCGGTATCATCAGTTATATGCTAAGTATAGAAAATGTGACTTTTATAAGGTTCAAATACAATATTTAGGACATACAATCTAATATGAAGGAATAACTGTAGATCCTCAAAAAATCAAGACCATCATGGAATGGCCTATTCCCAAGAAGATGGAAAATATTCGATCTTTCATGGACCTGGTGGGATATTATCATTGCTTCAGAGAAATATTCTCTAAAATTGTATATCATAAAACTTATTTACAAAAAAAAGGAAAAACCTTTAATTGGATAGGAGACTATGAGCATACATTTGATCTATTAAAGAATGTACTTGTTACAACCCCTGTACTAAAAATTACTGACCCTACAAAGGAATTTGTAGTCTACATAGATGCTTGCAAAGAAGGGTTAGGAAAATTTATGATGTAAGAAGGCATAGTGTTAACTTACGAATATCATAAGTTAAAAGATCACGAGAAATGGTTTTCTACTTATGATTTAGAACTTACTACTATAATTCAGGCCTTAAAGTTATAACGACATTATCTATTGGGAAAAAAGTTTATTTTAATGACTGACCATAACAATTTAACAAGTTGTTTTAAAAAACCTCACCTTAATGCATGTCAAGCCAAATGGGCTGCTTTTCTAAGTGAGTTCGACTTTTACATAAAACATCTTAAATGAAAGGAAAACCGTGTCGCTGATGCTTTAAGTAGAAAATTTCATTGCATGTATGAGATCTATTGTAGTCAAATAGAAATTAGCTTTTTGGACAAGATCAAGGAGGCTGCCTCAAAGTATCTAGAATATGAATTTTTATGGAAGAAAGCTAAGTTGAAACCTAATTCTAGAAATCAATCTAAGTACTGTATAAACAAAGAATGTTTGTTTACTTGTAAGGGTAGATTTTATGTGCCTAATCAACTCACTATTAAGAAATTAATTTTGGATGAATTCCACAGAAGCCCATATGTTGCTCACCACAGATATCAGAAACTATTTACAGTAATAGAGCAAAGTTATTTTTGGCCTGGAATGAGAAGGGATATTGCAGATTATTTAGCAATATTATTGGAATGCCAACAAGTCAAGGCTGAGCACCAATACTCGACATGATTACTACATCCATTACCCATCCCCGAGTGTAAACCGGATGTCATTACTTTAGATTTCATAACAGGACTACCTAAATAATAAAGGAACAATGACTCCATCATGGTGGTTATGGATAAGTTAAATAAAACAACCCATTTTATCCCAATACAATCTACATACAAAACTATTCAAATTGCTGACATTTTATGAGAGAAATATTTCGGTTGAATGACATACCTAGGGTGGTCATCTCAGATAGAGATGTGAAATTTACTTCTACATTCTGGAACACTCTTTTTGTTAGGATGGGCACCCAAGTTCATTTTAGTACTGCCTATCATCCTTAGACAGATGGGCATACCAAACATGTGAACTAGGTGCTTTAGGACAAACTAAGAATGTCTATTATGAAACAACCAACCAATTGAGAAGTTTACCTTCATCTGGTTGAATTTGCATGTAAAAATAGTTATTACGAGTCACTGAAAATGAGTCCCTTTGAAGTGTTATATGGAAGGAAGTGTAAAACACTAATAAATTGGAGTAAGCTTGAAGATAAGCTACTCTTAGGGCTTGATATGCGAGTAGAGATGGAGTAGGCTATTAAGAATAGTCTATTAAGAATATTCAATAAAACCTGAAGCCCACCCAAGATAGACAGAAGGCCTATGAAGATAGGAAAAGGACTTATAGATAATTTCATATTAGAGACCATGTTTATGGCTAGGGTAAACCCAAGATAAGTACCTTAAGATGGGGTGGTTGTGAAAAACTAACTCCCCATTACTATGACCCTTTCCAAATACTAGAAAGAATAGGACCTATAGCCATTGTTGCATGACTTGTACTCATATAAGGATTGCCTTGCTATTGACTTGGTGATCCGTATAAGACTCGGGAATGACCCGTATAATACTTGTATAAGACTCAAATTTTTTTCCCTCTTTTCCCTTTTCCTCCACATGATATCCAAAAAAAATATTTAAAAAAATCAATTTTTAGGGTCTCCACAAGTCTTATGCGTGTCATATATGGTTCTTCATGGTTTCAATGCGGGTACCCGAGTTTTATGCATGTTTTAGAAGGTACGAGTATAAACCGCAGGTTCTATGCAAGTGACTTGTCTTGCTATAAAACCGTCAAGAGCAACAGGTACTTGCGGGTCTTATAAGAGTCATGTTACACTTCTTGTAGCATACCAGCTTGCACTACCTAGTCATATATGATTTCATAATGTATTTCATGTTCATTACTAAAGAATTATATGTATGATCCCCGACATGTTATTTATTGATAAGAAGTGTAGGTAAATGTAATAATGAATTTATAAATAGACCTATAAATGTCCTTGATTCATAATTAATAAGAACTAATGACAAATTTATGTGTGTGTTCAGGTCGATCCAGATGGAGAGTTTCTGGTAGAATCTTTGTGTATTCTCGATTAGAGTGAAACAATGTTACGGAGGTGATTTATCACCCAAGTTAAAGTGCAGTGGAGGCACTTTAGTCTAGAGGAGGTCACTTGGGAAGAAGTCAAAATTATGCGTGCAACATATCCTGATTTGTTCCAGACACAGGAACGAATATTAGGGATGGTCTTCCACATTAGGGGGGGGAGATGTAACACCCCGAGGTACCACACACATTTTTTATTTACTTTACTATTCAGAATTGGTAAACAATGGGCTTAGTGGAAAAGCTTAGTAAAATGATAATAGTTAAATGAGAAATTATTTGATTTAATTTTGGTTAAAATTAACAAGTACTAGAATTTATGTGAAAATACCCAAGAATGATATTGTCAAGTATGAGACAATTAGTTACTCTCTCCCTAGAGATAAACATCTCAGTGGGAAAATGGGGTCAAGGAAAGAAAGAGGGAGAAAGGATGGAGGCATCTAAAAAGAGAGAAAGTGAAATATGGAGCACTAGGTAGGACACTTCCTTTAAGGAACTCTCAAGCTGGGCTATGAACCAATGGATTTCTTAATTGAATGGTGAAAATTCTTGGCTAGATTGGGAAAGTATTGATGCCATAATAGACCCTAGAGGTCACTCTCTATCTACTATCCAAGAGGCTGAGAGCTTGGGGGGATATCAGATGTAATTGTCATTCTTGTGGTTGGGAGGAGAGGTCGATTTCTCAGTAAATTCCTTGAATGTTGAGTGTGAGATAAGTATATTGAAAAATTTATGTAGATACAGAAATGTACTCTTTCTTTTGAATGAAATGTGTGGAAGAACAGTACAGGAATAATGACTTAATTCACAAAAATGGAACCACTGTAATTAATAGCATGTTTTGTCTTTAGTAAAGAAAAGTGAAATGATGTGTAGTTTTATAAATGGTATGTTTAAGGAAAAAAAGGATTAAGTAACCTGTGACTGCAATTAATCTACTGATACTAATGACAAACTTGAAGACTTTATGGCGGAGTGAGACTAGCCAGTAAAATGTCATAATAATCAAAACAAGAATGACCCTTTCCTTAGGATTGGATGACTCTACTACATAAAATTAATGCTTATGGTGAAGCAAAACCGACTGTGACTGCATGTGGAGGAGATAAGACATAGTGAAGTCATAGTTGGAAATGGGGTTAAGTGGATAAATATGATACTGGTAACCCATAAATATTTATAAATTCATAAGTTGTGCTAAAAGCTAAATAGTAGAGCCCATTACCAATGGATAGAAAAGAAACTATGTACAATAATAGTAAATACTAGTAATACTGAGGAGTTGGGGAAACCCGTTTAGATTTGGGGTCTAGTTGACTCAGGTTCGCAACCCAAAACCTGTTTGGAACCCCGATAGATAGGGGGCATGGTATCCATGACTAAAAGAAATGGAAATAAAATCTTTTTGTAAATTAATTCGTAAACTAAAATTTGGAAATATTATTGACCATGAAACACCGCAAGAGACAATATTGAACACAATAAATTTGCGGTATGGAGCATAAACAAAAATATCCACCATTCCATAAACTATAATAAATTTCTCAAATGCCAAAATTTAAACGTTAAGTTGATGGAATTATGATTACAAATTACTGTTACTGAAATAGCCATAAGAGTACAACCACTTTTAATGTAAATAACGACTATACAAAGTATATAAAATCATAGCACTTGCGTGAAAGGGTAAAAACCCAATATCAGGCTAGGGTTTCTGAATAAAAACATTTGTCCAACAATTTATCTGGAATCTAGCCTATCACAAAAAAACCCTTAATAAGAATCTAAAAACTCTTAACCTATAGTAATTGTATGGAAGCCTAAACTGTAAATTCTTTAAAACTGAAATAAACCAAGGGATGGCACCCGAAGAGAACCTAGGAAGAAAAATCTTGTCAGGAGTGGCCAACTCTGTAGTGATTGACCTCATAGACAAAGTATTTAGAACTGCAGAAGGTGTACTATTTACTTGCACAGAACAAGGAAGAAAAATAGAAAAAATATTTGCTTATTTAAAGGAGAAGGAGAGTACACTGTAGAATAGAAACCAAACGAATAGTGCCCACACCTATAAGCAAATCCTCATGAAGTGGAAGACCATGAGCTAGATATTCATGGGAAAAACATCAAACGTTATCATCGAAACCCATCTCCTAAATATGCTTGGTGAAGAAATTTAGAGGTCAAAAGGAGTTATACATGCCATGTCAGAGTACTCATAACCAACTAAAAAAATAAAAAACCAACGAGTAATTACCGGAACCAAAATGGAAATCTAAAACTTATTAATGGAGCAAAGCATACCTAGAGGAAATTCGATGAGAAAACCGTTGGTTCAAGTTGAGTCCGGTGTAGAACCCTTTGACCAAACAAAGGAGGAAGAATGATAGACAGATCGATTAGTTAGCATATTTCACGAGGGCATGGTTGGGCCGTGAGATCTAAAACATAGAAGATCAAGGGATGAATCAACACCACTTGTCCAATCATCATTATAGTGTAGTATGTTTGGCGGGTGGGAATCTAATGTATTATGTTAACATAGACTTATAGTTGTAGCTCTAGGAAGATAACACCGACACAAATATTACATATTATGTTGCCAAAAAATATGAAGGGTATGCGTTGACTTTATAACCTTAATATCATACAGAATAAAGAGTACTAAAAAGGAAGAAATCTGATGGAAATTGAACAATAGCGATTAATTACATACCATACGTATGTATCACCATATTTAAAAAAAATGTAATATGATTTCATGAATCCTAATTACACATATTATGGTACCCATGGAATAAGTGTGAATACACATTTTTGTTTCATTTCCCTTTCTTGTATGTTGGTATTGGTATATGTTACAATATATAATAATTTAATAATAACCAAACATCTCAAAACATAAAAAAAAAAAAAAAAAAATAAATTTCATTTTTCCATGCACCTCCTATTCTCTTTCCATTTTATCTTATCACAATAATTCAAATATCATTGGATTCCAATTAAAAACACCAAAACATCTAACAATTAGAGTTCATCAAAGTTATTGTTGCTAAAATCATATTCCCATGCACAATCCAATACTAACCCCCATAAATATTGAGATAAGTGATTTTCCTTTTTTCTAATATCTTCCATTAGCTCACCCCATCTCACTAAATCATTTTTTTATGAAGATTCCTGATATGATTGAGTATTATTATTATTTTTTAAATAGTGGTTCAAACTAAAGTTTATATATATATATATATGGAGAGAGAGAGATTTTCATTTTTTTAATACCTTCCATCAACCCACCCCATCTCACCAAGTTAGATTTTTATGAAAATTCATGATCGAATTGAGTATCATTAATTTTTTTTTAAACATATGGTTTGAACTAACATTTTCGTATATATATATATATATATATATTCCATCGCCTCACTTTTTCCCTTCACCTCACCCTATTCCACTAGGTTGTTTTTTTCTAAAATTAAGATTCCCTATTCCACTAGGTTGACTTTTTCTAAAATTAATATTCATAATATAATTTATAGTAAAGTTGTTAAATTTTTATAATGTATTTTTAAATTTTTTTATAATAATTTAATTTTAACTTAAAAAAAACTTTTCATATATATATAAGTTTTAATTTAATAAAAAAAAAAAATTTCAAAGCAGTTTCTATTCATACAATTTTTTTTTTGTCTCTTTCTATTTTATCTTATCACAACAATTCAAATATCACTAAATTCTAGTTAAATAATCCAACAAATATAATAGTTAGAGTGCATCAAATAGTGATTTTAATTTTTTAATATCTTCTATCACCTCATCCCATCTCACGAGGTTGAATTTCTATGAAAACTAAATCCATGATATGGTTGACTACAATAGTTCATTTAAAAAAAATCTAAATTGAACAAAATAAAGATGACTATTGTTTTTTGGAAATTGGTTATTTATTATAATGATTTGGTCTAAACTAAAGTTTTTATAAATATAAAAATAAATAATTTTTTTTTTTTTCAATATTTTCTATCACCTCACCTCACCCCTTCCTAGTAAATTGATTTTTTATAAAATTAAGATCTGTAATATAACTAAATTGTTATATAATTAAGTATAGTTCACACCTAGTTGATTTTTTTCTAAAATCAAGATCTGTAATAGAGTTAATTATGGTTTCCCACCATGTTGAGTTTTTATAAAATTAAAATCCATATAGTTCACTAGGTTCTTAGATCTGTAATCTAACTTTTATAAAATATTAAAATAAACTAATTTTTAAAATAATTATTTTTTAAATTTATATTAATTAATTAATATTAGAATTAATATTATAATCTAAGAATATATTATTTATATATTCAAAATTATAGTTAAATTATTGAAAATAATAATCTTATAAAAAATTAAATCTTAAACTTCCAATTAAAAAACACATTAAAAAAACAAAACCATCTTTCCATACACAAACCAGTACTAATCGTTATATAGATTGAAGTGATTTTTTCCATTATGTAATAATAAATTACATCAAAATTTTTATTGTTAAAACCATCATAAACCAATACTAATATATATTGAAATGATTTTTTTTAACATCTTCCATCACCTCACCCTCATCCTAATTAATAAAATAAAATATTTAATAGTAAACTCCATCAAAGTTTTATTACTAAAACAATCGTTCCATGAACAATCCAATACCAACCCCTCATAGATAAATGATTCCCTTCATTTAATATCTTCCATTAGCTCACCCATCCCATTCTACCAACGTTGTTTTTTTTTTTTAATATGAAAACTAAGATCCATGGTAGGGTGGTTAACAATAATTTTCGTTTTTTCTTTTAAATTTAAATTAAAAAATTAAATAAAAGGTTTTTTTCTTTGAAATTGGTATATTTATTATAATGATGTAGTACAAACTAAAGTTTTCACTAATATAAAAATAAATGATATATATATTTTTAATATCTTCTATCACCTTTCTCTATTTCATTGCTTGATTTTTTTTATAAAAGTAAGACTTTTAATATCGTTTAGTAAGATTATCAAAATATGACAATTTCAAGTTCTTTGAAAACCCCAGGGCACTCAAATTATGCCGATTAAACAATTTAAACTCAATTTTTTAAAATATCTTTCAGATTTTGATTAAAATTAACGAGAAAAATTGTTATGAAAAATGCCATTTCATATGTAAATTAAAGTATGCCTAATCAAATATGGTTATAATTCATATATTTTTTTCCATTTTATCTTATTACAACAATTTGATTAAACTTAACCAAAAAAATGGTCGTGAAAATGGATATTTCGTCTATAAATTAGAGTATGCCTATTTAAATATTGTTATAATTCATATATATATTTTTTCCATTTTATCTTATCACAACAATTTAAATAGCATTAATTTCAATTAAATAATCCACTTTTTTTTTGCATTTTATCTTATCAAAACAATTTAAATATCATTAAATTTTAGTTAAATAATCTAACAAATATAATAATTAGATTACATCAAAATTTCTATTACTAAAATCATATTCCCATATACAATCTAATATTAACCCTCATAAATATTAAATATTGAGATAAGTGATTTTAAATTTTTTAATATCTTCTATCACCTCACCCATCACCCATCCCACAAGGTTGATTTTTTTTTATGAAAACTAGATATGATTGAGGACAACTCTTCATTTTTTTTTTAAATCTAAATTTAACAAAATAAAGATACTAGTTTTTTTTTTTTTGGAAATTGGTTATTTATTATAGTGATTTGGTCCAAACTAAGATCATTGATATGATTGTGTATAGTTGATTTTTTATTTTTTATTTTTAATTTAAATTTAACAAAAGGAAGTTTATAATTGTTTTTTTGGGTAAGAAATTGATTATTTATTATAATGATTTGGTCCAAAGTAAAGTTTTTGTAAATATAAAAATAAATAACTTTATTTTCTAAAATATGTCCATCACCTTACCCTATTATAGGAAGTTATTTTTTTATAAAATTAAAATTCATAATATAGTTAATTAGAGTTGTTAATGTTTAAAAGTTTTATTCCAAATTAATTATTTATTATAATAATTTAATTTTAAGTAAAAATTAAAGTAATCAACTATCACTCTATATATATAACTAACATCCTTAGGTATCTTAAACATTTTGTATTTACTTTACTACATTTTGTATTTACTTTACTATTCAGACTTGGTAAACAATGAGCTTAGTGGAAAAGTTTAGTAAGACTGTAATAGTTAAATGGGAAATTATTTGATTTACTTTGGTTAAAATTAAAAAGTCTTGGAATTTATGAGAAAAGACCCAAGAATGAGATTGTAAGTACCAGACAGTTAGAGGCACAGAGTTACTCTCTCCCTAGGGATAAACATCTCAGTGGGAAAAGGGGGCCAAGGAAAGCAAGAGGGAGAAAGGCTGGAGGCACCTGAAAAGACAAAAAGTGAAATATGGAACACTAGACATGACACTCCCTTTAAGGAACTCCGGAGATGGGTTGTGAACTAGTGGAGTCTTTAAGTGAATGGTGAAAATTCTTGGATAGACTGGGAAATTATTGATGCTAGATAGACCCTAAAGGTCATTGTCTATCTACTATCTTGGAGGCTGAGAGCTCGAGAGGAGATCAAACATAATTTCTATTCTCGTGGTTGGGAGGACATGCCAATTTCTTAGTAAATTCCTTCACCATTGACTGTGAGATAGGTATATTGAAAAATTTACATAGATACATAAATGTACTCTTTCTTTTGAATGAAATTTTTGGAAGAACAGATGAATAGTGACCTAATTAATAACAATGGAACCACTGAAATTAATTGTATGTTGTGTCTTGAATAAAGAAAAGTGAAATGATTTATAATTTTATAATGGTATGTTTAAGGAAACAAAGGATTAAGTAACTTGTCACTGCAATTAAACTACTGAGACTAATGATAAACTTGAAGTATTTCCAGTAGAGTATTTAGGGTGAGCATAAGCAAAAGTCGGGAGACTAGCTGATATAATGTCATAATAATCAAAACAAGCATGAACCTTGCCTCATGATTGGCCGGCTTTGCGACACAAAACTAATGATCCCAGTGACACAAAACCAATTGTGATTGCATGCAGAGGTAGTAAGGGATGGCAAGGTCATCGTCAGAAATGGGGATAAGCGAATAAACAGGAAACTCATAACCCATAAATGTTTATAGATTCATAAAGTGTGCCAAAAGCTAAATAGTAAAGCCCATTAACAATGGATAGAAAACAAACTGTGTACAATAATAGTAAATACCAATAAGAATGAGGAGCTAGGGAAACCCGTTTAGTTTCGGCGTCAATCTGACTCAGATCGGAAACTAGAAACCCATTGGGAACCCCAATAGATAGGGGGCATGATACCCATGACTAAAAGAAATGAAAATAACTTCTTTTTATAAATTAATTTGTAAATCGAAATAAAGGAATATTATTGAACATGAAACACTATAAGTGACAATATTTCTAAACAATATTGAACATAGTAAATTTTTGTTATGGAACGTAAACAAAAATATCCACCATTCCATAAACTGCAATAAATAGCTAAAAGTCCACACTTTGAACATTAAGTCAATGGTAATATGATTAGAAATTACTGTTACTGAACTATCCATAAGCAGCCAACCACTTTTAAGGTAAATAAATACTATACAAAATCATAACATTTGAATGGAAGGGTTAAAACCTAATATCAGGTTAGGGTTTATACAATAAAAACATTTTTCCAACATTTATCTAGAATCTAGCCTATGAAAAAAATCCCATAAGAAGAATCTCAAAACCCTTAACCCATAGTAATTGTATGGAAGTTGAACTCATAAATTCTTTATAACTTTCAAATAAACCAAGGGATGGCACCCAAAGAGCACCTTGGAAGAAAAAGCCCATCAGGAGTGTCCGAATTAGTAGTTATTCACCTCATAGACAAAGTATTTACAGTTGCAGAAGGCGTATTATTTAACTGCAGAGAACATGGAGGAAAAATAGATAAATTATCATTCTATTTAAAGGAGAAACATAGTACATAGTAGAAAAAAAACAAAAGGAATAGTGTCATCACCTATAAGAAACTCCTTGTGAAGAGTAAGAGCTTGAGTTAGAGATTCATGGGTAGAACACCAAACATTAACACCGAAACCCATCTCTTGAATATTCTTAGTGAATAAATTTAGAGGTCGGAAGGAGTTATACCTACCATGATGGAGTACTAATGCAAAGGATGTAAAATCTGAAAGAACTATGTCTATTCAAAGCCAACCTTGTTATAACCAGCTAAACAAATAAAAAACTAGAGAGAAACTACCAAAACAAAAAGGGAAATATGAATCTAATAAGAAGAGCCGAGTATACCTAGAGGAAATTCGATGAGGAAACCCTTGGTTCAAGTTGATTTTGGTGCAGAACCCTTTGACTAGATGAAGGAGGAATATTGATGATTAGATAAGAGAGAAAAGAGGTTAGTTACCATATTCCATGAGGGTATGACTGGGCCGTTAGATCTAAACCCTAGAAGATCAAGGGTCGGATCGACACCACATGTCCAATCATCATTATAATCTAGGTCATACAGTGGGTGGAAATCCATTGTATTATGTCGACATAGACTTATATTTGTAGCTCTAGGAAGTCAACAATGACATATATATTGTAGATTATGTTGCTAAAAATTATGACGGGTATGTGATGAATTTATAACCTTAATAACATACAGAAGCAAGAGTATTAAGAAGGGAGAAATTTGATGGGATTTGAACAACAATAATTAATTACATACCATATGTATGTATCACCATATTTACAAAAAAAATATAATATGATTTCATGAATCCTTCTAATTACACATATTATGGTACCCATGGAATAAGTGCGAATAAACATTTTTGTTTCATTTCCCTTCCTTGTATGTTGGTATTGATAGATGTTACAAGTGGTATCAGAGCGCCATGGTTTCAACATTGTGGCCTATCTGGGTAACCATGAATTACAAAGTGTGTAATTTTGTCCAAAGTGGAGACAAGATGAGAAGAAGAGAGGGATTCATACAACCAACTATGGGAGCTGGATTTGTGTCTTTGGCATAAGGGAACCCAAAGATGTGGGTTTAATTAAGAGAAGAATATCGTAACACTAATGCAATGCTATTGGAAACTGTTCAACAACTACGAGCTGAGATGGAAAATTTAAGAGCTGATAATGAAAGATTGAGGCTAAAAAAGGAAAGCATTTTGAAAAGCCTCTCGGATAGACAAAATCTAAGAAATCATGATCCCAACCCTGGTAATGAAAATAGAATAAAATATAATCGGTAGAGAGGGGATAATTCAGAGTCTGAAGGAGATCATAAAAGTTAAGAAGAAGGATTTGATAACATCTTAGGAGGTAAGGGGACCAAAAGACAGAAGGTTGAATTACAATAGGAATTTAAGAAGATTAAACCCCCAATTTGATGGGGAAATAGAAGAAAACGCAGAATCTTGACTAATTAATATGAATAAATGCTTTCGCATCTATGAGTATGGTGATGATTTGAAGGCCGAGATAGAAATATGCCAATGATCCCAAATAAGATATTTAATTGAAATTGTGATTTGCTTATGTTTCAAAAACAAGTTAATGCATGAATTATTAGAAGACCACTTAATCACATAAATTGTAAAGCATGGAGAACTGTATAATAATGTTGCAGCAAATAATAGAACAACAAATATATGTGAAAGAAAATGACATAAGAAATTGACAATGGATTTCGGCTATCTCAAAGCCTACATCTCCGGGCCCAGTCTTCAATGAGGAGGCCTTTTATATTAATAAAACTTCAGAGGCCATACAGGATATCAAAGTTACATCAATGGAATTTCTGATTGGTATTTCTGTGATCTACTCGGCCTCAGGAATCCGATGCAACTGATGACACTGAAAAAGAACTCTTACAACTCCCAGAATAAACCTGCAAAGTTCTGCCTCCAAAAATTTTTCTCACAATTCTATAATATTTTGGTAACCAAAAATATCCATATATAATCACTTTACATTAATAATTCTTATCGCTACAAAATAATCTCACATTAATTCTCCACCATATCTATTTCTAACAAAACCAAACTAACTATTAAAATGGCATTTTATATTTTTTAAAATGGCATTTTATATTTGGTGTTTAGTTTGTTCTTTTTAAAATCATAATTCAATGGCTCCAACCCACTTATACCATGTAGCATCCAAAGTTAATGCATATTTTTAATCTCATCACCATGATACGTTCCAACCTTGAATTCCAACATTCACGTATAAGAGTTATGGCTCATAACTAACACCATAAACTTTAGTACACTGATAATGATACAACGCATGGAGGTATACGTGCTATGTGATAACAAACGGAGACTGATACAACGCATGGAGGTATAACGTGGATGATACAACAAAGAGATAGTTAACGGAGGTATAGTATAATGGAGCGGGGTATAACATAGATTTGTTATGGCGGAGGTATAAGTGTGGAGTCGGTTCATCATATAGCGTAGACTTGGGCTTAGAGTTGTTGTGGCAGAGGTGTAAGTATGTTTTTAATTTATATATAATGCATTATATTTTTAATATATGGTTTATATATATACAGTTTTATGCATTTAAATATAGATTTTAATGCATCATAAATAAAAATCATTTTTAATGTCACCATATATACCTAAATATCGCTATGTAACCAAATGGAGGTATTACCACTATAATGATGCTCGAATCGAACTTGTGTGTTTGCCATGTGTCGAGCAGTGAAACACTAGTTCATCACAAATGTCCACAAGCAATTTCTCATTCATTCGGAGGTCAAGTGCACCCATTCAAGTTAAGATAGGATCGTTTCTATGAACTCTATGCAATGGCGCTACTTCCACTTGATTCCAATAACTTTGATTTTTAGGCCTTTTCAGAGCTTTGATCAATTTTGGATCATTTCCTCATCATTTCTGGATCATTTCCTCCCCTCTTAGACCTTTTGGACATCCAAAAGGCTTAAGTTCCATAAAATAAATGTGGGTATCAATTTCCCACTTGAACAGTATATGTCCATCCTGTCTTGAACCTGTACACTTTATTCATCCGTGCAATCATCAACAAAACACACAAACTGCAAAATAGATCATGTCCTTTTTCACCCACATCCACATTCATATTTGATGTTAATATCCATGCACCACTAAAGAGTAATAAACCCATTAACAACATTGATAATATCAACATAGATGAAACCATACCCTGCTTTCCCTTCATAGTTGAAACTGAACTCATCACGCTGCAAATTATGTTGATATACAATTTTATATCTGTTTAACATGTCTTGATTAATTTTAATGATCTGTTGCTTAGGTTCTTCAGATTGTATAACAACATCTTTTCTAGCATAAGCTGCTTGTTTTAATTGTTCAACTATAAAAAGAGATTTATCTGCTTTTGTGCGAGGAGAATATACAACATATTCAATTCCTTTCTTGAACAAATGATATTGATTTTGTTTCTTGTAAAAGATCGCTTTCTTGTCATATAAATAAGGGCTACCCAAGACCATCCCACATGTATCTAGCTTTACCACCTCATACATCACCTTATCCTTAAATTGAGAAGTTATACCAAACGCTAACATACATTACTCAGTCACTCGTAATTTATGATTTCTTCTCATCCAAACTAAAGTATAAGGTTTATGATGCTTTATGGTTTTTAATCCCAATTGTTTAACCACTTTTTCTGAAATGAGATTTTGGGATCCATTATCTAATAATGTGTCGATCTTTGTTTGTTTTACAATAACCATTATATGAAATAATTTGTGTCTGGAACTGTTAGAATCATTACCTTCATCGAAATTACCGGTCATACCCAGTGATGCAATTTGTGCCTCGTCGCCTGAATTTGACCCTAAGTCCACTGCTTTTGCTGCTTCCACAACATTTTGCTTCCCTTTTCTGAGCCACTTCGGTTTCATTTCAGGGTGCAATTGCCAACAATGGTCTTCTTCATGACCCTCTTTCTTGCAATGTTTACAAGGGAGATTTTCAACCTCCTTCTTGTTGTAATTTGCTTTCTTCAATTTTCCTTTTCCCTTGCTCTCTATCCTTACTGTCGACTCTGATGTTATCCCAACCCCAACTTTACAAGTTTCAATGTAAGTCACCTGTACTTCCACTTCATCTATATTAGTTGGACTGAACATAAATACAATATTGCGAATATACTCAAGTAATCCTCCTATGTACTTCATTAGAGTTTCTTGAGTATATAAAGGAATATCTAACATCAATGCCTTCTTTCGAAACTCGTCTGTATATTCCTACATTGAATGACCTTTACTAACTTTTAGTCCCTGCCATTCTATTAAATAACTTTCCTTGTATCCCAATGGATAAAATTGATTTCTAAGTGCAGTAATAAATTCAAATCACAATGGAAAAATCTTACCAATATGCTGAGTGCCTTTCTATAACTTACTCTGCCACTAGATCAATGTTGTGCCTTCTAAACGAAGCGATGCTAGCCTAATTTTGACTACATCTTCAGTGATCTATTGCACGCCACAGTAGACCTCCATTTTCCTGACCCAATTGTCAAGCTTCTCGGCATCAACTTTTCCATTATACATGGGTAACTCGAAATTAAAATCGAGTTTCAACAACAGTTTCGACTTTTCAGATGGATTCAAGAGAGAAGCAATAAGGTCTTTCTGATCACCTTCATCTTCTTTTCCAGATTGTGATGGTTATCCTTCTTCGTCTTTAGGCTTTTTGTCTTCATCTTTGGATTTCTTGAACTATCAATACATTTCTTTGACCATGGCTCGTAAGGTCATCAAAGCATCTACAAAACCAACTTCAGATCATCTCTCCTCCTTGAGTTGTCCTTCTTCTTGAGCCAACTTCTGGATCTCCTACAACAAGTTCTCCTTCACCAAGCTTTGACTTTCTCATAGTGATCATGCACACTTGAAATCACAATTATCAACACTCGCTCTGATACCAAAATGATACCAAATAAGATCTTTAATTGAAATTGTGATTTGCTTATGTTCAAAAACAAGTTAATGCATGAATTATTAGAACACCACTTAATCACATAAACTGTAAAGCATGGAGAATTGAATAATAATGTTGCAGAAAAATAATAGAACAAAAAACATGTGAAAAATAAAATGACACAAGAAATTGATAACGAAGTTCGTCTATCTCGAAGACTATAGCTTCCGGCCCAGTCTCCAATGAGGAGGTCTTTTATATTAATAAAACTTAATAATCCATACAACATATCAAATTTACATCAATAGAATTTCTAACTGGTCTAATTGTGATCTTCTCAACCTCAGGAATCTGATGCAACTAACGGCACTAAAAAAACTTCTTACAACTCCCATAATAAACCTCTTACAACTCCCATAATTTCGAAAACTACTCCAAAAATTCTTCTCACAATTCCCATTCATTATTTCTTAACATTACATTACCATATTATAATATTATTTTGGTAACCAAAAATATCCATCTATAACCACTTTACATAAATAATCCTTATCACTTCAAAATAATCTTACATTAAATCTCCCCATATCCATTTCTAACAAAACCCAACTAAATATTAAAATGGCATTTTATATTTGGTGTTTAGTTTGTTATTTTTAAAATCATAATTCAGTGGCTCCAACCCACTTATACCATGTAGCACCCAAAGTTAATGCATATTTGTAAGTTCATCACCATGATACGTTCCAACCTTGAATTCCAACATTCACTTATAAGAGTTATGGCTCATAACTAACACCATAAACTTTAATAAATGGATAATGATACAACGCATGGAGGTATACGTGGTATGTGATAACAAACGGATAATGTGGATGATACAACGCATGGATAGTTAACGGAGGTATAGTATAATGGAGCGGAGCATAGCATAGATTTGTTATGGCGGAGGTATAAGTGTGGAGTCGGTTAGCATATAGCGTAGAGGTGGTGGCATAGAGTTGTTGTGGCAGAGATGTAAGTATGGTTTTTAATTTATATATAATGCATTATATTATTAATATATGGTTTATATATAATTTTATGTATTTAAATATAATTTTTAATGTACCATAAATAAAAATCATTTTTAATGTTATTATTTATATCTAAATTTTACTATACAATTAATTGGAGATATTACCACTGTAAAGAAGTTGGAGATCTGCCACTGAGGTGAACCTATACTTTTTCCATGTGTCGAGCATTAAAACATTGGTTCATCACAAACTTCTACAAGCAATTCCTCATTCATTCGGAGGTCAAATGTTCCTGTTCAAGTTGCCTTAGGATCGTTTCTATGAACTCTACATAATGGCGTTACTTTCGCTTGATCAATTTCAGATCATTTCCTGATCATTTTCAGATCAATCAATTTCGAGGTAAAGCCACCTTATGGTGGAAAGAAATTAAGACAATCCAGGGAATTGATGAGTAGGAGGTGACATGAGAGAATTTTCAAAAACATTTTAAAGACAAATATTTGACAGAGCGATTTTATGATGAAAAAGCCAAGGAATTTCATGATTTGAGGTTATGACAACTAACCATGGATGAAATCGTAACTAAGTTCACCTCCTTAATGTGGTATGTCCCATATATTTGGGAGGATAAAAATAAGCTACAATGCTTCATTAACAGTTTACTGGCATTTATGAAGGAAATATTAGAATTTGACAACCCCAAGACAATGGATGAGTTAATTTGTAAGGCTCGACTTTGCTACCAACAAATGAGGTAAAAGGGGGAAGGTAGGAATAATTGGTCGAATAAGAAAGGTGTTAGGTCCCTATAATACTAGTGTAACACCTTATTGTTGTGGTGTCAACCTTGTAGGTTCTGGAAGGCTAGGAGAAACAACACTTCCATGTTTACAACTGTGATAGCAAATACATTAAAGGTCATAAGTGTGTTGAGAAGAAATTATTTTACATAGATTGTAAAGAGGTGCAAGAAAAGGATCAAGAAACATCAAAAGAAGATGATATACACCAGGAACCAACCCCAGAGAAAGAAGAAATGAATCCGACCATATCTTGTAAAGCATTGGAAAGAATTACCACTCCTCAAACTCTCAAGATAGAAGGACATATCAAGAAGAAAAAGGTTCAAGAAGTGAAATATCACATCGATCATCAAGCAATGAATCTGACAATATCTTGTAATGCATTGGCCAGAATTACCACTCCTCAAACTATCAAGATAGAAAGACATATCAAGAAGAAAAAGGTAATAGTGTTGATTGATTCGGGCAATACCCATGATTTTATTCATTATAAGATAGCCAAGGAATTGTATTGCTTCCTATATCCAGCACCAAATTGTCAAGTGATGTTTGCAAGTGGAGGAACCATAAATTTATCTGGAAAGTGCTATAATATCAAGCTATCCATGGGAGAATATGTATTGAATAGCCCAATTCTTTCCATTCCAATAGGTGGGGTTGATGTTGTACTAGGAGTCTAATTGCTACAATCCTTGGGTACAATAAGGGGTTACACTAGTACTATAGGGATCTAATAAAAGGATGGAAGACTTTCCAGAATACCAAAAATGTAAAACCTATCAATAATAAGAATATACATAAAGGACAACAAAATAAACCGTTTGGGAAAAATTAACAAAGATTCAAATTCTAGAATGAGTCCAGATAATTTTAAGATTCTAGTAAACCTAAACGGAGTCAAATAACAAAATCTCCCTTGTAATGTCGGGGCTTTGGGGAACCCCACTATTATAATAATTTTCCACATTACACCAGAACAGAAATAATCGTCAACATTCAATAGTATTCTATGGTTGGAAGGTAGCAAGAACTAAGCCAAGAATCAACGCTCCCTTAGAGGATCATTAGGTTGAATATCAACCTACAATTATGGAACGGGAAGGTAAAATAGCTAACCATATTGTTTCTATTTTAGTAGACCCAGGGGAAATCTTGAGCTATGTCAGCCCCAAAATAGTTGAATCATCTAAATTACAAGCTAATAAATTTAAATAGGAGCTAAAATAAGGGTGAATGCTAAGGTAGATAACAACCTTATTGAGATAGCGAGATAACATATTAGAGTGAATTTGAATATGTTACCTTTAGGGTTCTATGATGTATTAATTGGAATGGACTAGTTAGAAGTACATTGGTCCTTAGTGAACTATAAGGAGAGAACCATAAGCTGCCTTATAGAGGAAGGCAATAGGGAAGAACTCCCAGGAATCAAGAGGCCTATTAAGTTATGATTGATTACAATGACCCAACTAGGTAAATGTCTTAGGAAAGGTTCCCTGATCTATGTTGTGCAAGTTGGATACTCTAACACTGTTGGGTCCCTATAATACTAGTGATTACCCCATTACTATTGTAGTTATACCCCTTATTTATATTGTTGTGCCCCTATTACCCCCATATTGTTATTTCTGTGCCCCTTAGAATCCCTCTATTGTTATTTTTGTGGCTTTATATTATTATTGTTAGGTCGGCTGGATTATATTGTGACTCCTTAGACTCCTATATATAGAAAGGAGGTTTTGTCATTTGTATCATCCAAGAATTGTTCATTTATGTAATGTAAAGGAGGTTGCCCCCTCGAAGAGGCTGAATTCTAAGGCGTTGATATTTCTTTTCTATCTTTTCTTGAGCTGGTTTCATAACATTTGGTATTGGAGCTTTGGATTCTAGGGTTTCGCTGCTCCAAACAGGTCATCGTGGCATTTTCGCTATAACTTTTTTTTCTGTGACGTTTCAGAAGTCGCAAAAAAAAACCATTTGAGAAGACATCGCGCTGAAACTTGGGTCCGAATTTCAGGGCATTTCGCACGATATTTTCGGAGATATGATTTGAGGAAGTTGGTCTTTTTGCAGACTCCTGAATTACATTCAAAACAGGTGACCTGGGGAAAATCGTCATAACTTTCTTTTTGAGCATTGGATTGAAATTTCGTAAGAAGGTCACTGCGGGAGATTGTGCATAACTCTTTCTTGGAGAATCCAATTTAGATCAGACTAGTGGCATTGGAAAGAGGACATAGAAGGCTACTACAGGTCACAGTTTCAGAACTGGATGATTCGAAATTACAGAGATACATCAGATTCAATATCAGGCTTCTACAAAGTAAAAAAAAGGTGTGTAGTTTTTTTTTTATTTTTATTTTTGCATAAGCTTGGTTTGAAGGAATTCAAAGGGCATAGTAAAGCGTTATTATCGGTAACTGATGCCCCGAGGAAAGAAAATGCAAACACCTAGTAAGGAACCTGAAAGCTCTAGCATGACTCATGAAGAAGAGGAAGAAATGCTACATGATATATCAAAATTACAAGAACAAGTGCAACAGATGTCACGCTCACAAAAGCTAACAGATGCTAAGATAAATGGCGTGGAATCTAAGATAAATGGTGTGGAATCTAAGATAAAGGGCATGGAAGCTAAGATGGATGATCTGAAGACAGAATTGAGGACAAATTTGAAGACAGACATGGCAGATTTGAAGACAGATTTGACAAATTTTCTACAAGAAATACTTACTAATGGTGAAAAGGTTGTAAAGGAAACTCATGATGTGAACAAAAGAAATGTTAATCATGATTCCATAGACTCTAATGTTGGATCGAAGACCCACCATATTCCAAAAATCGATATGAGAAAGTTTGATGGCAAGGATCCCGCCACATGGATATTACAGATGGAGCAGTTCTTCGATCTCAATAATGTGCAAAACACACAAAAGGTGCGTATGGAAACTTTATATTTGGAACCAAATCAGTTTGTATGGTATCAATGGCTTTGCTCTCGTAAACAATTTATCACTTGGGCAATTTTTACAGAAGAATTGATAGCACAATATGAGGATACAAAAAGCAACACATTTTTTAGCCAATTGATAAGTCTCAAACAAAAGGGTTCAATAATGGAGCACATTGAGGAGTTCCAAAAATTGAACATAAGGGTAAAAGATATTCTAGAGGAGCATAGGATTGATGTGTTCATAGGGTCTTTAAATGATAATATCCAACATGATGTGCGCCTTTGGGAACCTGATTCATTAGAGAAGGCATTCAGGTTAGCAAGAAAAATGGAAAGCAAAATTATGGCAACTAGGAAGCATACCATTCACAACTATAAAGATGGAAGTGTTGTTTCCCATAGTCTTCCACAACCTACAAGGTTGACACCACAAAAATTGGAAGAAAAAAGAGCAAAAGGGCTTTGTTACAATTGTGATAGCAAATACACAAAAGGTCATAAGTGTGCTGAGAAGAAATTATTCTACATAGATTGTGAAGAGGAAGAAGAAAAGGAGCAAGAAAGGTCAAAAGAAGAGGATATATTCCAGGAACAAAGCCTAGATGAAGAACAAATAAATCCGACCATATCTTGTAATGCATTGGCGGGAATTACCACTCCTCAAACCATCAAGATAGAAGGACAAATCAAGAAGAAAAAGGTAATAGTGTTGATTGATTCAGGAAGCACCCACAATTTTATTCATTGTAGGGTAGCAAAAGAATTGAATTGCTTCCTATATCCAGCACCAGAGTGTCAAGTGATGATTGCAAATGGAGGAACAATAAATTGTTCTGGAAAGTGCCATAATATCAAGCTATCCATGGGAGAATATGTATTGACTAGCCCAATGCTTTCCATTCCAATGGGAGGTGCTGATGTTGTACTAGGAGTCCAATGGCTACAATCCTTGGGTACAATAGCTTTTAATTTTCAAGAACTTTTCATGAAATTTTCTGTGGAAGGAAAGGAAGTTGAATTAAGGGGTATTGCAGGGAAACCAGGAAAGATAATCAGCTCTAATGGCATGACAAAGCTTCTAAAAAAGGAGCAAAAAGGTGTAATTGCACAATTATGTTCGCTAGATGTTTCCACATTGGAATCATCTATTTCTCCAGATCTCCAAAAAGTCCTGGACAATCATTCCAAGGTATTTGAGACTCCCAAAGGTCTCCCACCTATGCATGATCATGATCATGCTATTCATCTGATTCCAGGAAGTGTTCCTCCAAACATCAGGCCGTACAGATATCCATATGTCCAAAAAAGTGAAATTGAACGTATGGTTGCAGAAATGCTAGAGGCTGGTATAATTCAACCGAGTCAAAGTTCTTTCTCAGCTCCAGTAGTATTGGTGCACAAGAAGGATGGATCATGGCGCATGTGTCCAGATTATAGGGAGCTCAACAAGCTCACTATTAAAGATAAGTTCCCCATTCCTGTCATTGATGAATTACTGGATGAATTGCATGGATCAATTTACTTCACCAAGTTGGATCTTCGTTCGGGATATCATCAAATCAGAATGAAGATTGAAGACATTCCGAAAACGACATTTAGAACTCATGAGGGTCATTATGAATTTTTGGTCATGCCTTTTGGCCTTACCAATGCACCTTCAACATTTCAAGGTTTGATGAATTCAATTTTCAAACCATTCCTTAGAAAATTTGTGTTAGTATTTTTTGATGATATACTAATCTACAGCAAGTCTTGGAAGGATCATGTTGAACATGTTGACAAGGTGCTACAACTATTGGAGGAGAAACAATTATATGCAAAAAGATCCAAATGTTTCTTTGGAGTCCAGGAGGTGGAATATTTGGGTCATATTGTATCTCATGAAGGAGTTAAGGTAGACCCTAGCAAAATTAAAGCCATTAAGGAATGGAAAATCCCCACATCCATAAAGCATCTGCGAGGATTTCTTGGGTTGACAGGGTATTATCGCAAGTTCGTTAAGAATTATGGGAGAATAGCAGCACCTCTAACAACATTATTGAAGAAAGATTCATTTTCATGGACTTCGGAAGCAACAAAGGTCTTTAAACATCTTAAAGACAAAATGTGCCAAGCACCGGTCTTAGCTACACTGGACTTCACAAAAACCTTTATTGTGGAATGTGATGCTTCAGGAAATGGAATTGGTGTTGTTCTAATGCAAGATGAAAGACCCATTGCTTTTGAAAGTCGTCCAATCAAGGGAAAGTTTTTAAGCAAAGCTATTTATGAGAAGGAAATGTTGGCAATACTCCATGCACTTAAGAAATGGCGACCCTACCTAATGGGAAGACACTTCAAGGTAAAAACGGATCATGATAGCCTTAAATACTTTTTAGAACAAAGATTATCCTCTGAAGAGCAACAAAAGTGGGTCACAAAGATGTTGGGTTATGACTTTGAAATCATCTACAAAAAAGGGAAGAAAAATGTGGTGGCAGATGCACTCTCAAGAAAGGATGAGGATATGGAAGCATTGTTGTGTGCCATTTCTATTATCCAACCAGATTGGATAAACGAAGCAAAGGAGGAATGAAAGAATGACGAAGAAGTGTGGGCACTTATTCGAAAGCTACAACAAGATTCCAGTACTTCTGATACATTTAGCTGGCAAAATGATTCGTTATGGTACAAAGATCGCTTATACCTCTGTAAGAATTCCCAGCTAAAACAAAAGATTCTTATGGAATTGCACACTTCTCCCTTAGGAGGGCACTCAGGATTTTTAAAAACTTACCACAGGGTTAAGAAGGAATTTTTTTGGGATGGCCTTAAATCAGATATTCAAAAGTTTGTGGCGGAATGTTTGGTTTGCCAACAAAATAAAGTTGAAACAATTAAGACACCGGGTCTATTACAACCTTTATCCATTCCAAGCCAACATTGGGAGGAGGTTTCAATGGATTTTATCACAGGTTTACCCAAGTCTGAGGGAAAGAGTGTCATCATGGTGGTAGTTGACAGACTTACCAAGTATGCACACTTTTGTGCATTATCACATCCATTTAAAGCCAGTACAGTTTCTACTGCATTTATGGAAACAGTTCAAAAGCTACATGGAAACCCAAAGATTATTGTAAGTGACAGAGATCCCATTTTCACTGGAAATTTTTGGACAGAATTATTTTCTTGTCTTGGTACTCAGTTAGCTCATAGCTCATCTTATCATCCTCAATCTGATGGGAAAACTGAGATAGTAAACAAATGTTTGGAAGGATATCTTCGTTGCTTTGTATCTGATAAACAGACACAATGGGTCAAATGGTTGCCTCTGGCTGAATGGTGGTATAACACTTCCTTCCATACAGCAACAAAAATGACCCCATTTATGGCACTTTATGGGTACCAACCACCATCAATCACATCATATTTAAGAGAAAATTCTAAGGTTCAGGCAGGGGAACATCACATCGAACATCAACAACAAGTCCTCCAACTCTTAAAGGATAACCTCGTGTTGGCACAAAATAGAATGAAACAACAGGCAGATCAACATCGCAGTGAAAGAAGTTTTGATGTAGGTGATTGGGTATTCCTACGGCTACAACCATATAAGAAAATGTCCCTAAAGCAAGCTAAGAAGGATAATAAATTATCACCAAAGTATTATGGTCCGTACAAGGTATTGGAAAAGATTGGTACTATGGCATACAAATTGGAGCTTCCTGCAGCTTCTCGACTACACCCAGTTTTCCATGTTTCATGTTTAAAGAAGGTTATAGGCAACAAACTCCCAGTTCAAACAATATTGCCAGAACTTGAAGAGGAAGGAAAAATTATATTGAAACCAGAAGCAGTCACAGAAACAAGAACTCGACAGCTACGAAATCGATCAATTTCAGAGTATCTTATCAAGTGGAAGAACTTATCCGCTAAAGATTCCACATGGGAGGATGAGAATTTTATGCAGAAGTATCCAGAACTGCTCAAGCGTTGAGGACAACACTTTTTTGAAGGAGAGGGGCATGTTGGGTCCCTATAATACTAGTGATTACCCCATTACTATTGTAGTTATACCCCTTATTTATATTGTTGTGCCCCTATTACCCCCATATTGTTATTTCTGTGCCCCTTAGAATCCCTCTATTGTTATTTTTGTGGCTTTATATTATTATTGTTAGGTCGGCTGGATTATATTGTGACTCCTTAGACTCCTATATATAGAAAGGAGGTTTTGTCATTTGTATCATCCAAGAATTGTTCATTTATGTAATGTAAAGGAGGTTGCCCCCTCGAAGAGGCTGAATTCTAAGGCGTTGATCTTTCTTTTCTATCTTTTCTTGAGCTGGTTTCATAACAAACACCAAGGAAAAAATAGCCACCTTAGAAAATTTACCACTAAATATTAACTTTAGAAAGTCTACCCCAAAATTAAATATTAACTTTACAATAGAGTTCATTCCGGGAGTAGTCCTAGTGTTAGAGTCCCATATCGTATTGAATATTCCTGACTTAACATAACTAAAGATGCAGTTGCAAGAGTTACTTGATAAAGGGTACATCCGTCCATGTGTGTCACATTAGGGAGTCCTTGTGCTTTTCGTGAAGAAAATAGATGAAACATTGTGAATGTGCATTGATTATAGGAAATTGAACAAATTAATAGTTAAAAACAAATACCCGTTGTCAAGAATCAGTGATCTGTTTGATCAAGTTAAAAGTGCCACTGTATTTTCCAATATTGATTTACAATCTGGTTATCATCAGATCTAAATAAAGGACACGAATATTTATAAGACAACATTTAGGATTCGATATGGGCATTGTGACTTTGTGGTGTTTCCATTTGAGCTTAGCAATGCCCCAACAACATTCGTGAGCTTAACGAATGGTATCTTTCATCTTTGCATAAATTTGTTCTAATTTTTATTAACGACATTATGATCTATTCAAGGAATTTAGAGGAACATAAGGAACATCTTCATATAATATTACAAACTCTGCAGGATCATCAGTTATATGGTAAGTATAGAAAATGTGATTTTTATAAGGATCAAATACAATATCTAGGGCATATAATCTCATATGAAGGAATACCTATAATTCCAGAGAAAATCAAGACTATCATGGAATGGCATGTTCCCAAGAGGATGAAAAATATTCGATCTTTCATGGGTCTGGTGGGATATTATCATCGATTCATAGAAATATTCTCTAAAATTGCATATCTTATAACTTCCTTGCAAAAAAAAGGAAAAACCTTTAATTGGATAGGATACTATGAGCATACATTTGATCTAGTAAAGAATTTACTTGCTACAAACCCTATACTAAAAATCGCTGACCCTGTAAAGGAATTTGTAGTCTACACAGATGCTTGCAAATAAGGGTTGGGCAAAGTTATGATGTAAGAAGGCATGGTGATAACTTACAAATATCAGAAGTTAAAAGATCATGAGAAAAGGTATTCTACTTATGATTTAGAACTTTCTATTATAATTCACGCCTTAAAGTTATGGTGACATTATCTATTGGGAAAAAGGTTTATTTTAATGACTGACCATAACAATTTAACAACATTTTTTAAAAAACCTCACCTTAATGCATGTCAAACCACATGGACTGCTTTTCTAAGTGATTTCAACTTTTACATAAAACATCTCAAGGAAAAGGAAAACCATGTCTTTGATGCTTTAGGTAGAAAATTGCATTGCGTGTATGAGATCTATTATAGTCAAATAGAAATTAGTTTTGCGGACTAGATCAAGGAGGCTGCCTAAAAGGATCTAGAATATGAATTTTTATGGAAGCAAGCTAAGTTGAAACCTAATTCTAGAAATCAATCTGAGTACGATATAAACAAAGAAGGTTTGTTTACTTATAAGGGTAGAGTCAACTAACTGTTAAGAAATTAATTTTGGATGAATTCCACAGAAGCCCATATGTTTCTCACCTTGGATATCAGAAACTATTTACGGTAATAGCGAAAAGTTATTTCTCGCCTGGAATAAGAAGGGATATTGCAAATTATTTAGCAAAATGCTTGGAATGCCAACAAGTCAAGGTCGATCACTAATACCCGACATGATTGCTACATCCATTACCCATCCTTGAGTGGAAAGGGGATGTCACTACTTTAGATTTCATAACAGGACTACCTAAAGAAAAAAGGCACAATGACTCCATCATGGTGGTTGTGGATAAGTTACATAAAACAATCCATTTTATCCTAGTACAATCTACATAAAAAATTGTTCAAATTGCTGACATTTTTATGAGAGAAATATTTCAGTTAAATGACATACCTAGGGTGGCCATGTAAAATAGAGATGTGAGATTTAATTCTGCATTTTGGAATGCTCTTTTCGTTAGGATGGGCACCCAAGTTCAGTTCAGTATTGCATATCATCCTCAGATAGATTGGCATACCAAACATGTGAACTAGGTGCTTTAAGACATGCTAAGAATGTCTATTATGCAACAACCAACCAATTGAGAAGTTTACCTTCATCTACTTGAATTTTCATATAAAAATAGTTATCATGAGTCACTGAAAATGAGTCCTTTTGATGTATTATATGGAAGGGAGTGTGAAACAATGATAAATTCGAGTAAGCCTAAAGACAAGCTACTCTTGGGGCCTGATATGCTAGCAGAGATGGAGTAGACTATTAAGAATATTCAACAAAACCTTAAGGCCAACCAAGATAGACAAAAGGACTATGAAGATAGGGAAAGGACTTATAGATAATTTCAGATTAGAGACCATGTTTATGTGTGGGTTAAACCCAAGACAAGTACCTTAAGATGGGGTGGCTATGAAAAACTAACTCCCCGTTACTACGACCCTTTCAAAATACTAGAAAGGATAGGACTCGTAGTGAATGTTGCATGACTCGTACTTGTATAAGACTCATCTTGATATTGACTTGGTGATCCATATAAGACATGGGAACGACCTGTATAATACTCGTATAAGACTCAGATTTTTTTCCCACTTTTCCCTTTTCCTCCACATCTCCGAAAAAAATTGTTTAAAAAAAAATCAATTTTTTATGGCCTCCATGGGTCTTATGCACATCATATATGGTTCTTCACGGTTTCAATTCTGGTATCCAAGTTTTATGCATGTTTTGGTGGGTACAGGTGTAAACTGCGAGTTTTATGTGAGTGACCCATCTCGCTATAAGACTCATCAAGACCCGTGGGTACTCGCGGGTCTTATAAGAGTCATGCTACACTTCCTGTAGCATACCATCTTGCACTACCTAGTCATATATGATTTCATAATTTATTTCATGTTTCATTACTGAAGAATTCTATGTATGATCCTTGACATGTTATTAACTTACGAGAAGTGTAGGTAAATGTAATAATCAATTTATAAATAGACATATGGATGTCCTTGATTCATAATTAATAAGAACTAATGACAAATTTATGTGTTTGTTCATGGCGATCCAAATGGAGAGTTTCTGGTAGAACCTCTAGATCAGAGAGAAACAATGTTATGAAGGCAATTTATCACCCAAGTTAAAGTGCAGTGGAGGCACTTTAGCCCGGAGGAGGCCACTTGGGAAGACATCAAAATTGTGCATGCAACATATCTTGATCTATTCCAGAGGTAGGAATGAACATCAGGGATGGTCTTCCACATTAGGGGGGGATGTAACACCCCCAGGTACCAAAAACATTTTGTATCTACTTTACTATTCAGAATTGGTAAACAATGGTCTTAGTGGAAAATTTTAGTAAGCTGATAATAGTTAAATGAGAAATTATTTTATTTAATTTTGGTTAAAATTAACAAGACTTGGAATTTATGGGAAAAGACACAAGAATGAGATCGTTAATTATGAGACAATTACAGACAATTAGTTACTCTCTCCCTAGAGATAAACATCTCAGTGGGAAAAGGGGTTCAAGGAAAGAAAAAGGAAGAAAGGATGGAGGCACCTAAAAAGAGAGAAAGTGAAAGATGGAACACTAGGTAGGACACTTCCTTTAAGGAACTCTCGAGCTGGGTTGTGAACCAATGGAGTCCTTACATGAATGGTGAAAATTCTTGGCTGGATTGGGAAAGTATTGATGCTAGAATAGACCCTAGAGGTCACTCTCTATCAACTATCCTAGAGGCTGAGAGATCGGGGGGATATCAGATGTAATTGTCATTCTCGTGGCTGCAAGGAGAGGTCGATTTCTCAGTAAATTCCTTGACTATTGAGTGTGAGATAAGTATATTGAAAAAGTTATGTAGATACAGAAATGTACTCTTTCTTTTGAATGAAATGTGTGGAAGAACAGTAGAGGAATAATGACCTAATTCATAAAAATGGAACCACTATAATTAATAGTATGTTTTGTCTTGAATAAAGAAAAGTGAAATGATTTGTAATTTTATAAATGGTATGTTTAAGGAAAAAAGGATTAAGTAACCTGTGATTGTAATTAATCTATTGAGACTAATGACAAAATTGAAGTATTTATGGTAGAGTGGGACTAGGCAGTATAATGTCATAATAATTAAAAAAATCATGACCCTTGGCTCAGGATTGAATGAATCTACTACATAAAATTAATGCTTATGGTGAAGCAAAATCGACCGTGATTTCATGTGGAGGAAATAAGAGATAGCAAGGTCATATTTGGAAATGGGGTTAAGAGGATAAATACGACACTTGTAACCCATAAATATTTATAAATTCATAAGCTGTGCTAAAAGATAAATAGTAAAGCCCATTACCGATGGATAGAAAAGAAACTGTGTACAATAATAATAAATACTAGTAATATTGAGGAGTTGAGGAAACCCGTTTGGATTCAAGGTCTATTTGACTCAGGTCAGCAACCTAAAACCTGTTTGGAACCCTGATAGATAGGGGGCAGGGTATCCATGACTAAGAGAAATGGAAATAAATTCTTTTTGTAATTTAATTCATACACTGAAATTTTGAAATATTATTGACCATGAAACACCACAAGAGACTATTTATAAATAGTATTAAACACAATAAATTTGTGGTATGGAGTGTAAACAAAAATATCCACCATTCCATAAACTATAATAAATTTCTCAAATGCCACAATTTAAACATTAAGTCGATGGCATTATGAATAAAAATTACTATTATTGAAATAACCATAAGCGTACAACCACTTTTAATGTAAATAAATACTATACAAAGTTAACAAAATCATAGCACTTGCGTGGAAGGATAAAAGCCCAATATCAGGCTAGGGTTTATACAATAAAAACATTTGTCCAACAATTTATTTGGAATCTAGCCTACGACAAACAAACCCTTAAGAATAATCTCAAAACTCTTAACCCATAGTAATTGTAGGGAAGCCTAACCCATAAATTATTTATAACTTGGAAATAAACCAAGGGATGGCACTTGAAGAGAACCTGGGAAGAAAAATACTATTAGGAGTGCCCAACTCTGTAGTGATTGACCTCGTAGACAAATTATTTATAGCTGCAGAAGGCATAGTATTTACCTACAGAGAACATGGAAGCAAAATATAAAAAATATTTGCCTATTTAAAGGAGAAAGAGAGTGCATAGTAGAACAGAAACCAAAGGAATAGTGTCCGCACCTGTAATAAAATCCTTATGAAGTGGAAGACCATGAGATAGATATTCATCGGAAAACATCAAACGTTAACACTGAAACCCATCTCCCGAATATACTTGGTGAAGAAATTTAGAGGTCAGAAGGAGATATACCTTCCATGCCATAACTCACGGGATGTAAAACCTGAAATAACAATGTCTATTTGAAGCCAAGCCTATCATAACCAACTAAAACAATAAAAAACCATAGAGTAATTACCGGAACCTAAAGGGAAATCTAAACTTAATAAGTGGAGCAGAGCATACTTAAAGGAAATTCAATGAGAAAACCCTTGGTTCAAGTTGAGTCCAGTGCATAACCCTTCGACCAGACAGAGGAGGAAGAATGATAGACAGAGCAATTAGTTACCATATTGCACAAGGGCATGGTTGGGCCATCAGATCTAAAACCTAGAAGATTAAGCGATGGATCAACACCACTTGTCCAATCATCATTATAATGTAGTATGTTTGGCGGGTGGGAATCTAATGTATTATTTTGACATAGACTTATAGTTGTAGCTCCAAGAAGATAACACCGGCACATATATTACATATTATGTTGCCAAAAATTATGAAGGGTATGCGATGACTTTATAACCTTAATAACATATAGAATAAAGAGTATTAACAAAGAGAAATCTAATGGAAATTGAACAACGACGACTAATTAAATACCATATGTACGTATCGCCATATTTAAAAAATATGTAATATGATTTCATGAGTCCTAATTACACAGATTATGGCATCCACGAAATAAGCGTGAATACACATTTTTTTTTCATTTCCCTTTCTTGTATATTGGTATTGGTAGATGTTACAATATATAATAATTTAATAAAAATCGAATATCTCAAAACATACTAAAAATAAATTTCATTTGTCCATACACCTCCTCTTCTTTTTCCATTTTATATTATCACAATAATTCAAATATCATTGGATTCCAATTAAAAAACATAAACATCTAACCATTAGAGTTCATCAAAATTATTGTTGCTAAAATCATATTCCCATGCACAATCCAATACTAACCCCCATAAATATTGAGATAAGGGATTTTCATTTTTTCTAATATCTTCCATTAGCCCACCCATCTCACCAAATCATATTTTTATGAAGATTCATGATATGATTGAGTATTATTGTTTTTTTTTTAATAATGGTTCAAACTAAAGTTTATATATACATAAGTGATTTTCATTTTTTTAATACCTTCCATCAACCCACACCATCTCACCAAGTTAGATTTTTATGAAGATTCATGATCTGATTGATTATCATTTTTTTAACATATGGTTCAAACTAAAGTTTTCATATATAAGTGATTTTCATTTTTTAATACCTTCCATCAACCCACTCCGTCTCACCAAGTTATATTTTTATGAAGATTCATGATCTGATTGAGTATCATTTTTTTTAAACATATGGTTCGAACTAAAGCTTTCATATATATAAACGATTTTCATTTTTTTAATACCTTCCATGAACCCACTCCATCACACCAAGTTAGATTTGTATGAAGATTCATGATCTAATTGAGTATCATTTTTTTTAAACATATGGTTCGAACTAAAGTTTTCATATATATATATATATATATATATATATATATATATTCCATTGTCTCACTCTTTTTTTTAAATATCTTCCTTCACCTCACCCTATTCCACTAGGTTGTTTTTTTCTAAAATTAAGATTCCCTACTCCACTAGGTTGACTCTTTCTAAAATAACATTCGTAATATAATTTATAATAAAGTTGTTAAATTTTTATAATGTATTTTCAAATTTTTTATAATAATTTAATTTTAACAAAAAAAACTTTTCAAATATATATAATTTTTAATTTAATAAAAAATAAAAATTTCAAAACCTATTTCTATTCATACAATTTTTTTCTCTTTCTATTTTATCTTATCACAACAATTCAAATATCACTTAATTCTAGTTAAATAATCGAACAAATCTAATAGTTAAAGTGCATCAAATAGTGATTTTAATTTTTTAATATTTTCTATCACCTCATCCTGTCTCACGAGGTTGAATTTTTATGAAAACTAAATAGTGATTTTAATTTTTTAATATTTTCTATCACCTCATCCTGTCTCACGAGGTTGAATTTTTATGAAAACTAAATCCATGATATGATTGACTACAACAATTCATTTAAAATAAAATCTAAATTTAACAAAATAAAAATGAGAATTGTTTTTTGGAAATTGGTTATTTATTATAATGATTTGGTCCAAACTAAAGTTTTTATAAATATAAAAACAAATAATTTTTTTTTGAATATTTTCTATCGGAGTTGTATTTAGTGCGACTTTTTGGAAGCTTTTCAGGTAGATCTCCAGTGGATTTTTCCGGTTTAATTTTTTTAAAATCTGGCTAGAATTCATTGAAATCACAATATTGATGGATAAATCCTGCACAATAGAAGTACCCTAGGGGTTTTTCATGGTGCTTAATGCATATATACAGTAAAAAAAACTAGTTTAAATAACACAAATCAAGATTTTACCTCAATTTTTTCCACTTGATTCTGGCACCAGAAACTCCAAAAAGTCGCACTATAGACAACTCATTTTCTATCACCTCACCACTTCCTACTAAATTGATTTTTTTTATAAAATTAAGATGTGTAATATAATTAAGTATGGTTCACACCAGTTGAATTTTTCTAAAATTGATTTTTTCTAAAATTAAGATCTGTAATATAATTAAATATGGTTGACACCTAGTTGAATTTTTCTAAAATTAAGATCTGCAATAAAGTTAATTATGGTTCCATCGAGTTGAATTTTTCTAAAATTAAATTCTATAATATAGTTCAGAAAGTTCTTAGATTTGTAGTCTAACTTTTATAAAATAATAAAATAAAATAATTTTTAAAACAATTATTTATTAAATTTAAATTAATTAATTAATACTAGAATTAATATTATAATCTAAAAATATATTATTTATATATTCAAAATTATATTTAAATGATTGAAAATAATAATTATTGAGTTGAGGTTTTCGTGATCCATATCAATGTTGAGAAGATTTTTCGGCGAAATCACATCATGATATATTTGTTGACGCATTTCGAACCAATAATCTTATAAAAAATTAAGTCATGAACTTCCAATTAAAAAACACAAAAAGAAAACATTAAAAAAAAACATGTAATAATAGATTACATCAAATTTTTATTACTAAAACCATCTTTCCATACACAAACTAATACTAATCCTCATATATATTGAGGTGAGTGTTTTTCTTTTAACATCTTTCATCGCTCCACCCTCATCCTAATTAATCAAATAAAATAAAATAAAATATCTAATAGTAAACTCCATCAAAATTTTATTACTAAAACCATCTTTCCATGCACAATCCAATACCAATCCTCATAAATATCTAGATAAATGATTTTCCTCATTTAATATCTTCCATCCGTTCACCCATCACATTCTACTAATGTTTGTTTGTTTGTTTATTTTTATTTTATTTTATGAAAACTAAGATCCATCGTATGGTTGTTAACCATCTTTTCTTTTTCTTTTTTTAAACATTAAAATAAAAGTTTTTTCTTCTTTGAAATTGGTTTATTTATTGTAATGATGTAGTACAAACTGAAGTTTTCACAAATAAAAAAATAAATGATATATATATTTTTAATGTCTTTCATCACCTTCCTCTATCTCATCACTTGAATTTTTATAAATATTTTTTTATAAAAATAAGATTTTTAATATAGTTTAGTAAGATTGTTACAATTTTTTTATCTAATTTTTAAAAATCAATATATATTTCTAAAAAATATTTATTCATTACAATTATTTAATATAAACTAAAATTCACATTAATTAAATGTGTAATCTAACTTATAGATGAAATAGTTTTTCACTGGAATTCACCAACGACAATTTCAAGAGAATAGGACAATTTCAAGACCCTTGAAAACCGCTGGTGCACTCAAATTATGAAGATTAAACAATTTAAATTCAATTTTTAAAAAATATTTTTGGGATTTTGATTAAAATTAACCAGAAAAATGGTAAGTTAGCGTATGCCCTAATTAAATATTTTTATAATTCATATACTTTTTTTCCATTTAATCTTATCACAACAATTTAAATCATTGAATTTCAGTTAAATAATCTATTTTTTTTCCATTTTATCTTATCACAACAATTTAAATATCATTAAATTTCAGTTAAATAATCCAAAAAAATATGATAGTTAAATTGCATGTAACAACTACATATATAAAAATAAAAAATTCTTTTAAGCGGAAAACAAGAAAATAAATATGGCATTAATAGAAACCAGACTATTTTTAAATGTTTACCAAGTGGATACAAATTACAGGTTTTAACACTTTTTAATTATTACGCTCTACACAGCTAGCTGACATATTACATATAACCCTTATCATTTGCATTAAACTCCCGTGGTGAAATCCTGATTCATGATTTTCTTATTAAATTGACCTGAAGGCTAGGCCACATGTCATGAACAGGGCTAGTCCTTCGGCCTGCAAATGTTAGTGTGACAGGATGGATTGCGACATGTGGTCTCACTCTCGACCGTCGATTTGTGGGAAGTGATATGACAATGCGAGAGGGATAGGGTTTAGCCAACTAATGATGCACCTCATCGGGCCGGTTGGCTAGTCATTCATTTTGGTATGCGGGAGATTCTTGTTGCTCTACAGCTGGTTCTACCTGCGAGCTTTCAAACTTGCAAGGAACCATGGAAACCACTGATCGCCTATTAATACAAGGTATTTTCGTCCATTCACCTTTGCTCAGTCCGGAATTTTCATGCGACTTAGATTGGGTTTCTGTATCCGTTTCTCGACTAGTTTGGTGGCTAACTAGTGGCCTTCCTCGCTCAGGAATGGTTCGGGGTTAATCGAATTCCACGGAGGGTGACCTAGTTCAATGCAATATTAGCAAAGGTAACATATATGAACCCTGTATTGTTCCAGTCAATTAAATATTATTTTTATATTCAAGAATGCTGAATCAAAAGGATCCATGACTTCTGTGGCAAGGCAGGTGGGCCACTAACGGCGGGAGCCCCCCAAATGCAGGTGATTGTTTCACCCTTGGCCATTCCTTTGGATTAATTTCTTGGCACGTTTTGCACCTTTGATTGCTAACAAGAGTGTTGTCATGCAGGTAAGACACCTCCAGTGCACTGACTATGTTTGTGGCTGCATTGGTGTATGCCGAGTCCTCATGGTTTGTTTTCTTCAATTGTTTCTAGGTTGGAAATATGCCCTCTGGTTTCCTACTTTCTTCCACTATGAAGTGTTAAGCATACAGTTTACTCGATGACCGAGGTTGAGGTCCGACACTTGCTCTCTGGTTTTGTTTAAACTTTTTTATAATGTTGAATTGGGGTTTACTTAGCATATTCGAGGGTTTTACTATAGCAGGACTCTAGATTATATTCATATGCTTTCCCTTTTAAATTGCTGAGAATGTTAGCAAGGGAAACAGGGTTTTTTGTTAGCAATTTTCATAGATTTACGGATAGTTTTAGAGTTGGCCCAGTATACTATTCTGTCATGTGCATAACTGATGCGGTTACTACCGTGATGGATATATTTATATTTTCTTTAAGGAATTGGGAATTTTGTACAATGTATGGTTCCCCATTAATGACTATGCATATGAAATACCTCATTTTTCTCATTATTGATTTCTTTGATTCGAATAGCATTCATATAAATAGTTGGAAGTCAATTAAAATTTATTAGGTCTGTTTTTGCATATGATTGGTCTGAAAATCCCAAAATTATGATGAGCATTATCGTTCTATGTTTTGGTAATAATCCTCCAAAGGGACTGTTTTCACTGTTTAATAAAATGAGCTTCTACAGTTTTAAAATTTGTATACAATATCTATAGAATACAAGAAGGAATACATTTGTTATGCAATGCTCATGTTTATTAGTTAATGCTTAGGTTTCTACTATATTGTTTTATCATCTATACGTACCTTAACATTTTTCGATTATGTTTCGGTTCAGATATAAATTTCGAGAAGACTTAATTTATTTCATAACTGTAATGGTACTTTCTAAACCTTATAGTGTTTTATGAAGGTGCTATACTTCACTTGTTTGTCCCCTGCTTATGAGCATATAATCTTATGAAAGCATGCTATTTTACTTGTCTATCTACCACTTGTATATATATATATATATATATATATATATATATATATATATATAGATAGATATATATATATATATATATATAGACATAGAGATATATGTATATATATATATATATATATATATATATATATATATATACATATATGTATATATCTATTCTAAAAGCATGTTATTTTACTTTTCTGTCTACGGCTTGAGAGTCTATATATAATCTTCTGAAAGCTTGCTATTTTACTTATCTGTCTGCTACTTGAGAATCTATATATATAGTCTATTTCTATCTGAAAGTCTCTCCTCCCAGCCACGAGTTTGGCGATTATGGCTAGACTCTCCCTCGAGCACTTTCGTTTCCTTACAATTAAGTAAATGTATATCCAACTATAGTTAGGTACCTTGGGCCTAAGAACTCCACTGTCTAGTCTCAAGTCCTGTACTTTTCCAAACTGTTCTTGAGTATTCTTCCCACTGGTTTATTCCACCTAGCTTTAGGAGAGCTCACTGAATATTTTTCCACCTCAATATTTCCCTTTCCAGGATAGATGGGAACTGTTTCTTGACAATTGTTTCTTTTAATTATTGGAAACAATTATTATTTTAATTAACATATCTCAATTCCTAATTATGCATTAATTAGGTAAGCAAATGTATACTGGTCTTCCAGCCTTAGTCATTGTTATATTTAACAACACAATTTAAAAGTTTAAATGGAGTGAAAAATAAAATTAAACTTAGTAACTGCACAGTAATTTTCCACATAGCCTGGGGTGTTACATCTCCCCCCCTTTTCAGGAACACCATCCCTGGTGTATTCCTGATTAAGAAAATAATGGTGCGTAAGCTTCCTGCATAAATCCCTCTTCTTCTGAGGTGGCCTCTTCCAGGCTAAAGTGATTCCACTGCACTTTAACCTCGGTGATGACCCACTTCCGCAAGGCGGTTTCTCTCTGATCATGAATACGAAGAGGTTCTACCAAGAATTCTCCTTCTGGTTCGAACCTACACATAAAAAATATCACCGTCGTAATTTTTTCTAAAATTTTTTATCCAAAAGTTAAGCATTCCCCTGACCCGATTACCTGAATATTTTCCAAGCTAATTATATGTTGAGGATTGTACACATATTGTTTTTAGCAAAGAGACATGAAAAACGTTATGGACCCAGATATGGCTTGGTAATGCAAGCTTATCAACGACTTGCCCAATCCGTTCCAGAACTTGAAAGGGTACACAATACCGGGGTGCTAACTTAGCACAACCCCTCCATTGTAAGGAACTTTGCCAGGGCTTCACTCTTAGATAAACGTGATCCCTTGGCTGAAATTCTCTATAGTTCCACTTTTTATCTGCGTACATTTTCTGCCCATCCTGGGTAGACATTAGATTTTGTCGAACCTTCTTGATTGTCTCTTCCATTTCTGCTAGCATGTCTAGACCCAAGGCTAACTTATTAACTAGGTTGTTCCAATATATGGGCACTCTACACCTTCTCCCATACAACACCTCAAAGGGGCTCATGCCCAGTTATTCATGGTGTCCATTGTTATAAGCAAATTCCACCAAGTGGATGTAGTCTTCTGATCCAAGTGGATCTTCAGATACAATGGCATGGAAAAAATCAGAGATGAAAGTGATCAGAATGTAGTCAACCCTGGACCAGAACAAAGATCTCGTCGTTCTGATTCCAATGGTGAAAATGGTACTTCAATCCAAGTCCGGATGATGAAGTTATCACAAAAAGAAAGGCTCTTCAATCCTTAATAAAACATAGGAATTTCCTTTAAAAATGGGTCTTAAAAGCCTTAAAGGAAAATTGCAATTGGAGGTCACCGGAGGGCGGACTTAAGGTTTGGGTCGTGGAACCCCCGATCGCTGATCTCCAATCAGATCAGATCGGTGGATTGGAGGCCATCGCAATTGGTGGTTATATATATATATATATATATATATATATATATATATATATATATATATATATATATACATATATATACATATATGTGGATATCGGCGAATGGACAATGCGATCGGCGATTAATCGGATCGGCGAAACCTCCAACAAACACCTAGGGTGATATATGTGTGGGATGTCGACGTGATCAACGGTCAGTCTTTCCCGAGGACTAGGCCAGGGACACAGCGAAACACCGATTTGCGACCTTAGTGTGGACTTGATACCGACTATAACCCTGATTTAATAATATTTGAGGTCCAAGCATATGGTTTTTGGGCGGATTTGCAGTGTTTTTGAGATTTTTGAAGCTTTTTCATTCAACAATAAAAATACCATTTTGAGCGGTGGTTGCACCCACCACTCTATCAACCTCCATTATTAACCAGACAACCCCGATTTGAATGGGGTTCTGTCCAAAGAATCCATTATAAAACACATTCGATGGAAGAGCACGAAGAGGCGTTTTTTATGGTTGCAACATGCAAGTTTCACAGAGGTCGAGAGTATTTGTTGAGCTTTTTTGAATAGTTCCACAATTTCAGTCTCTTCTACAGCTACTAGAAGCTTTGGCGCTGCATAACACTCCATCTCAGGCATTCATTTCATAGCCATCAGGAAGTTTGGAGGTATACGCCTATTTTGGGACAAATTGATAAATGCAATTCTGTTTATTCATGCCATTTAATAAGAAAGGCCTCTCGATTGTTGAGCTGGGCCCAGAGACGTAGTCCAAATTGGAAAAACTCCATTATCAAGCCTTGGTGTCTTCTTTTTGTGCCTATTATGTGTTTTCTTCTTCTTTTCATATGTGCACATTTATGTGTTAAGCTGCAATTTTTATATGCAATTCTTTTCTATACATCTATTTAAGCGAAAACATCCTAGATCAAGTGGTATCATAGCAGGGATTTTTAGATGTGAATTACATGTTTGTATGCTAACAAGAGGCAAGCTTCAAAGAGGCAAAGGGAATCTATAAACTTTCGATCCAGAGATCAGGTGTGCACGTCGAAGAAGAAACATGGCTGAAGAGGAAGCTCGTATTGAAGAGGAGCGCAATTTCAGAAAGACTTTCTATTCAATGGTAGAGAATATCAGTCAGCTGGTTATAAGTCTAGAAAAGATGAAGAGAGGAATCTAGAAGGACAAGGTTTAGCACATGGGAATGATGGAGAAGAACTCCCTCCTTCTCCTTCTGGTGGTGAAGGTTCTTCTTCCCCACACCACCATAATTAGAGAAATCCAAAGGATGCATTGAAGAAACCTTTTTTAAAATTAGATGTTAAATTTGATCTTCCTGTGTTTTATGGTGAAAATAATGCATAACATCTTAATAATTGGATCAGATACATTGAGGTTTATTGCAGGATTCAGCAAATCGTAGAGGATGAGGTGAAAATCCAGCTGGCCTCACTACGGCTGGGAAGCACAACTCTCTTTTGGTGGGAGAGTAAATTGTAGAGCAATAAAAATGTGGGTAAGCTCTTTTCCTCATGGTTTGCGTTTACTTCTGCGTTAAAGGAACAATTTTATGCCTTAGGATACAAACAGAAAGATTTGATGAATTGGCAATATTTAAGGTAAGGCAAAGGGCAGGATGTTCAGATTTTTACATAATAATTTAGGAAGCAAGCACTGAATTTGGGTAGTACATTAGATACACTTGAATTTTTAACTAAGTATATTGGTTCACTGCATAGTTATATTTGGCATTCATTATTGTTGTTTGAACCAACCACTATTGATGCAGCTAGTGTGAAAGCAATTCATATTGAGAACAAGGGCAAGAATGAAAGAGAGTACCAATCTTAAAAGCCGCCATTCAAACCTCCCAATGGCAAATCCAAAGCGAAATGGAAAGGGAAGGAGAAGAAAACAACAACAGCCAAAGAAGGAGAGTAGCCTTATTGCAATCATTGCAAGAAAGAAGGCCATGAGGATGATCAATGTTGGAAGCAGCACCCAGAGAAACGCCCAAAGAAGTATGGAGGAAAAGGGAAGCAGAAAACAGTGGTAGTAGCACAACAAGACCTTGGATCAAATTCAGGAGATGAAGCGTTGGTCACAACAGTAGGAATGAAAGGTACCTTTACACCTCCTGTTGATTCTAAATCACAGGGAAGCACCAGTTCTGTAGATGAGTCCATTTCAAATGATAGAAAAAGGATTGAATTATTTCATATTAGAGTAGTAGTAAACCATACCAAAGTAGAAACTCTGATTGATATGGGGTCCCAAGCAAATTTAATTACCAAATCTTTGGTAAAGAAGCTAGGCTTAGAAACAAAACCGCACCCAAAGCCTTACCCACTGGGATGGATACATGATAAAGATAAATTGAATGTAACCCAACAGTGCAAGGTAAAATTTGTGATTGCTTCTAAGCTGGTAGATGAAGTAGAGATGGATGTTATACTGCTAGACATTTGTGGCATGGTATTGGGGAGTCCCTACCTGTATGACATAAAAGCTGTCTTTTTCCGCCATGAAAATAAATACCACATCACTAAGGATGGGATAGAGTACATAGTGCGGGCTCATCAAAACAAAATTAACGCTAGCCTCATAAGCGTTGGGTAGAAGAAATGGATGGTGAACTCCAGCAAGGCATGCATGCTTATGGTCATCAGGGAAAAGGAGGCCAAATTCGCAGACACGTTCCAAGGCTGCGATGCTAAGCATAAATAGGAGTTGAGGGATTTAATTGCTGATTATAATGTATTATTTCAGGAGCCATGGGGACTACCTCCACAGAGGGAGATCCAACACGAGATCCACCTGTTGCATGACGCCCCTCTACCGAATATCGGCATGTACAGAATGTCAACAATCGAAATGGAGGAGATCAAGCATTAAGTATAGGAATTGCTAGACCAAGGCGTGATCAGGCCGAGATCCACTCCATGCAGGTCGCTAATTGTTCTAGTACCCAAGAAGGACGACAGTTAGAGGATGTGCATGGACTACCGTGCACTCAACAAAATATCAGTAAAAAATCGCTATCCCCTCCCATGCATAGATGATTTATTGGATCAATTAAAAAATGTTGTATATTTCACAAAATTGGATCTGCGTAGTGGCTATCACTAGGTTCGAATTGTAGAGTAGGACGTGTGGAAAACCGATTTCAAAACCAAGCAGGGGCTATTTGAATAGATGGTAATGCCATTTGGGCTTTGCAATGCTCCAACCACCTTTATGCAGGTTATGAATAATATATTTCAGCCCTTCATTGATCAGTTTGTTCTTGTATATTTAGATGATATACTAGTTTTCAACAAGAGTTAGTTTGAACATATGGGTCATGTAAAGAAAGTGCTTGATGTGCTGAAGAAAGAAAAACTCTTTGTAAAATTGTCAAAGTGTGAGTTCGAGAAAACCTCTTTGGGTTACCTAGGTCATATTGTTGGTCATGGTCAGTTAAAAATTGATCCTGCTAAAGTTGAATCAATTGTAAATTTTCCTAAGCCTACTAGTGTAACTAAGGTTCGTAGCTTTCTAGGTGCAGTCCAGTATTGGAGGCGATTTACTGCTAAGTTCTCTATTATTCTAGCACCTTTGCACACATTGACAAGTGTGAAATAGGTCTTCCAATGGGGAGGAAGACAACAGAAGTCCTTTGAAACATTGAAGGAAAAAATTAGCACCGCGCTAGTCTTAGCCTTACCCGATCTCCAACAGCCATTTGAGATCGAAACCGATGCCAGCGGTTATGCCATGGGAGCTGTACTGATGCAGAAAAAGAAGCCAATTTGTTACCATTCTGAGAATTTTTCTTAAGCTGTGATAAACTATCCCACCTATGACAAGGAGCTTTATGCCTTGGTACAGAGTGTGAAAAAGTGGAAACACTACCTGATCGGCAAGGAGACCATCATCCATACAGATCATCAGCCCTTGCAGTATCTTCAGTCACAAACCAAGTTACGGAAAACTCGTCATTTCAAGTGGATGGGCTTTCTTCAACAATTTCATTTGGTAATAAACTATAAGAAGGGCACTAGCAATAAAGTGGTCGATATGTCATCTCGCCCTCCTATGTCTGCTTCTATTATTTTTCATAATGCTTCATTGTCTTTTGAAAGTTATGCAGAACAATATGCTAACAATGATGACTTTAAGGAGGTTTATGCAAAAGTAACCCATGGTTCACAGGTGGACAACTATCACTTGTGGGGGAAATTGTTGTATCACCTTGGTAAATTGTGTATTCCCACAGGAGAAAGAGTGCATGTAATTCAAGAGGCCCACACCTCTCTTGTGTCTAGACACTTTGATGTCGAGAAGAATTTAAGTCATGTACAAAGATTTTACTTTTTGCCTCATATGAAAAACATTGTGACTCGCTATGTAAAGGGTTGTGTGATGTGTTCTATTTCAAAGCCCTCTAATAGAAAACCTGGGCTCTACACACCACTTTCTATTCCGAGTCATCCATGGAAAAGTGTGTCAATGGACTTTGTAGGAGGTCTATCTTTGTCTAGGAAGGGTCACAAGTATTTGTATGTCGTCGTTGACCGTTTAGCAAAATGTGTATTCTTATGCCTTGTAAAAAGCAGATTACTGCAGAGTAGACTGCTTCTCTTTTCCTTCAGTATGTTTGGGTCTACTTTGGATTACCCACATCAATTGTTTTGGATCAAGACTCTCGCTTCCTTGGGGAGTTCTGGACCAGCTTGTGCAGGATGATGGACACCAAACTGAAAATAAGCATGACATTTCACCTGCAGACCGATGGGCAGATAGAGGTTGTTAACCGTACCGTGGTACACCTATTACGAGGCTATTGTGGGAAACATCCCAAGTTGTGGGATGAACATCTCCCTTATATACAACATTCCTACAACTGTGTAGTGCATTCATCAATGCAACGTTCACCATTCGAGACATGCTTTGGTTACTTGCCAAAGGACCCTTTAAACATGGTCTTTGGAAGTGAGAATGGCTCTAGTGGACGTAATGATAAAGACAAAGCTCAGCAGTTCATTCAGCGAATCCAAATGATTCACCAAGCAGTGCAAGAAAAGTTGGAAAAGAGTCAAGCCCATTACAAAGCTCGACATGATAAACACTGAGTCGACCATCAATTCCAAGTGGGCGATAAGGTGTGGTTCCACATCAACAAAGACAGGATGAAGGGAGAAGGATAGAAGTTGCGGCCAATCTGGTATAGACCATTCACCATATTGGAGAAGTTTGGGAACAATGCATTTCGTCTTGACTTGCTGGTATATATGTAGATGTACTCAGTAGTGAATGTGGAGAACCTAAAGCTGTATGAACCATATTTGATCATGGACACTGATGAGGTGGGCACAGTTCCTACCATTGATGATTTTGCACCTGAATAACTCGATGAGTTTCCCGAAGACATTATCCTCGACAGAAGAACCAGGACTTCATGGTGAGGAGATATAGAATACCTTCGAGTTGGATTCAAGGGAATCAATCCCAGCAAGGCTAGATGGCTGGAGAAAGAGAAAGTGAGGGCATAGTACCCTCACTTGCCAATTGACTAATGAAAAGCTTTTGGCGGTCCAAAAGCTCCTCAATGGGGAGGATTGATCCAGGTGGATCTTCAAATACAATGGCATGGAAAAACTTAGAGATCAAAGTGATCGGAATGTAGTCAAACTAGGACCAGAACATAGATCTCGTCATTCTGATTCCAATGACACAAATGGTACTTCAATCCGAGTCCGGATGATGAAGTTATTGCAAAAAGAAGGGCTCTTCAATCCTTAATAAAACAGAGGAATTTCCTTTAAAAATGGATCTTAAAATCCTTAAAGGAAAATTGCAATTGGAGGTCACATGAGGGCAGACTTAAGGTTTGGGTTGTGGAACCCCTGGTCACCGATCTCCGATCAGATCAGATCGGCAGATCGGAGGCCATCGCAATCGACAGTTATACATATACATATATGTGGATATCGGCGAATGGACAATGCCATTGATGATTAATCAGATCGGTGGAACTTCCAACAGACACACGGGGTCATATATGTGCAGGATGACAACGCGATCGGCCGACGCCGATATCGGTGATCGACGATCAGCAGTGAGTCTTTCTCGAGGACTAGGCCAAGGACACAATGAAACGCTGATCCGTGACCTCAGTGCAAAGCCGATACCAACGATAAGCCTAATTTAATAACATTTGAGGACTGGGCATATGGTTTTTGGGTGGATTTCAGTGTTTTTGGGATTTTTGAAGCTTTTTCATTCAACAATAAAAAGATCATTTTGAGCGGCGGTTGCATCCACCACTCTACCAACCTCCATTATTAACCAGACAACCTCGATTTGAATGGGGTTCTGTCCAAAGGACCCATTATAAAACACAGTCGATGGAAGAGCACGAGGAGGCATTTTTTATGGCTGTAACACACTATTTCGTAGACGCCGAGAGCATCTGTTGAGCTGTTTTGAATAGTTACACAATTCTAGTCTCTTCTACAACTGCAGGAAGCTTTGGCGTTGCATACCGCTCCATCTCAGGCATTCATTTCATAGCCATCAGGCAGTTTTGAGGTATAAGCCTGTTTTGGGACAGATTGATAAATTTAATTCTATTTATTCATGCCATTAATAAGAAAGGCCTCCCCATTATTGAGCTAGGCCTGAAGACGTAGTCCAAACTGGACGAACTCCATTATCAAGCCTTGGTGTCTTCTTTTTGTGCCTATTATGTGTTTTCTTCTTCTTTTCATATGTGCATATTTATGTGTTAAGCTGCAATTTTTATATGAAATTATTTTCTATACATATATAAGAGAAACATCCTGGATCATCTTCCCAGTTATGTAGTTGTTGCATCACAAACATACATAACATGTCCTCTAACACTTGATTCACTTGTTCAGTTTGTTTGTCCATTTGAGGATGATAAGCTGTACTAAATTGAATCTAGGTGCCCAGTCCTGAGAAAAGGGTCTTCCAGAAGGTAGATGTAGATTTTACATCTCTATTAGAAATTACCACCCTGGGTATTCCGTGCAGACAGAATATTTCCTTCATAAATTTGTCGGCTATTTCCACCGTTTTATAAGTAGATTTCACAGGGATGAAGTGAGTTGTTTTGCTCAATTTATCCACCACCACCATAATTGAGTCATGCTTCTTTTTGGTGCGAGGTAAGCCAATGATGAAATCTAGAGATATGGTCTCCCACTTCCATTCCGGAATGGGAAATGGCTACAGTAGACCCGCAGGATGCTGATGTTCTGCATTCACCTACTAGCACTCTAAACATTTGGATAAGTACTAAGTGACATACTTCCTTAACCTGGGCCAAAAATACCCTTTATTGATGGTTGAAAACAACTTTTAGTAACTTGCGTGACCAGCACATGGTTTTCTATGAAACTCATCCATTATCATTTGTTTAACCATGCTCTGGTTAGGAACATATATTATGTTTTGAAGGTAAGGAGGTTGTCAGAACTTATGTCAAAATATGTTTTTTCTCCCCTTAACAAATTTGTCTTTGTTTGTTGCAAAAGAAAAGTGTATTCTGTATCCTTGCATGAGCCTTCTCTTATGATTTCACAGATGTTTGAGCGTACCTGATTGATTTGGACCTCATAAACACAACACACTTTTTTTCTCAAAGCGTCAGCCACTCGATTCTCCTTCCCTTTGAGATGTTTCATCTCGAAATTGAATTCACTTAAAAATGCTATCCACCTAGCCTACCGAGAATTTAAGCTAGATTGATTGAAGAAATTAGTAAGGCTGCTATGATATGTTAATAACATAAATTTCTTCCCCAATCGGTAGTGTCACCACATTTTAAGAGCATGCACTACTATTGTTAATTCAAGATCGTAAGCCGAATATCGCTGCTCATATTCCTTCAATTTTTGTGATTCGTAAGTAATGAATTTCCCTTCTTGTGTTAACACCCGCCAACACCCTCTTTACTAGCATCTGTGCAAACCATGAAATATTTTTCCAAATGAGCTACCTTTAACATGGGTGCAGTGGTAAGGAGGTGCTTTAATTTTTCGAAGCTTTGTTGACATTCGATTGTCCATTTGAAAGCATGTCCCTTTTTCTGTAAAGAGGTCTGAGAAAAACAATTTTTCAAAATCCTTTGATGAATCTACGATAGTAACCAACCGAGCCTAGGAATGATCTGATATCCATGACATTCTTTGGTGCGGTCCATTCCATAATTATTTTTATCTTTTTCGGGTCTACTGCTATCCCCTCCGCTGATATAATGTGATCCAGGTATTGAATCTGGTCTTTAAAAAAATCACACTTTCTGTACTTAGCATATAACTGGTTTTCCCGTAGCTTTTGCAACAAAATACTCAAATATTATTTATGCTACTCTTGATTCTTGGAGTATATTAATATGTCAACGATAAAAATCAACATGAATTTATCGAGATAGGGTTGGAAAATACATGCATCAAACTCATGAAAGTAGTTGGGGCATTTGTGAGACCAAAAGGCAACACCACAAACTTGTAATGACCATAACGAGTTCTAAATGCAATCTTTGAGATGTCCTCATCCTTTATCCTTATTTGGTGGTAGCTAGACCTTAAATCAATCTTTGAGAATACTTTGGCTCCTTGCACTTGATCAAATAGATCATCAATACGTGGCAAAGGGTTTGTTCTTGATCGTAAGTTTGTTCAACTGGCGATAAGCGATACGTAATCTCAAGGTTCCATCTTTTTCCGTACAATGATACGGGGGCTCCCCAAGGGGACACGCTGGGGAAGATATACTTTTTATCCAAAAGATATTGAAGCTGCATTTTGAGTTCTCTTAACTCAGGTATGCTCATTCGATAAGGAGCCCTAGATACCGGGGTTTCTCCCCTAATTAATTCAATGGTGAAATCAATATCGCGCTTGGATGACAATCTAGGAATAGATTCAGGAAATACATTAGTAAATTCCTGGATGACCAGAATGTTTTCCAAGGAGGTCATTTTATTTTTGGCATTTGTAAATCCCACCTAAACAGTGTATATTTGGCAACCCTTTCTGATAAATTTTCCTAGCTGACTAGCAGTGATAGGACGTAACTTGGTATTGGTTTTAATTCCTTGGAGTTCCTTCCTTTAGCATGTCTCAGCGATAAAACTAATAGTTTTATGTTTGCAATCCACTAGGGACCAACATTTTTCTAGCCAATCCATCTCGATTAGAATTTCATAAGAATTAAAAGAAGTATATTAAGGTCAACGTAAATGGGTTGCCCTGAAATTGTTATGGGACAACATTTTGTTTTTGAAATTACTCTTCTTTTTGTCCCAGTGGCTAATTGAACTAGCCATGGTTTTGGAAACTTATTGCTTGGCAGTTGAAATTTTTCTACCACCTTAGGACTAACATACCTTAGGCTGGCACCGAGATCAAACAAAACAGAAACAGATTGCTTAACGATCGTACCTTCACATTCGATCATGGTGGGATGGTATTATGCTTGATGATCATTCAATGCAACATTAATTCTGGGCATGCTCCTCGCCACTTCACTAACCGTGGATGCTTCTTGCATGTTTGACAATCGTTCCATTCTTGTTTTATGCGATAAATTTTATAATAATGGGGTTCTCTGCATCCCCAACATTGCATCAGCAGTTTTGACTGCTGGTCATTAACCGATTTATTAGCTCCTTTTGATTACCTCTTTTTAGAATATGCAACTTTAGGTTGGTTCCTTACTGGGAATTTGCTGAGGGGTTTTTGCTGTACATTTACGCTATTAGCAATTTTTTCTTACCTATTTGGGATCAAGTTCCTTCCTTTTCTGTTCACTCCTCCTTTAGGTCCTTCATTTTTATGTTTCATTTGATGGTAGAAGATGCAGGCTTTTTGCACTACATCATCCATTGACCTTGGGTAATCGAATTCAAGTTTTTATTTCATAAAATTGGGTAAAATGATGAATTTTGGCCTTCTCTTCTTGCATATAAGGCACATAACGTAGCAGGGAGGTAAATCGTTTTACATATTCGTCCATGGTTAAGGTTCCCAACCTTAACTCATGAAATTTCTTTGCCTATTCTTCACAATAATGCTCGATCAAATACTTATCTTTGAAATACCTTTGAAACTCTTTCCAAGTAACCTGTTCCTCATCGATTTTCCTTACTGTTTTGATTTCCTCCCACCAAAGGGTAGCCTTACCCCTTAACTAATAGACTGCCAAACATGCTTTTAGTTTATCAGCATAATCATAAATCTAGAAGTATTTGCCCATATCAATTAACCAAGCCTCAACTGCCTCTTCAGATTCCCCTTCAAAGAGTGACGATTTAATTTTTTTAAATTCTCCTTCTAATTCAGATTTCTGTCTTTGTGTTTTGCGCTGGTCAAAGACATTGCCTGAGCGCCCTTCTTCATCTTCTTCGTGCTTTTCTGCTGACTCAACATTCTCTTCTCCATGCTGAGTTGTTGGGGTCTTTTCTCTGTCCTATACACTAGGGTCTGGATCTCTTTGGTTCTAATGATTGGATAGACTCCGAAGAATTCTCTCTTGTTCTAGTCATAATTGTTCATTATCTGTCCTTAAATTGATCATCTCAGCACGTAGCTGCTGAACGTTTTGAGTAAAACAACATTAGGTTGACGCAATTCCTCTCCCAGAATCCAAATGTCAGGGTTATCATTCACATAAGTTGGTTCCGGCGGGTTTGGTGGTCTTGGGCTCCTCTGCATTTTGGCACTTTTTTGTATTGCTGCGGGTCTCTGTGTTCACGTACATATTTACTTAGTTAATTTTAAGAAATCACATTTTTTTTGCATGTACATATATCTCCCAGAGAGTCTGAGTGTGTGAACTTGAGCTTTGATACCATTTGTAACAACTACATATATATAAAAACGAATCTTTTAAGCAGAAAACAATAAAATAAATATGACATTAATAGAAACAAGACTACTTTTAAATGTTTACCAAGTGGATACGGAATTATAGGTTTTAACACTTTTAATTATTATGTTGTACACAACTCACTGAAATATTACATATGACCCTTATCGTTTGCATTAAACTCCCATGTTGAGATCCCAATTCACGATTAGTAAATTGACATGAAGGCTAGGCCACACGTCATGAACATGGCGAGTCCTTCAGCCTGCAAATGTCATTGTGACAAGATGGCTTGCTACATGTGGTCTCACTCTCAACTGTCGATCTGTGGGAAGTGATCCGATGGTGCGAGAGGGATAGGGTTTAACCAACTAACGATGCACCCCATCGAGCTAGTTGGCTAGTCATTCGTTTTGGTAGGCGGGAGGTTCTTGTTGCTTTGTAGCTAGTTCCACCTGTGAGCTTTCAAACTTGTAAGGAAATCTTAATGTTGCGAGCCATGGTGACCATTGATCGCCTGTTAATACAAGGTAATTATGTCCATTCACCTTTTCTAAGTACAGAATTTTCATGCAACTTAAATTGGGTTTCTGTATCCGTTGCTCGACTAGGTTGGTGGCTAACTGGTGGCCTTCCTCGGTCAGGAATGGTTAGGGGGTACTCAGCTTCCACAGAAGATGACCTGGTTTAATGCAATATTAACAAAGGTAACATTTATGAACCCTTTGTCATTCTAGACAGTTAGATATTATTTTTAAATTCAAGAATGTTGAATCGAAGGGGTCCATGACTTCCGTGGCAAGATAGGTGGGCTGCTAACGACAGGAGCCCTCCAAACGTAGGTGACTATTTCACCCTTGGCTATTCTTTTGGTTTACTTTCTTGGCATGTTTTGCACCTTTAGTTGATTGCTAACAAGAGTGTTGTCATGCAGGTAAGCCACCTCGAACGCACTAGCTCTATTTGTGGTTGCATTGGTGTATGTTGAGTCCTAACGTTTTGTTTGCTTCAGTTGTTTCCAGGTTGGAAATATGCCCTTTGGCTTCCTACTTGCTTCCGCTATGAAGTGTTAAGCATATAGTTTACCCAATGACCGAGGCTGAGGCCCGACACTTTCTCTCTGGTTTTGTTTAAACTTTTGTATAATGTTGAATTGGGGTTTACTTGGCATATTCGAGGGTTTTACTGTAGCAGGACTCCAGACTTATATTCGTATGATTTCCCTTTTAAATTGCTGAGAATGTTAGCAAGAGAAATAAGGTTTTTTGTTAGAAATTTTCATAGATTCACAGATAGTTTTAGAGTCGGCCGTGTATATTGTTCTGCCGTGTGCATTACTAATGTGGTTACTACCATGATGGACATATTTATATTTTCTTTAAGGTATTGGAAATTTTTTACAGTGTATGGTTTGCCATTAATGATTGTGCATATGAAATACCTCATTTTTCTCATTCCTAATTTCTTTGATTTGAATAGCATTCATATAAATAGTCGATAGTCAATTAAAAGATATTAGGTCTATTTTTGCATTTTATTGGTCCAGAAATCCCGGAATTACGATGAGCATTATTGTTCTATGTTGTGGTAATAATCCTCCAAAGGGATTGTTTTCACTATTTAATAAAATGGGCTTCTACAGTTTTAAAATTTGTATACAATATCTATAGAATAAAAGAAGGAATACATTTGTTATGCAATGCTCATGTTTATTAGTTAATGCTTAGGTTTTTACTATATTGTTTTATCATCTATACCTACCTTAGCATTTTGCGATTATGTTTCGGTTCAGATATAAATTTCGAGAAGACTTTACTTAATTTATTTCAGAATTGTAATGGTACTTTCTAAAGCTTATAGTGCTTTCTGAAGGCGTTATACTTCACTTATTTTTTCCCTTCTTATGAAAGCATGCTATTTTACTTATCTATCTACCACTTATATATATATATATATATATATATATATATATATATATATATATATATATATATATAATCTTCCAAAAATATGTTATTTTACTTATCTGTCTGCCGCTTGAGAATATATATATATATATATATATATATATATAATATGCTTTTCTCTTAAAGTCTCTCCTTCCAGCCACGAGTCTGGCGATTACGTCTAGACTCTCCCCGAGCACTTTCGTTTCATTACAGTTAAGTAAATGTATATCCAACTATAGAAGGGTACCTTGGGCCTAGACTCTCCCTGAGCACTTTCATTTCCTTATAGTTAAGTAAATGTATACCTTGGGCCTAGACTCTCCCCGAAAACTTTTGTTTCCTTATAGTTAATTAAATGTATATTCAACTACAGTCGGGTACCTTGGGCCTCAGGACTCCACTGTCCAGCCTCAAGTCCTGTACCTTTCAAGACTGTTCTTGAGTATTCTTCCCACTGGTTTATTCCACCCAGCTCTAGGAGAGCTCATATTTTTCCACCTCTATATTTCCCTTTCTAGGGTAGATGGGAACTGTTTCTTGATAACTGTTTCTTTTAATTATTGAAAACAATTATTATTTTAATTAACATATCTCAATTCCTAATTATGCATTAATCAGGTAACCAAATGTATATTGGCCTTCCAGCCTCAATCATTGTTATATTTAAAAACATAATTAAAAATTTTAAATGCAGTGAAACATAAAATTAAACTCAATAACTGCAGTAATTTTCCACATAGACTGAGGTGTAGGAGACAATACATTTCAATATTCCTCCACACTCTAGGCCTTACGGCGTTTCCTTTGCAACATTAGGTGCAAATGCTAGTTTATGTATACGCCACCTCTTTGCATTGACCTTATCACAACAATTCAAATATATCAGACAAACTGTCGATAAGTCAAATATATAAACCAACTTTTTAAAAACAAATTAGTAGTACTCATCATAAGTCAAATATATAAACCAACTTTTCTTAAAACAAATCATTGTAAGAAAGGTTGATCAAGGTTGGTCGGACATAGCATGGCCACAAAGTAATGTTTATTATTATAATTATAATAATATAGTGTGTTTACTTTGGTATTATATTCCTCTTCATTGCTCGTGGCATGTACCATTTTCGCTCTACTACACAGTGTCCATTATTGCAACCTACTTGGGTGAGTCACATTTTCCTTAGGACATATAGGGAACTGTATACTTTATTTATTTATACTTATTTATTAGTGCATCAAGTGGATATGATTAGGTTTTAATATATTGAAATTTTGATAGGTTTGATTTAAGTATTTTTTGTTTTTATTTTTTATATTAAATTTTTAGAAAATTTGAGGAATTGGAGTTAATTTTTTTTTACTAGTTTAGGTTATAATATATTAAAATTTTGGTGTGTTTGATATGAGTATTTTTTATTTTTATTTTAAATATTAAAATACTTAGAAAATTCGACAATTAAGAGTTAAATTACTTTGATGTTTGAGTTCAATTGTATTCATAGATATTTTATACTTTAAAATTCACAATTAATTATTTTTCATAAATAAAAATATTGATCCTATTATTATAAAACTAGTACATTTGTATAGAAAGCTTCATTATCAGAGAAATATATGAGCCAGTAGTATATGCGGCCCACAATATAGGCCACTTAAAACAACAAAATCATATGACATATAGTCTTGTCCATCTATATAATCAAACTATAGTTTATGGATATAAATACCAAGTGTGCATAAAACAAAAATAGAGCTAACTTGAAGTAGAAACAAAAATATCCAATATACAGCCAAGGCAAGAGTGTTCGAACTATATCATGGAAGGTGTCGAAGGCCCTCCTCCTATGAAATGTTATAAACTATGAATCTCTAGTGCATGTAACCATAAGGCTCTCCTAAGCCAACCTTACATAGTTTGTCTCCAACATCATTTTTTTCTCTGTATACATGAGAAATGGTGTATGGAATGAAAGATCCCAGAATGAGCATAATCCTCTTTTCCAAGCCAAAAGTAAGGGAGGCTGAAACTCATATGGTCCCCTAATACCATCAATAAGAGTTTTGGAATCCCCATATATTTTGAGGCAATGTAAATTATTTTGTTGTGTAAACCAGAGTAGCCCCCATAATGCAATAACCTCTGTTGTAGTGTTGGACCCAGTGCCTCCATTCCATTGTAGATGAAATTGTTTACTACCATCAAGTTGAAGTACAACACCACAACCACATTTGCCCAACTGTGTCGCACCATCAAAAAAGCTAGCCGAGAGGCAAATCATAAAATGCCTCAATCTATGGGAATGGTCAACCACATAAGAAACATTCTAAGTGATGGCATTCATCCATGAAAAAAACTTATTAACAATCCAGCTATAGTCAAATTTCCTCCCTTCAAATAAGAGATGATTGTGAGCCTATCAAATTTCCCAGATGGTGTAGAGGGGAGCTCCTTGTACTAATTAGTAACATTAATCCATCTATCATAAAATATTCAAAGTTGTTTATCCCCCTATATGGGATTTGGAGAGTAGCAACAAAGTAGTCCCAGATCATATTGGTGGATGGGAAAGTAAAGAAAATATGAGAGGCAGATTCAGAATTTTCCTTGCCGAATAAATAGAGGCTCGGGCCTGAATTTCCTCTTTTCATCAGATTATCCCATGTTAGAATCTTGTTTCTCCATACTAACCAAGAAAAAAGTATGATTTTGATAGGAACCTACCATTTCCAGATCTTGGCGAACCATGACATATCCATAGGGGCATAGGCCTATGCCATCATAAATTTGTATGTGTGAGCCACAATAGGTGAATTTCTTGCAATTCTTCCAACCCAGTTAATGTTGTCACCACTTCTGCTGTAACACAGACCCACACTTCTCAACTTTCTAACATATGCCTTCCATTCAAGAGCGCAAGTGGCTTCCAGATTCAACTCCTCCACATTTTTGCAGATCGGGCAGCCAACTTCTCATCATTTAATAAGCTGATATATAAAGAAATGGCCTCTACGCTATATCACTGTGAAGGTGTGTCCACTCAAATGTGTACAAGTGTTGACTCCCTTAATTGGATCCGAGCAGATAAGGATTTTCTGCCCATTTCCAAATTCCAAAGTCATACCCAAATGCCACCAGTCCATGATTTTAAGAAAGGATCGCTAGACCATCGATCCTCTGGTCCAGTGCATACTTGTGTTCCTGTATATGAATTCCATATCTAGATCCTTCATGTACTTACCCTTGAAGATGTCCTGCCAAATCTCGCTCCCATTTATAGCCCTCCAAAAAGATTTGATTAACAGTGAATATCCAAAGATTCTTTGATCTAGCAAGCCCCAACCCCCACATTCCTTGGGGATAGTTAGTGCACTCCACTTGCACAGGTGGTATTTCATAGTAGTACCATTCTCGGCTGAGAGGAAACGTGAAGTGATTGCCTAGATCCTATTAGCAATGGAGGACAAAATTGAGTAGAGGTGTGCTAAGTACATAGTCAATTGCTGTAAAATAGCATGTGTGAGGATATATCTGCCCCCTAAATAGAGGTAGTGCTTTGTCCAGGTGTTCAATATCCTCTTATATTTGTCTACTATCCACATCCATTCACAAGTACCATACATGTTGGATTTGAGCCTGAAACCCAGATAAGTAAAACTAGCCTACAAAGGTGCTATTTGAACACCAAAAATGTTAGCAATATACTCAATATCCAGCTTGTTCCTAGCAGGGGTATACAAAAGATTTTTTGTTGTTGGGTATCAGACTCGAAGCATCACCAAATCTGCCAAGTATTTGGTGTAGAACAAACTACTAGGATTTGGAAATAATACCAAAAGTTAAAATGTCATCAATGAAAAACAGATGTGTGATGTTTACATGTTTGGAAATGTTGAAGCCCTAAAAAGTAAAAGTGATCTTGCCTCCTTGATTCTAAGGCTGAGACCATCCATAACAAGTATGAAGATAAGGGAAGAGAGCGATCAACCTTGTCTGAGTCCTTTTCCAGCCTGAAAGAAGGGAGCAGGGAGGCTATTAATTAGTACAACAAAACAAGTTGATGTGATGTAGGCCATGATCCATTCCACGTTATGTGTCTGTAGTCCAATCTTATGTAGTATGAGACGGGTATAAGACCAATCCACACTATCATATGCCTTATGAAGGTCTACTTTCATCATCACCACCTCCTTTTTCTTCGTGTGAATGGTGTGAATGGCTTCCTGTGCCGAGGCAATTGCATCATGTATCAGTCGATCACTTAAAAATCCAAATTGCTCACTAGAAATGTGTAGGGACAATATCCTTTTTATACGGCCAACAATCAATTTAGAGATTGTCTTGTATATAATGTTGCAAAGAGAGATAGGTCAGAAATCCCCGAAATTTGTAGGAGCAAAAGATTTGGGAATTAGGGCGAGAAAAGTGGAATTGATGGCGCTGTAATTTCTTCCCTATGTCTTGGATTCTTCCACAATGTCCAATATGCTTTGTCACATGAGATCAAAGAAATGAAGAAAGAATTCCATCGTCCAACCATCCAGCACCAGGCATTTAACTTTAGCAAAGGATTTTAGAACCATTAAAATTTCCTCCATATTGGCAAGTCGGAATAGTTCCATGTTTGTACAATTTGTGAACATTTGTGGGTATAAATAAAAAGCTTGTAACTAGTCTTCAAAGTTCACATCGTCCATGGCTTTATATAAATTTTCAAAATACGAGACTGCCTCAGCTTGAATCTCATATGTCAAGTGTTTAATCTCCATGAAGTTAGATGTTAAATAAATCCTCCTAGATTGGAGATTCCAAATATCTAATCCAAAGCCATAAAAATTGGATGTACATGGTTTAAATATTAAGATTTAATTAGCACAGTTGGAACCAACAATTAGTATTAATATGACTTTTCTTTACATAGGACTGAATACCAAAAAGAGATTAAAGAGATGGAAGGTATGACTAAGGAAGAGGCGGTAGGAAACCTAAAGAGGTTAAAAATGATGTCACATATCTGAACTTTTAAATTTTTCACTGTATCTTTTTGTACATGTTTAAAATTCCAATATAATTGTTATTTCTTTGTTACTAAACCAACATGAGATTCTCTAGAAGCAACTCAAAGTATGGTAAAAGTATGGTAAAATTATCAAATTTATAAAAACATTATTAAAACTATAATTATAATTAATTATGTGTTGCAAGTCATTTCATTATATCTAATACCTTACCTTATTTTTTTCTTTCCTTATGTTCTTCACTAAATCTAAATCCAGATCTTCATATAAATTTACATTAACAATATAATATATTCCATAAATTCTAAAACAATCTCAAAATATTCTTACACATCATTGATAATCTCATAAATAAACATTTTTGTAAATAATAATAATCATGCTGCACAAAAAGTAAGTAAGTATATATATAACCGTATTACAAAAGTATATTCCCTTTGTTCTAATTTTAAAACTAAAGCTCACACTATTTTTATGATAAAAAATTCAAACAATATTCCCTTTTGTTCTAATTTTAAAACCAAAACTCAAAACAGTTTACATGATAATAATTATAAATCTTTATATTTTAAGTTCATGTTTTCATAAATTGAAAAATATATATAACTTAAGATTATTAATACATAGAAATAAAATAAATGAGTAAATAAAGAAGAAAGGAGTAATGAATTTGGGAAAACTGAGTAGCATATTGTTTTCGTCTTCGCAAGTCGTTTTTTCCGTCGCACGTATACCATGTGGAGAGGAGATGCAAAATAAGAGTCGCTCCCATATTCAAAATTGTTATGGAATTAGATGATCTTTTCTCTTCCGGAATATACACATACGAATATTGTTATAAAATTTAGATTTGAATTTAGTTAAATATAATGTGTATATTAAAAAAATGAGATTACAATGTATTTGATGTGTACTCAAACAAATATATAAATAATAATTAAAATAAATTATAATAGTTAAATATTGAATAATTTTTTTATAATTTTAAATAAAATATATAAACATAAAAATATTTATTTAAAGAAGTTATTATTTAAAAGTTAAGTTACAAGCCACAAGTTTTAATTTAATTTATTCGTCTCCATTGTTTTAGCCTCCTTTGAATTTATATCATTGTTTTCTTGATTTTTTTATGTTATTAATATTTCTATACAACTTATACTAGAAATTATAGATTGTCTTTATTGAAACAAAAGCTTAAAGACACGGGCATTTAATGTCCAGTAAAACTTGGTTACTAAAATAGATACAATCATGGTTATATTGGGAATTTAGATGACCACATCTTAGGACAAAAAAAACCATATATAATTAATTTAGGAAATTGGTTTTGGGAATATGGTTTGGTACTTGTGTTATATGTAGTTGCCATGAATGTATGGTCTTTGTTATAGTTATGCCTGAATAGTAGGTCAAACATGCCTTGTGAAGTCATGGTATGCAATTTAGGTCATGAGGGTGATATTGGTATGTTATAATGCTAATGTGTTCGCTGAGATAGAATAGGAGATGTAGATCATCATAATGAGGTTGTAGCATTAGACTTTGGGGTAAGAGTAGATCATCATACAGGTATTGTATGTTGGCATGTAGGTATGTAAGTTAAGGATTATTATATGCATTAGGTTTATGTACATGTCTTTTGATGTTATGATTACATTCATGATAGATGTTAGTTGATTAGTGTATTTATATGCACATGTGTCAGATAGTCAAGAACGATAGTAACTTGTAGTTATATGCATTGTTATTGTTTTTTTTACATTAGATAACTTGATCATTATGTTATATGTTGTTGATGAACATGATATATAGCTTATTGTTGTTATATGCTATCAACTTAAAGATTAGGATTATCTCATTGAGATCTTGATGTTGTAATTTGTATTGGCCATATGTGTGATAATTATGATCATTGCATTCAAGTTGTTGTTGTTATATATATTGTGTTAACCTCATTTGGCCTATGTAGATGGATATGGTTGTGATATTCAGGTATGAGCCGACATATTTGTGATTTGATGTCCTACTTATCTAGACCGATCATACACATGTGATTGCTATGCATAAATGATAATTGTTTATGAGTTAGGATGTGAACATGTTAGTTAGTGATTGTTATGGATAGCATGAACTTATTTATGTTTAAGATGATGTGTTAAGAAGTTATATCATGCTAACTATCTTGATTATGCAGACAAGATAGCTTCCCCTGAGATACAGTAAGGTACAAATTTTCATATGTCATATATTTGGTGCTTGACTGTTTGATTATGTCATCTAGTTAATTTATTTAACATGGTATGTTGCAAGTTGGTTGAATGTTTGATGAATTGCATAATATGAGTATTTGCTCAAATGTTTTTGTCTTAAGATGATTGTACTAACATATATGTTGAGACAGTTGATTTGTACTTGAGTATAGTAGGTGATAGTTGCAGCATTGTGTCTAAGGACTATGAGTAGACTATGGATTATGACATGATTGTTAGTCTTGGTAAAGGTTGATTTAAAATTGTTAGATATGATTGTTTTGATCTTTAGAATGTGAGACTAACATGTGTGAGCAAATTGCAGGGAAACATGCTTATTATTAGCGTGACTAGGTAACAATTGATGTGCTTATATAACTAACAGTTGGGTGATGTGATAGTACTAGTAAGCCTAAATTTCAACCAAGTAAAAAGGTAAAAGGAAGGAATTGGACAAGAATTCCTTTAGCTGTGTTTGGAAATCCTAATTCCAAAACGAATGAGTGCTTTGCATACAGGAAGTCTTATTAACCTTGATTTTGTCTAACATTATGTGGATATGTGCTAGACTCATGAAAATGAACTTGACAATTACATTAGCTAAAGGTGGATATATCAAGGGGATTGGAGTCCCTTGAGAGATGGTGTGGACGTGTTGAGTTGCAAGCAATGTGCGTGGCACAATAAGATAAGGTAAATGGTGTATTTCCATGTTTATTTATCCATTGATAGTTATGTTTCTATGATAGTGTGATGTAGGAAGTTGCATGGCAAGAGAAATTTCCATGAAATCTTGAAGCAGGCTCAGGTCAAGATTTTCTTGGGAACCATGGGGATTGATTCATGGTGTTTGTTGTTAGTATTGTGCTTTTGTTATTTTGTGATTGTTGCACTTGATTTGTGAGTTTAAGTGTGTCTGGTGCATAGATATGCCACTTTGTTCGCAACGTCGTATTGTTGTTGGTTTTCCATGGTTTTCTTCTTGTTGTTTCTTGGGTTTCCTTTTATGTTTTGAGTCTTGGGAATTTGTTACGAAAGAGGAAACTTAATGGAGCTCAAGGACAGTTGTGTGGTACCTACCAGGTAATGTAAGACTCATATGAAGCTCTGTGCATGAGTAAGCGTAGCGGAAGGTAAGACTATGACAATTGGTTGGACTGGTTGGATCCATTATGATAAATGTATGGTGACAACAAAAACATGAGAAAGGTGGCCAGAAAAGGTAAAGTAAATGGATCTGAGGTGTTGTATGGCTTGGCTATGTTGGGAATCATTGTTCTCAATGTCATGCATGTTGCGCATGAATAAAGGAAGTTTTCTTAACCTTGACCTTGTTATCTGATAATTATTTTATGATCATGATTATGATGATGTTTATATATGTATACATTTATGTATGTATGTCATTGTCTGATAGGATGATGATGGTTTTATGTTCATGATTATATATGTATGTATCTATGTCACTGTCTGACAGGGTTATCATGGATCATTCTCGTGGAGGAATGATTTCTTATGCAGGTGAATGGAATGAAGGGATTCTTGGTTGATGAGGAATCAAGTGGGAAAAGTAACCTGAAAAATATACAAGGTTGGTATCATATGGTTATGAGTTGATATTATGTGATTATATTATGTATATGTTATGAACAGGTTATACTAAGGGATAGAATAGCTCAATGAAAGCAGTTTGGTCTACGACATGCTAGGACAAGCACAGATAAGACACTAGGAGCAAGGTTTATTGGTATAGACAATGTGCTTTTAGATGTGAAGTACTATTGTTGTGCATATGTTGTATATGTTGAACATGTTGCATATATGATGTTGTGCACATGTGGTGTTGTGTATACATAGCATGTGTACATGTTGTTTATGCAATGTTATGTACATGATGGTACAGATAGTGTTGTGTGAATATTCCATATGCAGTGTTGGGTATAGATGGTTCTATGTACATGATGGAAATGTGGTGTTGTGTGCTTATGATGTTGTGCACGTGTTGGATATGCAATGCTATGTACAAATGATGTGATGTACATGTTGGATATGTAGTGCTATGTACATATGGTGTTCTATGCATTTTGTACATATGGTGCTATGTACATATGTTGTTGTGTGCATGATTGTACAAGTGGTGTTGTGAGCATGTAGTGTCATGTACATTTTGTACGTGGTGTTGTGTGCACGTGGTGATGTGTACATGTCGTGCATATGGTGCTATGTACATATGGTGTCACATAGATGTCGTGCGTGCGTATTGTGTACATGTGGTATTGTGTACACATTTTACATTGATGCATTGTACATGTGGTATTGTGTACACATTGTACAGGTGGTTTCATGTAAATGTGATGTTGTGCACATGTTGTGCAAGTGGTTGCAGTGTACAGGTGATACTATGTACATGTGGTACATATGGTATTGGTGTAGATGCATGTATTGCATGGTGTTGTATGATATGTGTAGTTGTATGTGTATGATGCACACTATGTGTATGCGCACATGGTTTAAGGGAAGGCAATGGGTGTTTGTTAGGTGTGGCAATTGATCGTGTTTGTGTACAGAATAAAGACAAAGGTAGAAGATAAGGATTGATGAAAGGATAAGTATCAACATTTTATTTCAGTTTTACTATGCATGTGATTTATGACTATGGTATGTGATGATTATATGTGACCTATGATTTTGGTTTATGATAGTTACATAGTTTTTATGATGGTTGCGTTTTGAGCTAACCAGATGTGATACATTTATACATGATGTTTTGACAGGAAGCGAACATGATTGCAAGTGTACCTTATTGATGAACTACCAATAAGGTATGATTTGAGGTTATTTCAATTTATTTCAATATAATGGAAATTATGTGCTTGGAACAGGGATGCATGAACATACTCGGTTGGGTGGTTGAAGTCAACTACAAGAATTGATAGTAGCAGCAAAATAAATTGGAATACATAGTAGTATGTTGGTAAAGCACTTTAGGAGTAGGGTCATTTTGGGACGCTGGTACCGAATAAAGTCCATTGATTTCCATGAACATGTTATGACCAGTATGATGGTTTTGAGGTAGGTATATGCCTTGGTTTTTGACCTTTCGATGCGAGGAGGCCTTTCCAAGGGATGGATCACCCAAGATAGGGGATTTCGGGGAACTTGGAAGGTGAGTGGTTGCATGAAAGGGGATGACCAAATTTCCTGAGGGACTGTGTAGCAGAGAAGGGAAGGTTGCAGATGTATTTTTTTTGTCATTAACATTGCCAGATGGAATAAAATGCACATTGGGAGTGTGCCCTGGAACAATGAACCAATAATTGTTCAATGAGGGGACAAGTGGCACAAGATTGTAGTGCTAGACATTGCATGCAGTTTTGAATGTGAAAACAGATTCTGGACTTCCTGGGGAGGAGGTGAATCTTGGTACTAATTTTGAGGGTGGAGGTGTGATCCTCTAGATTCCCTTGTTGATTGATATGGGCATTATATCCTTTTATTTTTTGGTCTAGAAAATGTAGATATGTGTATATGTGGTTATTGTAAATGCCATAATGAGTTGTGTTATAAATCTCAAGTATTCGGCATGATTGTTATTTGTTCATGTTGTCATGATGTTTTGCTTTTGAGCAGGTATTTCATTGTAAATACTGCAACGAGTTAAGTTATAAAGCTCCATGGGAAACATGTTTCCTTTTCAGTAGTTTTACTAAGGTCATGGTGTGGTTTAACACTGAGGGCAGTTTTCCCCAAGGGCTAGGGTTATGTAACAACCCTAGTGAAAAGTTCCTGTAATAAAAGTTAATAAAGGAAAAAATAAGTCCATGTGTAAGGGGCACTTATTCCAAGTTGAATGTTCAGAAAAAATATCCTAGTGGGCATCACTAGATGTGTGTTTTGGCTAAGGAAAATTGGCAAAGGCTAAGACAAAGACATTAAAAGGAAAAAAGACATATTTGGCACACTTAATTATGAAAATAAAGGAAAATAGGAGAAAAGTAAGGTGAAAGGTCACATGTTGCATGTGGGGAGGAAATTGAAGGAAAATAATGGAAAATGAAGAAAATAGAGGCCTCATTAATAAAGAGGCTACTAAGGATCATTTGGTAACCTTTTGTTAGTTCAAGTTTGGATCTGTCTCATTACTCTCTCTCTCTCTCTCACACACACACACACTCACTCTTGGTCACTTAGAGTTTTCTTGGAGCAATTTAGCTTTGGATAAAGGAAGGAAAAACAAGAAAAGGGAAAGGAAGGAAAGCAAGGATCAAGGAACGAGAGGAGTATTAGGCAGATTCAACAACAATACTTGTAGGTAACCTTTGGCATGTGTGATTTCCTAGCTGGTTTGGACATGCATGGCTTTGCATGTTGGTGTATGGTTCTCTTGCTATTAGTGGCATGGTTTTGTTGGGTTATGACATCGGTTTTCAGCCTATCCTTGCCTTTTTTGGATGTCATGGTATTGGGATGTTTATTTTGGTTTTGAGCTTTGGTTTTCCGAATGGATTTTAGAATCTGTGGCAGAGGTGGTCTTAAGGTTTATTCTCGAAGGCATAGGAATCCCTTCACCAGTTTTGGTGGGATACACGATAAAGCCTGAGGGAGAGGTCTCGGTTTAGGGCCTAGTGATCTAGGTTTAGATTGCAGTAAAGCTTAAGAGAGTGGTCTTAATTTAGGGCCCAGTGATTAGGATTGGATTGCGGCAAAGCCTCAGAGACAAGGAGATGAAAAATTCCTCAAGGATAGTGATGGATTTCGGATGGCATTCCAAGTTCAGTTTGGTTGTGATTGGAGTACTGGTTTTGGTGTGACCACGATTTGGTGAGGGTGGAGGATTCCCTTGGCTTTTCTATGAGATCCCACATTCATGCTTGGAATATGGCACGGGGGTGACTGGCTGAAAGAGAGATTTGGTTCAGCCATGTCTATGGTTGAGTGGTATGTGGAAGTCTTGAACGTGGTCGGATTTGATTATAATTAATAAAAGATAAGTTCTCTTACTTTTTTACTTGTTTATATGTGTATTTAATGGTTGTCATATCTATGATATTATATGGTTTAATGTTGGTTATAAGCATTGTTATGTGACTGGTTCATGTTATGGTTATTTCATGTATTTACTTGTAATTTCTTAATAGATGGATGCAAGACCTAATTCATGATATAATAGTGTAATGGAGAAAGAGGTGATCCTTCTGGTTATGTTTCATAAGTTCTTTCAGTCATTTATGCTCTATCTTGTATCCTAGACATGTCAATTACATTTATGCCAAGTGTTTGATAGAATGTAGTCCTGGTTGAGGATGATCAAGCTTAGTCCTGAGGTTTATTTTGTATTTATCAGCAATTGTACCATGCCTTTGATGGATTTTGAAGGTTGTAGAGAGTGTTGGGCATAGGCCGAGATTTTGGGCTAGAAAAGTGGCTCAAATATTGGGGTCGCTAGCTCAGTTCTATTGAGAAAAGTCTACAGTCGCTGACACAGAGGCCTATGAGAGTGAGTTTGAGTTTTTGGTCACTATCTTGCCTATATCATGATAGTGAATTTGGGTTAAGAGGCTTAAAACATCAGTGGGACCTAGAGGCATGATGTATGAGTGGTCGACATGTCTCCTGGGGGTGTAATTACTAATGTGGATGGGTTTGTCTTATGAGATCCATCGATTCCATTTCCTTAAGGTCACCAATGTGATTGATTCCCTTATAGTAACCTCTCTCATCACATCTTTTCCTGACTGGTTAGATGCCTTGGTGGACCTGGGAGGAGTGGGTGTTACAACTAACCAATCAATGCTACCAAGCATCTTAATGCAACCATGACAAGACTCAATCATTAACTAGCTATTAAAGTCAAGTCTCACTACTTGAATCATTTTTTATTTTATTTTTAACACCTAAAGGGGTTCTTTAAATGCCCATTTAAAACATCGTATTGTCCTCTTCATTATAAACAATTCCTTGTAAATTTTACACATGTTCATTAAATGTATCATTAATATTTTCATATTTTTAAAGGTTTGTACTTCAACTCTCAATTTCACTAGTGAGTGTTCGAGATTGTTCATAGGTGCAACAAAGGTTTGATTGTATTTTATTCTTAACAATATTCCAATGTTATGAACACAATTTTGCAACATATTTTATTACTTACGACTCTTCAATGCGGTTATAAACATGCATCATGCATCTCATGTTGAAAGTAGTCTACTACATATTTCGATATGTAGATTGTTAGAATCATACCCATTTTGACTCCCACTAGTATCATACCTTGATTTATTTTTCTCTTACCAATTCCCAAAAGGTGCGAGTGTTGCAACCTTCAGCTTTGATACCACTTGGAACATACCTCAAAGTTTTCTTTTTTTCTTTTTTTTTTATGAGTGTAACATGGTATTGCAATAATAAATTTCATGCAATGGAAAAAAATTTCATCTCAACTCCTAAATTTTTCTTATCACTTTAATCATAGACTTGGTAAAGAACCTAGCTATTTATGCAAAGTTTCTATTTGTTCGTGACCCAAGGTTACTCCAATTATGCCTCAGGAAATCATACAAATTAGAATAATTTGAGTAGTAGGATTTTTCTCACTCATTAATAAATGTACAAGGTTATGCAAGTTAGAAGTTTATAGTTGATGATCTGCTAAAATGTCTCGAAGCTTAACCATCCTCTGCCAAGTGGCAGCCTCTTGGAATGTGTGCAATGTGATCCAGGGTTCGAGTGGATTAGTTTTCTCATTGATGACTCTGATGGAGAGGAATGGTTAGAGGTAACCACTCCCTCCTGTAAGTGTCAAATGAGAGCCATTTTATCATTATTTCTTTGGTGGAGGGCTCTGCAAATTTTCTAGCCTTTCAAACCCTATGCGACTATCTTTCCTTTTGTGCACACCCACCAAGTAATTCATCAATCTAATGGTTTAGTTCCTAGATTTTGATGGTAGTGTTCTAGTTATTCATGCCTTTGTATTTAGTGTTGAGGGGGTTTTTAATCCTTTGGAAATTGTGTGGAGGATCTCCCTCATACTTCGTCCAAATTTGGCCCAAGACAATTCTTAGTTTCCTTGAGGGCCTTGCAAAGTTGAATCATCCATAGATAATACTTCGATTATTCAGGGTCCTCAACCTTGCTTCCTTAAGGTTCCAAGTTGAGGTTTTCCATGTGCCACAACTTCCAGGTTGTGCGAACCATGTGGAAATTAAAGGGTTTCCTACTTCGGTAATTTTATGCGAATCTTTTTGTTTCTCATTGAATCGCTTTTCCTCCCCTTCAATATTTCCATAGTGTTAACAATTATTTTTTTACTTTTTTTTTGCAGGTGAGTTGTAGCTTCATAACCTCTGAGATGTGGATCCTTTCTTAAAAATGACGAATTAGCAATTTTTGTGCAATTAACCTCCGTCTTTCATAAACCAAGTGCAATGAATTTCCTTTTAAACTAATGGAAGTCTCTCTAAGTTGTTCACTAGCAATATTATTGTTGCTACATGGGGTTTTACCAACTCAAGAGCTTGTAGGGTTTCATTCCTCTATCCCAGAACTAGCTAGTGTTGTGATAAATTATCTATATTTTAGAATTCCATGGGAAATAGTCAGTCCTCTTACTTGTAAAGTTTTATTGGTTTCCAGTTAAGGACCCATATGTCACTCCGTTGCACATTTTATCTTATGAGTTAATATTTTTGTGTCACGAAACAAATTTCTAGTTCAATTGTGTTGACAAAATCCATGGGTTAATTATTTTGTTAATGGTTACAAAATGATAAGAATTTGATGTTATCTAAATTTTCTTTCCCCTACATTACAATTGCTAAAATGAATGCCCAATTTGGGCTCCCTTGTCATGATTGCTTGTGTAGATTTATACTTGTTAAATTACTGTTGTTATTGATCAAATATTTAGTGAGTTCGTTATAGAAATTGAATTATGAAATATTTTTTTTTTTGAAGTGGAAATACTTTCAAGGATAAACCCTTCCTTTGGAACTTACTTCCATGAACTATATTTAAATGGATAATAACATCCTTGTCCTATAGTTCAATGTCATAAAATTTCATAAAATTTTCTTTTTATTTACCATACTGTAACAAGAAAGGCTTCTAACCATCTATAGATCTTACTCAAATATATAGAGTTGTAGACTTATTTGTTGTTAATGGATTTTCATGTGTTTCTTTACAACCATTTTTATTTTAGATGGAAACTCAGAATTACCCTTAGAGAGTTTCGATGTGTATTTCTATGCACTAGTGTAGTTCTTTCACAAATATTCATTTCTTTAGCTAAATTTCATTGTTAAACCAAACTCCTATAATGTAAAGGGACTACCTTGGGCTACTGGTGTCCCAGCTTAACCCCAGGCTAACCCATACCCTTACAAGTTAACAAAAAAACTACTTTCTTCTTTTAACTACAGTTTAGGGCTGGACAATTTATAAGAATTCAATGTATTACATGTGCAAATCTACTTTTTATATGTTATATTTCCTTTTTCATTTCCTTGAAAAGAGGGATTGAGCCCAGGCTTTTGACTTCATAGACTTAGCTTGATATCTAGCCTAGAAATCTCTTTGCAAGGAAAACAAAGAAGAAAACAAACTCTGTCATAAAACATTACAACCCATTTTTTGTATATAGTTTTATTTTTTTGTTCTAAAATAAGGCCATTTACATATTAACTCGGAAAATTCATTAAGTAACCAGAGTATCACAGTTCTATCTATAACCTCCTATTTAATATACAAAGTTATATTATACTTATCTATTCCTTCTTTTTGATGTTTATTTGTTGAGATACAAAATCACAGGGGAACATAATTCACCTCCCAACCAATGAGACCAATCACACCATTGCACCTCCCCCTGAGCCGCCTTCACACCCATAATAGTTTCAGGACAATGATCAATACAAGTTGATCTCCCAATGACCATCTGATCCCAACCAAACTTGGACATGGGTTCCTACTCTGAGCATTCAAGCCTCATGTGGACTGCATTAGCCAAGAAACTCTGGAATCCTTAATGATAGTAATTTCTTTCTTCCTTATGCAGTCTCCTCTTTCCTCTAATTCTTCCTCAAGTTCATCATACCATCTTGTCCTTTTTCAGAGGTTTTTATTTCTCAAAGAAGAACTTGGGCAGGTAACTGCCTATCTGATAAGCGTCTAGCTACCAAGGATGTTAGCTTCTCTAGCATTGCTTCCCAATGTGACTTTCCCAATGTGACTTTATGGCTAACTAGGATGTTAGCTTCTCTAGCATTGCTTCCCAATGTGAATTTATGGCTAACTGCATAAATAATTTATGCATTTAATATATTAAACATTTTTTTAATAATTATTTAACCTTTACAAGGAAAATAAAACAAAACAAAGCAATATGTTTTTTAACTCTAGTTTTACTAGGGGTATTACATATACTTAATTTAATGCAATTAAAAATACATATATATCTTTTTGTTTTAAATTAATTATTTACTATCAAAATTTAATTTTATCTAAAGATTAAATTTATTATATATATATATATATATATATATATATATATATATATATATATATAAGATAAATATCTCAAAAAAAAAATCATTGGTACACCTCTTTTCTTTCATAAACCATATTATAATATTCATGAAATAATTGTGTATCATTGTTGAAAGTTGTTTGTTATTTATTATAATAATTACACTGAGAGGTGCTCTATAACTAGTATGGGGTAGATGTGTAACATTTAACAAACTTAACATAATATCAATATCAACCCTAATTGAAAATTGATAGAGAGGTAGATGTGTAAGCCTAAATGTTTAACATTTAACATATACCTTTAACATTTAACATAAACCTTAAAATTTATATATGAGCTTAGTTAAAAAAATAATAAAAGGTTAAATGGAATATAGAGATCAATATGGTGGAGATGTTGTAGTGTAACCATTTGAATCTTGACTCAATAAAAAGTTCAAAGTAATAAAAATAATAAAAATCAATTTGTTATATTATAATTTTATTTTGCACATCAACTCAAATTAGAAATTACACTCTAGGAAAGTTTGCACAAATAATTATAAGTTACATTGGTCAATGCTAAATTAATAATGGTTCATAGACAAAACATCTTATATTCTTGATTTTGATATAACTAATAAATTGAGATGTGAAGTAGATAAGTAAATTGATCACTCAAGTAGAAAAACTTGCATAAATTTTGGTGGTTAGTAAAAGCATACATGTTTACAATTTTACTTCTACATAAGTGTTAAGGAAAACATAAATAATGGTGGGAATTAATTCCTGTAAAGTATATTTTTTACGTTTCATTCCTATCCATCTTTTATGCAAAGACTTGCTTAAATTATGGTGGGAAGTAGATATGTTATTACTTGAGTATAAATTGTTTACGAGTATTTTTTTATTTTATTTTTATTTTTATTTATTTATTTTTATTTTTTTTGGATGGTTTTCCAGCAAAGCTTAAGAATAAAAAATTACTACACAAATTTCTAAAAATCATGCATGAATATTGAAACCATATCCATAAATTATCCACATGACATTAGATTGTGCAAATGTGGCAATAAGGCCTTCAATTTATATTCCAATCAAATGTTTGAAAATTACTTTCTTAATAATATAGAAAAATAAATATTTGTTTTTCGAAGTTAAACATTATAATTTGCATTGGTCAATGCTAAACTAATAGTAATCAAAAAATAAATCGATCGTTAGAGTCTTGCCTTGGCAGGTACTAATAATGATTCCATAACCATATTTAAATTTAATTAATAAGCACATAAAAATTTAATACTTACAATAAACCTACAATATAACAAATTTCTTAACCATAGATATCTATCCCCACTTTACCATGACATTTTCGCATGGATATCCACCCCCACTTTACCATGAAAATTATTAACTAGTAAATAACTTTCTTTACAATACCATGGATGAATACATAACTTATCAATACAATATCAATACAACATGTGAAAAACCATAACTCATTTCATAATAGAAAATTAAAATGATATTACATATAGTATTGATTACGTAGACTGAAAATTCTCCATCATATGGATGGAGACATAGAGAGTTAGGAGGGTGGGGGATGGTGGTTGGAGGGAAGAAGATATAGGGTAGAGAGAGAGAGTATGATTCGGTAGGGAGGAGATAGGGGGAGGTGCGAGAGAGAGGGAGAGATAGGAATGGAGAGAGAGATGAGAGAGGGAGGGAAGAACAAATACATATATGGATATAGGTAGAGAGAGACATAGTGACAAGGTAGAGAGAGAAAGAGGATAGGAGGGAAGATAGAGAGGAGAGGTCAGATAGAGGTTGAGAAAGCGAAGAGAGGTAGGGAGACATAGAGATGGAGGGGGGAGAGAGTGGACAAGAGATAAGGAGAGAGGGAGGGAAATAGTGACAGAGTTGGAGGGTAGAGAGAGAGAGTTATGGGGGAGTGAAAGGGAGAGAGAGCAAGGAAAAGAGAGAGGATCTAAGAGAGAGAAGGAGAAGAGGAGGGAAGAGAGAGAAGGGGGGGAGATGGATCCAACTTAGATATGGTATACACATATAAAACGGAGCCTAAATCCATCTTAATCTTGCTTTCTCTCAAGTGGAGAGGGATCAAATCTCTTTTCACTTTAAAAGAGGTTTGCATTTAAGGATATTTTATCCCTTTGAATGCTTAATAAATTAGGGATTAAGATAAATCTAAAAGACACATTTAATCCAAATTTAAATTATATACATATATTTTGTGAACTTATTTTTATTTTTATTTTTTAAACTTACATCACCCTATTCCACTTACTTATTTTTTTCTAAAATAAGATATTAAAAATAATATTTTTTATTTTAAATTAATTAATTAAATAATAATTTAACTTTAACTAAAAATCAAACTGGTTAACATACATATATAGTTTAATAAAATCTTAATCTATCAAAACACAATAAAGTAAGAATTTTTTTTAATCAGTACACATTTTTTTCCCATTTTATCTTATAACATACATTCATATATCATTAATTCTAATTACATAATCCAAAAAATAAAATTTTATTACTACACACTTTTTTTTTTTCTATTTCCAATTTATGTTTTCACCTATATTCATATATCATTGAATTCCAATTAAAAAATCCGAAAATAGAATAGTTAGCATTCTCTAAAGGTTTCATTATGAAACCATATTCCCATCTACAATCTAATATTAACCCCATACATATTGAGAAAAGTGATTTTCAAAATTTTTAATATTTTCTAACACCCCCACTGCATGAGATTAGATTTTTATGAAAACTAAAATACCTGATATGATTAGATATGGTTTTACATTTTATTTCTTTTAAACATGAAATTAACCCCAAAATAAAAAAATAAAAAAAATGAGAGTTGTTTTTTGGAAATTAGTTATTTATTATAATGATTTAGTCTAAACTAAAGGTTTTATAAATATACATATATTTATTTTATTTTATTTTACTTTATATTTAAATATGTGCACCTCACCTCTTCCGGTTAGGTTCTTTATTTTATTTTACCTTTTATTTAAATTTATGTGCATCACCTCACATTATCCGAGCAGGTTGAGTTTTTATAAAATTAAGATCTGGAATATAGTTTAGTACAATTGTTAAAATTTAATCTAATTTAAAAAAAATAATAAGTTTTAACTTTAAATTAATTATTTATTATAATAATTTAATTATAACTAAAAATTAAATTAATAAAATAAAATTATATATATATATATATATATATATATATATATATATATATATATATATAAAATAACAATTAAATATTACAAAACATACTTAAAAAAAGATTTTAGTTCTTCCATATATCTCTTCTTAAAGTGTATCAAAGTTTTTTTTTTTTAAATTAAAACCATATTCTCATGCACAATCTAATATTAATCTCCATAAATATTGTTTTGTTTGTTAACATTGGCTTGTGCTTTCTTTTCCATTCATTTATAAGAAATTTACACCACATATGTTGGCTAGGTAGCCTCAACCTACCCATTGGGAAACCAAGTAGTTGGCCACCTATCCACATTGCATGTCATCCAAAAACAAAGAAGTTTCAGTCTCTCTATCCAAGCTATATATGTCTCTGTTTCATGACCATACTCTAGATTTCTACCTATACATATTCTTGCATAATGAAAAGTAAAAGATATCCACATGAGAAACAAAAGTAAACAAGGGAGATCATCTATTCATTCTTTTCCTCTGAGGCTGATTCTACTGGCACAGGGTCTTTGACATTCGATCCAGGCATCTCATACAGTTCCACGATACATGGGATGTGTCTCTCGATTCTGCCCAACATGATATCCTGCTTGTGGAGTTGAAACTGAACTTTCTGGAATTCTTGTTTGTAGCTCGACATACCTTGGATAGACACAACCATGCCCACTGAGATTTGCTCCATTTCCTTGCCCAGAAGGCTTTTCACCAACCAATAAAGATATAATGTCTACTTAAATTACATTATCTTGCCTCTAGTGGTACTCGAGTCTCGGACTAGGGTCCTCTAGTCGTCCATGTCCTCCTCCATCTTGTTGCCCTGCTTAAATTCCTCTTAGTTCCCATTCCTCTAAAATATTTTGAATGCCTTCATCTGTACCCTCGCGATATACCTCGGCAGCTTCCCTGATAAGATTTTCCACCGATTTTCTCCCCCTGAGAGGCTCAAACATGCTCAGTTCCTTTTCATTTCTGGGCACATGGGCCCATCTTCCATGACCACAAATTTTTGCAGGTGGGGCCATGATGGATATGACCAAGACCTGTTCAGAGTAGCAATTCATTAACCAAAAACAATTCAATATGATATAGCAATGCTCTCATCCTTGAGTTGAATTACCAATGCTAACTGCCCCACCATGCTCCTCCCCTTTCCCTTTTGGTATCGGGATTGTTAGCCCTGAGGTACAGTGCTGCTATTTTAATGGAAATGTCCCCTGTTTTAGCTCCGATGGTCCACGTCTCCTCCTGCTCCGCTTTGGCCACAAGCCTTTAAAAACCCGGGACCATACAATTATCGCAATACAAAGGAAAACATGAGAAAACATGTAGTTGAACCATAAGCCAGACTTCAAAAAATTATACACTTGTGCTCATAAATATCGATGGGTTCGCTCTCGATTCATCTCCTTTCCACTGCGCTCTCCATTCTCCGATCTCCGATTAGATCGATCTCTGTCGCCTAACCAACATCTCGATCGTTGATCCACACCATCCAACAGCCCCCATACCCCACTTCCCACCAATCACCCAGGGAGGAATTTTTTTGGCTTTGTTAGTGTTTTTGACATTCAGACAGTGAACTGAAATAACATAATGCATGGCCGAATAGGGAAAAAACAATAGCACGATGCAATCAAACCAACATGAATGATCATGGAACATCACTGGCATGAGTGAACCACCTGACAGCACGACAAAATTACTAGAATTTGATTATCGTGTTTGTTAGAACTAGAGCTCTCTGAGATCATGTTTGTCTAGTTACGACATCAAGTAGTTAGAAGACAGAGGGGATAGATTAAGACATCTCAAGCCTCAGAGAGTTCGAGTGTAATGTAAAAATCCCATAAATGGCTGAAAGTTCAAAGGAAGAGAGGTTCAAATTTTGGATACTGTGTATACTCTGTTCCTCCTAGCGTGTCATCTTCATTCCAGTAATACAGGCTTCTTTTGTTGTTACATGTTCAATCACCATCTTCTTCTCTGTTCTAAGCTTGCACTTGAATAGGTTATTCATGTTTTCTTCTGTGTCGAATGCTAGATAACTGTCATCTTATCTCTGCATTGATAAATTAGATTTGTAAGCTTCATTTACTTTCTGTAGCTAGCCATTCATATGTGTTTATGCATGTATATGTTGGTATAGTCAGGATTCTACATTTATTCATTGAATCTATAAACTATTGAGCATTAGTGGTTGAAAGACTTGTTAAGCTGAGGGTGTTCATGCATGTCTTGAGTGAAAACAGAGTTGAAATAGTCATCTGACTTGATCCAAACCCTAATCCATTCCAGTAGTTTAGAGAATGATATTGAAGATTTATATGTTTCCAAGCATCTCCGAGCTACAACCTAGTAGAGTTTCCTCGAGTGCTAACATAATTGGCATTGTTGCCGGGGAGAGGAGACTGAAGCTTAGCTTCCCTGGGGGACGACACAGATCCAGCTTTGATGATAGACAAAGTCTGGACACTATTTGGGTTGTAGTCTTCTATCTCGTGACTCTACTGGAGGACAAACCTCTTGGCAACTCCACTCCATAGTTCTAGCTCAGTTTGTGAGGCATACTCAGAGAAATCCTCAGAAGCCACGAGCTGACCCAGTACCTAACCCTAAAAATATCATCAAAGAAAGAAACACATTGTAGAAAGGAGCATCAGGTTCAGGTAGCTCTAAACAATATTCTATATCTCTTCAAGAAAATCCTATAATAAAACAAATACATGTTGAGAGTATAGCATCTAATACCAGCAGTGAAGAAAAAATCTCAGAGATTCATAGAGCTCCTTATTCTTTAGGTTATCCTTTCATTGTAAGCCCAAAGGAAGCCTCTCCTCCTATCCATCATACTCCTTTAGTCCTATCAATCACTCCTCAACCCTTTGTCATTCAGACTTCCAGTACCCTTATAGCCACCACAGCTATGGTAGCACCTACCAAAATGGAAAGAATCATAGCTGCTAGGTATGGACCTCTAGTACTGCCCACTCCTTTAAATGCCATGCCTACTGGAGAATATCAGAAGTATATGTCTAAGTTCACCAGGACTGAAGGTGTTATAGCTGAGGAACATCTCAAATAATTTTAGAGCTATGCTGATAACCTGGACATTAGTGAAGATGATGTATGGATGAGAGTCTTTGTCTAAAGTCTAGATGGAGAGGCTAGAAAATGGTTCAGAGAACTGACCCCAAGGTTTATAGCAGATATTGAGGCTTTAGATGATGCATTCCTAAAGAATTGGGGGGATAAGAAGGATCTACTCTACTACCACACCGTGTTTGGGAACTTAAAGAAGGAAAATGGTGAGTTGTTGTCTCATTTTAATAAGAGGTTTAACCGCATGTATAACAAGATACTAGCTGAAGTAAAACCCACCACTACCTCTGCTAAACTCACCTATGCCAGTGCCTTTGATTCTGAATTTTTTCTACTATTGAGGGAGAGACAATGTGCTACCTTGGCTGATATGCACGATGCAGCCTTGGAAGTAGAATCAAACATCATGGCTGCAAAGAAGTTCAAGGGGAATGTTGATAGAAGGAGACAGAGGGACGAATCTTCATCATCTTCAGATCCAAATATAGATAAAATGACCAAGATGATAGAGTCATTAGCCTCTGAAATCTCTAAATTAAAGGTTGAGTAGCACCTTGGGAAAGGAAGAGTTCCTAATACCTTTACTCCTAGAAATCCAAATCCATATAGAAGAGCTAATGAGCAATTGCAGATTCTGCAAAGAAGTAACGATGCCAATGAAGACCAAAGGGTCAATACCCCTTTCCAGAATGTAGTCATGGAAGAAGAACAATTTGAAGAAGATGATGAGATCCATTGTCTGGAAGACAAAGGCAGTGCCTCCTTTTTTACCTTAGCTGCCTATGAAAAGTCATTATTCGATTACCAGATCAGCCGAGAGTGGGATGGTGGAGCTATTCTGCAAACTAATGATCAACACAGATGTGATATGAGGTGGAAGATGAATAATGCCAAGGAAACTCCTATTCAGAGAGTTGTTATCCTTGCAATACAACAAGCTAATAAGCAGAAACGACTAGTAGTTGATCCAATCATCCTTAAAGCTCTAGCTCACAAGGTAAGAGGCCTTGACAAGTCTCCTTCTCCTTTCAGTTTTGAATCAGAAATTCAGAAGCTAAGCATACCTATAACTCTGATTGAAATAGTGAAGAATGAGTCCTTCAAGAGATCTATCCTCGAGGTCCTTGAGCCTAAAGCCATCCAATCCTCCATTGACTATGTAAATCTGCAAGACGACAAACCAACTATTGTTCTTAGCCCAATGATTGAAAATTGTGATGACAGATCCCCATCATTCTATGTCTCTTTGACTATTCATGACAAAATCCTTCACAATTGCCTTTTGGACACAGGAGCCAGCCATAATATAATGCCCAAGGCTATCATGGATGAGTTGGGTCTTGACATTACCAAGTCTTATCATGACCTGTTTTCTTTTGACTCTAGAAAAGTGAAATGTTTAGGATTAATCAAAGACCTAGCCATCACCTTGTCTCAGCTGCCCATGAAGAGCATGATGATGGATATTGTGGTAGCAGATGTACCCCCCAAGTTTGGCATGTTGCTTTCCAGAGGTTGGATCAAGAGATTAGGCGGAACATTACGAAATGATCTGTCCTATGCTACTATCCCAATTTTTGGAGGTGAGAGTAGGAGATTATACAGAGAAGCTCAGTTGGCTTATATCATCAGTGATGAAAGGAATCCCACTAATCATCCCATCTATGCTATTGACACTAATTTTGGAGCCTGTATTCTTCAGATTGAAGAATCCTAGTTGGCCTCCATGCAGCTTAGGAAACGAGTTTGCTAAATCACAGAGGAAGAAGGCCCACAAATTTGGGACATGTTCTTTGATGGAGCTTGCTCTAAGGAAGCTGTAGGCACAGGTGTAGTCCTTGTGTCCCCCACATAAGAATGGATTCATTTATCTTTCAAGTTAACTTTTCAGGTCACAAATAACATAGCAGAGTACAAAGCTTTGATATTAGGCTTAAATGTTGCTAAAGAAATGGGCATCAAAGGTTTGAAGGTGTTTGGAGATGCAGAACTTATCATTCAGTAGGTGAACAAAACTTTCCAAGCAAAGCACCCAAGGCTGAAAGCATACAGAGATGAGGTACGGAAGCTCACGGGTTCTTTTAATAGTCTCAACATTTCTTACATCCCTAGAATGGAGAACCATCTTGTTGATTCCATTGTTATGTCTACTAGCATGTTTATTCCTCCTTTGCCTCCTAAATTGACTTACGAAGTTCAGGTGAAATATAGACCATCTCTGCCTGACAATGTCAAATACTGGAAAGTTTTTGAAGATGATGGTGAAATTATAGGTTTTTACAAGTCATTGATGAATTTTCTGAAATACACATTGACCAAGAAAACAAAACCATTGAAGAATACAACTAGTCCAAGCTAAAGGACAAGATTGGTTAGGATAACATTGTTCAGCTGCCTAGTAACCATATACCAAAAGGATTGGTGCCCCTAGAAAAGATGTTTGATTATAATGTTGTACCTTATAAGCCTACCAAAAAGGAAAATGAGTCTGCAGTTCATAGAAATAATGTAGGGAGTCCAGCCCCTCTAAAGTACGTAAATCTGTCCACTCATTTGTCTTCTGCCCAAAGTTCCGAGTATTGCACCCTGATGAAACTATTTTCTGATATTTTTGCTTGGGAGTACAATGATCTTAAGACCTATGACAGCAACATCATCCAGCATAAGATTCCACTGGAGAAGAACACCATCCCTTTTAAGTAGAAATTAATACCTATCAACCCTCTCTTATTGCCTTTGATTGAAAAGGAAATCAAGAAGTAGTTGGATGCCAAGATCATAGTTCCCTTAAGGTATTCAAAGTGGATAGCTAACCTTGTGGTAGTAAGAAAGAAGAATGGAGAAATCAGGTTTTGTTTTGACTACAGGAATCTGAAAAAATTCTCTAGAAAAGACAACTACCCTTGGCCTAAGATGGAACAATTGCTGCAAAAAGTTTCAGGGGCTAGAGTCATGTCTTTCTTAGATGGATTTTCAAGTTACAATCAGATTGTTGTACATCCAGAAGATCACGAAAATACCACCTTCACTACTCCTTGGGGCACTTTGATGTACTCCAAGATGCCTTTTGGATTGCTGAATGTTGGGGCTACTTTTTAGAGGGCCATGGACATAGCCTTTGTGGGAGAGAAGGACAAGTTTTTCCTTATTTACCTTGATGACTTAACAGTCTTTTCCAGCAGTCACAAGGACCATTTGCAGCATTTGAAGAAGGTGTTTCTAAAGTGTAGACAGTTTGGAATTTCTGTGAACCCAAAGAAGTCACTGTTTTCTCTAAAGGAAGGAAAACTTCTGGGACATATCGTTTCTGCTAAAGGTGTGAATATCGATCCAGAAAGAGTTAAATAAATTCAAACATTGTCCATCCCAAGGTCAAAAAGGGACATTCAATCTTTCCTAGGTAAGATTAACTTTGTCAGGAGGTTTATTCCAAATTTTGTAGAGCTAGTGAAGCACATCACTTCCATGCTGAAGAAAGGATCAGAAATAAAATGGACAGATGGTGCAAGAAGCTCTTATGAAGCCATACAACAAGCTATCATGGAAGTTCCCACTCTAATCAACCCAGATTATACCAGGGAGTTTTATATCTTCTCTTTTGCCTCTTATGATACACTTGTAGCAGTTCTATTGCAGAAAAATGATGAAGGTGTAGAGCACTCTGTGGCCTTTTTCAGCAAAACTTTGAGGGATGCTAACCTAAGGTATGACCTTATTGAAAAACAAGCTTATGCTCTCATAAAATATTTAAAGGAATTCAGAATTTATATTCTGCATTCCAAAGTGTTTGCATATGTACCTTTAGCCTCAGTAAAAGATGTCCTAACTCAGCCAGATATTGATGGAAAGAGAGCTAAATGGATTGCAAAATTCATAGAGTTTAACATAGAGGTGAAGCCCACCAAGCTTGTCAAAGGCCAGGGCTTGGCTAAGCTTATGGCTGAGGAAAATTGTAGTTTGTTAAACATCAATTGCATGGGTTCAAATTCATGTGGTGAGTGACAGAGGAAGCAACAGAAGAGCAAGAGTAGAATTAGTCTTTGGCTGAAAATATAGCCACCTGTGAATGTTATTCCAATATAGTTCATTTTTTGCAGAAGCTAGAAGTCCCTCCAGGGCGTAGCTCAAGTCAAGCTTGAGCCATTAAGCTCAGATCAGCCAAATTCTACATTAATAAAAACCCGCTCTATTGGAGAGACCCATCAGGGATCCTCTTGAGATGTCTAGACAAAGGACAATCTGTGGAAGTCATGCACTAGTTCCATTCTAGCATTTGTGGAGTGCATCATTATTGGAAAACCACAGCCCACAAGATCCTGAGAGCTGGGTATTATTGGCCTACTCTGTTCTCTGATGTGTTTTCTTTTGTGAAGTCTTGTGATAAATGTCAGAGGTTTGCAGGAAGATAACTGCTAAAATATCTTCTCTTGAAGCCAGTACATGCCAATGGTCCCTTCCAGCAGTGGGGCTTAGAATTCATAGGTGAGATCAATCCACATTCCGGTGGCCATCACAAATGGATCTTGGTAGCCACTGATTATTTCACCAAATGGATTGAGGCTATACCCACTAAAAATGCTAATCATCAGGTTATCATGAAGTTCTTGAATAAGAATATTTTCACTAGATTTGGTTGCCCAACCAAACTAGTTATTCATAATGTAGTAGCTTTCAGGGTATAATAATTGGTGGAAATGTGTGAATCAATGGGCATTCAATTGGTGCATTCTACCTCATATTTTCCTCAAGGCAATGGCCTGGCAGAATCATCTAACAAAAGTCTAGTAAGGATAATCAAAAAACTGTTGGAGGACAATAAAATGAACTGGGATTCCAAGTTGAAGTTTGCACTATCGGCTAACAGAGTTACCAACAAGAAGTCCATAGGAAATTCTCCATTTAAGCTGGTTTATGGTGCTAATGTTGTTTTTCTTATCCAGCTGATTCTCCATGTGTCCAAATTCTTGCAAGAAGAATAGGATGAAGAGAATGACATGGCAAGGAGAATGAGTAACTTGGTTAAATTACAATAGATCAGAGAAAAACTGGTTGAGAAGTCAAGAATTCATCAGAAGAAGATCAAAGAAACCTTTGATAGAAAGGAAAAAATGGATAGTTTTCAGGTCGGTGACTGGGTTCTCAAATGGGATGCATTGAAGGAAAAGAAGGGCAACCATGGTAAATTTGATGCCTTATGGTCGGGACCGTTTGTCATTGCTCAAGTTCAGATGAACAATACTTTCATTCTACACAACTCGGAGGGGGAAGGTGTTTTGATGGCCCAATCAATGGGTGGTTTTTGAAACATTACTTCATAGGAGGCTTTAAGGCCTTAATATTGTAATAGGTCTTTTCAATTTTTATTTTCTATGCAAATAAAGTCCATACCCAATGGAACACTAGGAGATAAGTTTGTTTTGGTTGTTACTAGAAAGGCAGTAGTCTGCAGTTCTTGAAGCCTCATCGGGAGGCTTTCATCCCCAGAAGAAGCTAGTGTTAGCCCTGAGGTATAGTGCTGCTATTTTAACGGAAATGTCCCCTGTTTTAGCTCCGATGGTCCACGTCTGCTCTTTCTCCGCTTTGGCCATAAGTCTTTAAAAACTCAGGACCATACAATTATTGCAATACAAAGGAAAACATGGGAAAACCCGTAGCCGAACCATAAGCCGAACTTCAAAAAATTATACACCCGCGCTCATAAATATCGGTGGGTCTACTCTTGGTTCATCTCCTTTTCACTGCGCTCTCCATTCTCCGATCTTCGATCAAATCGATCTCTGCTGCCTGACCAACATCCCGAATGTTGATCCACACCATCCAACGGCCCCCGTACCCCACTTCCCACTAGTCACCCGGGAAGGAAATTTGTTGGCTTTGTCAGTGTTTTTCACAGTTGGACAGTGAACTGAAATAACATAATGCATGGCTGAAAAGGGAAAAAACAACAACACGATGCAGTTGAACCAACATAAATGATCATGGAACATCGCTGACACGATTGGACCACCTGACAACGCAGCTAAGTTACCAGAATTTGATTACAGTGTTTGTTAGAACAGAGCTCTCTAAGCTCATGTTTGTGTAGTTACAACATCAAGTAGTTAGAAGACAGAGGGGATAGATTAAGAAATCTCGAGCCTCAGAGAGTTCGAGAGTATTGTAAAAGGCCTATAAATGCCTAAAAGTTCAAAGGAAGAGAGGTTCAACTTTTGGAGACTGTGGATACTTTGTTCCTCCTAGTGTGTTATCTTCATTCTAGTAATACAAGCTTCTTTTGCTGTTACATGTTCAATCACCATCTTCTTCTTTGATCTAAGCATGCACTTGAATAGGTTATTCATGTTTTCTTCTGTATCAAATGCTAGATAATTGTCATCTTATCTCTGTGTTGATAAATTAGATTTGTAAGCTTCATTTACTTTTTGTAGCTAGCCATTCATATGTGTTTATGTATGTATTTTCTGGTACAGTCAGGATTTTCCATTTATTCATTGAATCTATAAATTATTGAGCATTAGTGGTTGAAAGCCTTGTCAAGCTGAGGGTGTTCATGCATGTCTTGAGGGAAAACAGAGTTGAAACAATCATCTGACTTGATCCAAACCCTAATCTATTCCAATAGTTCAGAGAACGATATTGAAGATATATATGTTTCCAGGCATCTTTGAGCTACAACCTAGGAGAGTTTCCTAGAGTGCTAATAGGTACCATGGCCTTTATGGTCAGAGGTCCATTACCTAGGAGGGGTCGACCTCCAATCACCAGCAATGTGCCCTGATCACCACACCCATCTCCTTGCGACCGTGACTAGGTTAGCTTCCCCTTGCTAAGACCAATCTAGTGAGATCTGTTTCTTACTAGCGTTATGCTAGCCATGATTTACAAACCCCTTCCCCTTTGCCCAAGATGCAAGCACATAGATTTTGGCATTTTCTTGACCGTCTTCCCACCTGAGGGTCCTAGCAATTCCATCTCCGTAATAGTTTTTATCTATTTCCCAACAGTTGCATTGGCATTGACAGTAGGGGACCGCTCCTAAGCAACAACTTAACTGACATCCACTCCCCTCAGCACCTGGCTTACAAATTCTACCCGTATGACCCCTACCAGTATCTCTGCTCAACCCTTGGCCCACAGTTCCCAAGATCCCCATGTGAGACAACATAAGTTTGAAATAGACGGAGATTGAAGCAATACCCGGCAGTGACTGAACATAGACGTAGAACCAAGTCAATTCAACCAAGTGCCACCCCCAATTCCACCAGCAATTCTCAATTTCCCAATTAACATTCCTAATTTTCCCCCACTCCCACCAGCAGAAACCCAACCAGGTCAACATTGCAATGGAAGAGATGAGCCAGAAAACATACCCATGGAAATGTGTTGGCCGTCTATGAGCTTGAGGCTGAGAATGGCATTGCTCGATCCTTCTGGAGCTCCAACTTCCCCGTCCATGCACAAACACAACAAAAGCACCCACTTGGCTACCCTTTCCTCCATTAAGACCTGCTCCTTCACCGCCTTTGCTACTACCTTTCCCACCTCCCTTGCATGCGGTCACGCTAAGGGCCACCGCACCTATTGCCTCGAGCGTGGTGGGGCGGTGGTACAGTACTCAAAGGTACTCTTAATTAACCCTGGTCTGTTGTCCCAACCACCGATTCACACCTCGATTAGGGTATTAATCCCCATAAATCTTGAGATAAGTGATTTTTATTTTTTAAATATCTTTTATTACCCCACCCCATCTCTAACCAAGCTAAATTTTTATGAAGATTTGTGATATGATTGAGCATTAATGTTCCTTTTTTATATATAAATTTAACAAAATAATGATGAAAGTTAATTTTTTTTGGAAATTAGTTATTTATTATAATAATATTTTCATATATATATATATATAACTTCCATCACTTGATTTTTTTTTAATATCTTCCTTCACTTCACCTCACCTTATTTTATTAGGTTGAATTTTTCTAAATTTGGGATCCATATTTTCTTTTCCAAGGAAAAATCATAATTTTCATTAATAAAAATGAAAATTACATGTTGTAGATGTCGAAGGCATATCAAAACATAAAACTAGAAGCCAAATAGATGTTCAAAAAATAACTAAAATTATAGATCTAGGAAAAGATAATATTTTTGCCTATCCCTTTCTTCCTTTCTCGTTTTCAACTTTTTGCCAGACTCTTTGTGAGGAAATGACATTGAAAATTCTAACTGCCTTCAAAAAGCTTATTTTTCCTGAATCTGAGCTCTCTACACACTTCCTCTTCTCTTTTCATTTTATCTTATCACAAAAATTTAAATATTAATGAATTCCAATTAAACAATCCAACGAATCTAATAATTAGACTACATAAAGGTTTTCTTTACTAAAATCATATTTCCATGTAAAATCCAATATTGACCCCATAAATATTGGCTCCCATAAATATTGAGGTAAGTGATTTTCATTTTTTTAATATTCTTTGGCCTCACCCCATCCCACTAGCTTGAATTTTTATGAAAACTAGATCTGTGATATACTTTATTAGTTATTTATTATAGTAATGTTTTCCAATCTAAACTTTTGCAAATATCAAAATAAATATGTATTTTTTAAAATTATCTTCTATCACTTTTCTCTGTTATAATGATATGTTCCAAACTAAACTTTTCACAAATATCAAAACAAATATATTTTTTTAATTTTTATAAAAAGAAGATTCGATGGTTAACCTGTTTTCATCTGATTTTTTAAAAATAATATATATTTTTAAAAATTAATATATAATATAAACTGAAAGTTACACTAATTAACTATTTCGATAATTTATTTATATACAATTTCTTTCTATTGAATTTATCGCAATAATTTAAACATATTAAATTGTTGAGGATAATGCTTAATTATGTTATGTTATATAATTACTGATAAATTAACTAACAAATTTTGTGTTGTAAGTTAGGGTAACAAATTAATAGACATAGTCAATATAGAATGTTATTATTCAACAAATTATTAAAGGTGGTAGATTAGAATCAGAGGTTAGTTACATAATTGATAATCTAATTATAAATATGTTGGCTGTATAATAATGTACTCATTGCTCCCATAAATATATGAGATTACAATGAGAGTTGAGTTCATGGATTGAGAACCAAAATTCTCTATATTTTTGTTCATTTTTTCTTATGTTTTCATATGTATGCTCCTGATAGATTTAACATATGGCATCAAAAGTAGGTGAAAATAGTCGATTTATATGTAGAGTGTGTGTTGTTGGCAGGAGGTTTCAAGAGCTTCTGAAAGCCATTGGCAAGGGTTTTCATAATTTTGTGAAGCTTGTGCAGATTCAATTTTTTGGCGTGAGTGCTCAGTAGTTGGTAGAAATGGCCAACAACAACAACGGTATGAATATTTCTCAGCCACAAATACCAGTGTTTAAAGGTGAGAACTTTGGTTTTTGGAGCATTAAGATGAAAACATTGTTTCTCTCACAAGATTTGTGGGATTTCATAGAAAATGGCTATATAGAACTAGATGCTCAAACACTTTCCCGCTGGACTCAAGACCAAAGAACATAGCTAAAGGAAAACCATAAAAATGATTCAAAGGCTCTCTTCCTAATCCAGCAAGCAGTGCATGATTCTATTTTTCCAAGACTAGTTGGAGTAACAAAATGAAAGGAGGCATGGGATGTGTTGCAACAAGCATATCAAGGAACTGATAAGGTAAAAGTTGTTAAGTTGCAGTCCTTAAGAAGAGAATTTGAAACTTTGTGCATGCAAAACTATGAATCTATTCAAGATTTTTTCACTATAGTTATGGGAATATTGAATGAAATTAGGTCTTATCGAGAATATTTAAAAGACCAAAAAATTGTTGAGAATATTTTAAGAAGTTTTCCTACAAAATTTGATGGGTTGTTGTTGTTATTGAGGAGTCTAAGGATCTAACTCATTTGTCTGTGAATGAGCTAATGGAGTCTCTTCAATCTCATGAGCAAAGAATCTATTGAAGATTTTTTCACTAGAGTTATGGGAATAGTGAATGAAATTAGGTCTTATAGAGACAATTTAAAAGATCAAAAAATTGTTGAGAATATTTTAAGAAGTTTTCCTGCAAAATTTGATGGGGTTGTTTTTGTTATTGAGGAGTCTAAAGATCTAACTCAACTGTATGTGAATGAGCTAGTGGAGTCCCTTCAATCTCATGAGTAATGAATCAATAGATATTATGAAAAATCCATTGAGAAAGCTTTTCAAGGAAAAGGAAGTGTTTCCAAAGACAAAAGTCATGAATGTGAGAATTCGCCCCATGAGGAAATCCAAAACATTCATGGAAGAGTAAAAGGAAGAGGACAGGAATACATAGGAGGCAGAGGTCGAGGAATATTTTTTTCTACAAACACAAAGGAAGAGGTAATGATGATAGTGACGGAGGTAAAATATTTAATAAATCCCAAGTTTGGTGTTTTTATGGTAAAATATTTGGCCACTATCAACAAAATTGTTGGAAAAAACAAAAACAACAAGCTATTTTTTCTGAAGAAAAAGAAGAGATTGGCTCTTTATTCTTGGCTTGGATTCAACTAATAATGTTTCCAAGGAGGTCTGGCTTATGGATAATGGTTGTAGCAATCACATGATAGAAACAAAGATGGATTCGTGCAAATAGATGAATCTACAAAATCTGATGTACTCTTGGGAGATGAAAAGCCAATTGAAGCTAAAGGTAAGGGGACAATTGTTGTGAAGACAAAACAAGGAAAACCAAAGCATATTAATGATTTTTTTATATGTTCTCGGTTTAGCACATAATTTGTTGAGTGTGGGGAAACTCCTTGAAAAGGGATATTCAATTGTTTTTAAGAGAAATCAATGCATAATCTATGATAAATATGATCATAGTAAAATTATTGCCAAGGCTAATATGTTACAAAATATAATTTTTGCTTTCAATCTCCCTTCTGAAGCAAGTACAGCATTAAATGTTGCTTATGATGATAGTTCCTGGCTATGGCACATGAAGTATGGACATTTGAATATGAAAATCTTGAAATTTTTATATAACAAACAAATGGTCAAAGGGTTACCGCTTATTGGTTCTATTGATAAAGTTTGTTAAGGGTGTATTCTTGGTAAGGAACATAGAGATTCATTTCCTGTAGGAAAATCATGGACAGAAAGTAAACCATTGGAGATAATGCATGCATAGTATATGTGGTCTTATGCAAACTTTGTCTCTCAACAAAAATAATTATTACATTATTTTTGTGGATGATTTTAGTAGAAGAACATGGGTATATTTCATTAAAGAAAAATCTGATGCATTTTTCATATTTCAACAATTTAAAGTTGTTGTGGAAAAGCAAAGTGGTTATTCTCTAAAAACATTACACATAGATAGAGGGGAATAATTCATTTCTAATAATTTTGATTCTTATTGTAAAATGAATGGCATTCAAAGGCAATTAACAACTAGTTATATTCCCCAAAAAATGACATTGTTGAACGTAAGAATAGAACAATCATTGAGATGGATAGGAGGATGTTGAAAGGTAAAAAATTTCCAAACATTTTTTGGGTTGAAGATGTAGCTACATCTGTTTATTTTCTTAATAGATTCCCAACAAGAAGTGTGAAAAATATCACCCCTTATCAAGCATGGTGTGGAAGAAAACCTAACGTTTCTCATTTAAGAGTCTTTAGTTGCATTGCTTATGCTCATGTGCCTTGTGAAAAGAGAAGAGATCTTGATGATACAAGTGTGAAATGCATTTTTATTGGATATTGTGAGGAAACCAAAGGTTATAGATTATATGATCCACAAACTGAAAAAATAATGATTAGTTATGATGTGTTCTTTGATGAGAAAGAAGAATGGTAATGGAATCAAGATGAGCAACAACAAAATCCAAGTATTATTGTACAAGAAGACGAAACTTTTGTTTATGCAAATCCATCTAGAAATCAAAATACTTCACATGCCACATCCACTTCATCATCTTCTGCAACTTCAAGTCCTATTCGAAGTCCAAGTCCTCCTTCGAGAAAACAAAATATTTAAATGAAATTTATGGGTATACTAATTTTTCTTTGATGTCTCAGATTGAATCAAGGCCAATATGTTTTGAAGATGCAATAGAAGATTTAATTTGGTGTGAATAAATGGATGTAGAAATGACAACGATTAAAAAGAATGAAACATGGGAGCTTGTGGATCCTCATACAGAAAAATAAGTGATTCGGGTGGAATGGTTGTATAAAACAAAGTATGTAGTTAATGGATCAATAAAAAGTCACAAAGAAAGGTTAGTAGCAAGGGATATGCTCAGTAACCACGTATTGACTACAATGAAACATATGCTCCTGTTACAAGATTTGATACAATCACAACTATTTTTGCATTAGAAGTGCAATATAAATGGTTAGTTTATCAATTTGATGTTAAATCAACCTTTCTAAATCATGGCGAGTTCAATGATGATGTATATGTTTAGCAGCCTCAAGGATATGAGGAAGCAGGAAACAAACACAGAGTCTTCAAACTGAAAAAGGCTCTTTATGGGCTTAAACAAGCTCCAAGAGCATGGTATAATAGAATTGACACTTATTGTTTGAAAAAGGAGTTTAACAGAAGTGAAAATGAACACACATTCTATATCAAGTCAAATGGTAATGATATACAAATTGTTTTCTTATATGTAGATGACTTGAAATACACATCTTCAAGTGATTTGCTAGTGGAAGAGTTCACGCAAGCTATGCTGACTGAATTTGAAATGACCAATTTGAGTTTGCTACATTATTGGGATAGAAGTGACACAAACGAATGATGGAATTTTTATTTGACAAGAAAAATATGTTTCAAATTTTCTTCACAAATGGAAAATGGGAAACTGTAAACCCATGAGCACACCCATGAATACAAATGAAAAATTTTCTGTAGAAGATGCAGCTGAAAAGGTAGATGCTCAATCCTATATGAGTCTACTAGGAATCCTTTTGTATATTGCTACCACTAGGCTTGATATTATACATATAGCAAATTTGATTTCCAAATTCCTGCAAAGTCCAAGTAAGATTCATTTTGGAGAAGTAATTTTTTTTTTAGGTATCTCCATGGAACTAGCAATTATGTAATTTGGTACACTTCATCGAATAATTTTTGGTCGGTTGGTTATACAAATAGTGATTGGGTTGGATCTCTTGATGATAGAAAAAACACTCCAGGTTATGTCTTCAGTCATGGATTAGGTGCAATATCATGATGTTCAAAGAAACAACCAACTATTTCATTGTCTTTTACAAAGGTAGAGTATATTATAGCAACAACAACAACATGTCAAGAAATTTGGTTGAAGAAAGTCTTACTAGATCTAAAACAAGAACAAAAGTATGCCACAACTATTTACTGTGATAACTTGTCTACCATTTCCATTATTAAACATCCTGTGTTTCATAATCGCACCAAACAAGTTGATACCAAGTATCATTTCATAAGAGAATTGTCGCAAAAGGGGAAATTAAAATAAAGTTTTGTACAACAAATTATCATCTTGCCGATATATTTACCAAAGCACTACCAAAAGGGAAGTTTCAATACATGAGGGATATGCTTGGAATCACCTCATTAAAAATTAAGGGGGAGTGTTGAGGATAATGCTTAATTATGTTATGTTATGTAATTGCTGACAAATTTTGTGTTCGTGAGTTATCAGAATTAGGGAAGCAAATTAATAGATGTAGTTAGTATTGAAAGTTATTATTCAACAAATTATTAGGGGTAGTAGATTAAAATCACAGGTTAACCAGATAATTGATAATCCAATTAGAAATATGTTGACTATATAATAATATATTCATTACTCCTATGAATATATGAGATTTGAATGAAACTTAAGCTCATGGATTGAAAACCAGACTTATCTAGATATTTTTATTCATTGTTTTTTACGTTTTCATATATATTATCGTGATAGATTTAACCCAAACAAACAACCAATACATCAAATATATAAACGAACTTTTAAAAATAAATAAGTAGTAGTCCAATATCCCAACAAAAATTTCTTAAAACAAATCAATGTAAGAAAGGTTGATCAAACCCCAAGTCCTATTAATCTCGGACACGACATGGTCACAAAGTTGAAGTTGAATGGGCCAACATTGGGACACGTTCTCCTAACTCAGTCAAAAAAGCTCTTTCCCTATCCTAGCGTATTGCCTCCCACTTGGATATTACCATTTCCTATATAATACCATTTCCAAAAACCCTAAACTTCATCTGCACAAATGTGTTGCACTATACTTGTTACATCTACTACCCATGAATATAAAAAAAATCGTTAAATATGAATATACAACTAAGTTAATCCGCACTTTGTAGTAGTCTGATGGTCATTATATACAATAGCATTATTTACAAGACTATAATTACATGGTCATTAGAAAATTACATGGGATTAAGTTATATGGTTTCCGAAAACTATACAACACTTACATTATTTTTAAAGAGAGATTTTTCGGCGAAAATTACATTGAAATCCTTTGTCGACGCGTTTCTAACGGAAACGCGTCAAATGATTTTTCATGTGATTTTCGCCAAAAAATCTCTCTCTAAATTGATATGGATCACAGAAGTCTGAACTCTATTATTGAATACCTACATTATTTGTTTGTTGGTGGCCATGTGGCCCCGGGTTCCATAATCTTCTTGGGTGCCATCTGGAGGCACTATAGGAATCGATCTTGTTTCTCCTTCATCGCGCAGTCATCGATTACCTAGGGTGTTTTCCGATAACCACTCGACATAACCCTCACCTCAGTCTTTCATTTTCAGAGTTCGCCGGGGTAGGGTTTCGCTCTACAAGTTCTTCCATCGACAATGGTTTCCGAAAACTATACAACCACTACATTATTTGTTTGTTGGTGGCCATCTGGCCCCAGGTTCCATAATCTTCTTGGGTGCCATCTGGAGGCACTATAGGCATCGATCTTGTTTCTCCTTCATCGCACAGTCATCGATTACCTACGGTGCTTTCCGATAACCACTCGACGTAACCCTCACCTCAGTCTTTCATTTTCAGAGTTCGCCAAGGTAGGGTTTCGCTCTACAAGTTTTTCCATCGACAATGAACCCTGAGCACCTACAGCAATCTATTTTACTTGGAATTCCATATTACATGCATCTATTTTTGTGCCTCACAACTTACAGGCCAAAGAATTTGTCTATCAAGTATAGTTGTGGCGTTAATAATTTTCCTTTTGTACTGTCTTTACTGCTTCTCCTGAATGTTATAATAGTAATGCCTATTTCAATCCATTGTTCACAGGTGGCGTCTTTTTAACAGAAATTCCTCCCCTTTTTACATGCTTGTAAGCAACAAGGGATTTGCATCGATTTGGGTAATTAATTGTAGGTATCCTATACTCTATTAAATTATACATCGTCTACCAGACTGATATGATGGGTCTTGTCTCTCTGGCAGGTCACACTCTAGTTCAACGTGGGTGGGTAGGGTTGGTACACTTGATCCGTCGTTTCAACTTATGTGTCTGCATTCCAGGCGCATTTCGAGGCTATTGAGGGGTAGATATTTACTAGAGTTTGTCGCCGCAGAGAACAACCCCAATACCAATATTATTACGACTTTATATTATGCTGCTAGCTATGTTTTTATTATTGATAAATGGTGAATTGACTGTGTTTCCCTTGAAATAAGTGATAACTTCTCTAGCTTGATATTCATATGACTCAACTAAGTTTTACTTTTGTCGTTGCTAAATGTTGAGGTACCACCTGCTAGGTCCTCGATGAAATACAATTTATTTATATGTCTACATATAAGTTTCCAGTTCAGGAAAAATGCTACGCTCTGGCCCAGGTTAAACCCTCATAATTTTCCTACTGAAATGATTAAAAGCACAACATGTATTTTCTTTTCATAGAGACTATTCTGTCAATTTGTTTATATTGAATAACAATATGAATTCTAGAGTTATTTTTCCTTATATATTTTATCAGCGTTTTGATTACGCATTTCTAAATATAATATAGTTATATGTTGGAATAATATGTTCCTTTCTTTTAATTTTTTCCGTTATGGAACCGCCTGTACATTACCTCCTTTATTGATCTGAAAGGTAAATCCAGAAGTCTTCATTTTACTCTAACCAGTTATCTTACCCCTCATGGCTTCTCATATTTTTGGTTCGTTAATTTTTATTGAGGGTGACATTTGGTATGTCGAGCATTTGATTATAAGGGTTTTTCTTTTCTTTTTTTCTTTATTCCATATATCGATTATTGTGTTATGGTTTCCTCTCGTATATAATAACTATATTTGATTCACAAGAACTGTTAATAAATCACTACATAAATGCAGGGTTTTAGTTCTTTTTTGACTACTGGTCCCTCATGTAAACACCAACTGGTTCGTTTCATACAAATACAGTGGTCTGTTCTAAACAACAATTTTTCACAACAAATCTTCTGTAGCTTTCCTCGGTTAAAAGCTTTACACATAAACGTAGAGGGTTTGTCTTAATTTACATTACTTTCTGTTTTTCGGTTGCCTTTGAAAAGATAGTACAATATTTTGCTTCTTTTATGCAAATCTTAATTTCTAAAAAAGGAAAAAGAGATTATTTTCTTTCCTTTTATTGTAGTCACATAATTAATATGTTTTGCTTGATGTTCTTTCACAAAAATCCTAGTAGATATTCCATAATCAATATAAATTGTGCTATATACATCATACAAAAAAAAAAAACACAGTACAGTACTGCCTATTTCTATTCAATGTTATAAGCACTTATATGTGAGTATTCAATGTTATAAGCACTTATATGTGAGTTGGGACTCCAGAATTTACAGGTAAGACCTCCATCCCCACCAATGAGTATTAGGCTATTATGCTTTGAACTCCCCTCGTGCTTCTTCATTCCAAACCAATTTTCCTGTAGTAGTTATAGATTCACTGACATCAACACATTCATTCTTCTCTGTCATCTGGAGTTTCCACTAGCCATAGTCTAGCTCTGGTATTCTCCAAGTAGGCTCCTTCCTTTTCCCTCTCTTTCCTTTCTCTCTCCCCCCAAATTCTCCAACTCCTAGGGAATAAAAAGGAAATAAATTCTCTTAACTATCTCATGGAAAAAGAATCACTCAATTCTTTTCTCCTAAATTCGAAATCTCAACACATGTGAAAAAAAACAATTCTAGTTAAATATTATTTCTCATAATAACTTGTCACGTTCACCCATAACCATAGTAATTTGGTTAACTTATTTACAAATACCTGGGGGTGTCACATATTCCCCCCTCGATTCGAACACCGTCCCTGGTGTTCATTTGTTTGACCACCTTTGGAAACAATTCGGGATATGCCTCCTGCATAAATTCCTTGTCTTCCCAAGTAGCTTCTTGTGGGCTAAATTATTTCCATTGTACTCTAACCTGGATGATTGCTCACTTCCATAGCATTATGTCTATTTGGTCGAGTATGCGTAAAGGCTCTACCATAAATTCTTCATGATTTGTCACCATTACCATTAATCATTAGTTTATTCTTCTACGATATATATGCTTAAAGTTATTTCTCTGCCCTTTTTTTTAACAGAAAAGAAATAAATACTTTACTAACCAATTCATTATCTACCACTACCGTGATAAAGTCATTTTCTTTCTTAGACCTCGGTAATCCGGTTATGAAGTCTAAGGTAATTGTATCCCACTTCCACTTAGGAAATGGGTAAAGGATGCAACAATCCAGTGGGATGCTGATGTTCAACCTTTACCAATTGGAATTCCAAGAATTTAATTAAGTATTTTGAAATATCATTCCTCATACCAGGCGGATAATAATCTTTCCTAATTGCAGAAAATAACATTTCATAACTTGGATGGGTGGTATAGGGACTTTTATGGAATTCGTCCAATAGAAATTGTTTAATGGATGACTAATTGGGAACATATCTTCTTCCTCCGAAAATAAACAGATTTTCATTCCTAATATTATATTCCCTCCGTTTTCTAGTACTTTGAGCGAGTTTAGCTTGTCGCTAAAGTTATTCTTTTTCTGAATCCTTCAAGGCAGCTTCTCTAATCTGCTCTGAAAAATTAAATTCCACTTGACTGTAGGATGTTTCATACACATGATGTAATCTCCTGCTTAATGCATCAACCACTTGATTTTCCTTCCCCTCAAGATGTTATATCTCAAAGTCAAACTCGCTCAAAAATCCAGTCCATCTAGATTAGCATGTGCTCAAGATGGTTTGCTTAAAGAAACTGGTTAGACTGTTGTAATGAGTCATCAACATAAATCTCTTCCCTAACAGATAATTCAGCCACACCTTCAAAGCGTGAACTACCACTGTTAGGTCTAAATCATAAGCATAATACCTTTGCTCATGCTCCTTTAACCTTCTAGACTTGTAAGAAATCACCTTACCCCCTTGCATCAAAAGGGCTCCTACACCTTCCTGGCAAGCATCAGTACACACTATGAATTCCTTTTCTTGGTATGCAACTTTTAATATTGGGGCAGTAGTAGGTAGTTGGTTCATTTTATCAAAGCTCTACTAACATTCATTGGTCCATTTAAAATTCCTGCCCTTCATTTCTAAGGAGGTGATAAGATATACAACTTTAGAGAATCCTTTTATAAATATATGATAATATCCGACCAACCCCATAAAGGAACGTATATCAACTACATTGGTTGGAATGGGCCATTCCATCATAGTTTTAAGTTTTTCCAGGTCCATTGCTATACTTTCAAAGGAGATAATGTGTCCTAAATACTGAATTTGATCTTGGAAAAAATCACATTTCCTAAACTTCGCATAAAGCTGGTTTTCCCTTAAGGTTTGCAATACTAACCTAAGATGTTCTTTATGTTCCTCTATGTTACTAGAATATTTTAAGTATCATCAACGAAAATAAGAACAAACTTATTGAGGAAGGGGTGGAAAATTCCATTCATCATACTCATAAATGTTGTTGGAGCATTTGTGAGTCCAAAAGGCAAAACCACAAATTCATAATGTCCATAATGCGTTTTGAATGTTGCTTTATCTATATCTTCATCCTTAATGTGTATTTGAGGATAACCCAAGCACAAATCTATCTTTGATAATACTGCAACACCCTTTACTTGATTAAAAAAGGTCATTTATTCTAGGCAATAGGTATTTGTTTTTAATTGTTAATTTATTTAATTGCCTATAGTCTATGGATAGACGAAGAGTGCCACCATTTTTCCTTACAAACAGAACTGTCACTCCCCAAGGAGACACACTGGGGTGGATATACCCCTTGTCTAATAGCTCTTGAAGTTACATTTTCATCTCCGTCAATTCAGGAACACTCGTTCTATAAGGAGATTTAGAGATGGGGGTGGCTCGAGCAACCAGTTCTATAGTAAAATCAATATTCCTCTTAGGTGGTAGTCTTGGAATTTCCTCCGGAAGCACATCCTTGAATGCCTGGATGACAGATATCTTTTCCAGAACAACTTTTATGTCCTTAAAATTGGCATAACCCACCTGCGCCGCGTATGTTTGACAACCCCTGCAAATACATTTCCCTAATTGATGGGATGAAATTGCTCGTAACTTGAATTCCCTTATAACACCTTGGATTTCCTTCCTGTTACCCTCATTTGTAAGTTAATTGTTTTATGTTTACCATTTACTATGGTCCAGTGTTGTTCCAGCTAGTCCATGCCTATTAACTCATCATAGGAAGCTAATGGTAGTATGTTCATATTTGTTTTCATTTGATATCCCACTATGTCAATTATGCAATTTTCTACTTTTGCAATTACCCTTTTTTAGCTCTTGTGGCTAGTTGTACTAACCAAGGATTCTTAAATTTCATGCTTGACATATGACATAAATCAATTATCTTTGGGCTGATATAACTGAGGCTTGCATGAGGGTGTATCAAAATAGGAACATGGTGGCTAAATATTTTACCTTCAAGCTCCACCATGGTTGATTGATACTCTGCTTGATGATCTTCCAAGGCTACATTAATCCTTGGTATACTTCTTACCACTTCTCCAATGGTAGAGGCCTATTGCAAGTTAGCGACTGATTATGGCCGAGTATAGTGAGGAAATTTTTTGTAGTAATGGGGTTGCCCACAACCCCAACACTGTAGAGGGGGCTTCACGGTTTTACTAGGTTCAGGTTTGTTAGAAGCCTCTATCTATTTTCCCTCATTCTGAGAGATAAATATTTGTTGGTTTTTAATTGGAGGTCCACATGACCCCTTTCGACCTAAAATTTTCATTACAACTGACCTTACGCTTCTGGTGTTCGAGAAATTTTTCTATCCTTTCTTATTAGTCCAAGTCCTGGTACTGTCTACTTTCTGCTTCATTTGATGACAAGAAATTCGATCTTTTTGTATGGCCTCATCCATATTTTTCGGAATATCAAATTCTAATTTCTCTTTCATGAAGGTAGGTAGGCCACTGGTAAACAGTTTCACCTTCGCTTTTTCTTCACGGAGCTAGGGGACATATCTCAACAAGGAAGTAAATTTAGTTATGAATTCATCAATGGGTTGTTGTTCCAATTTCAAATCATGGAATTCTTTTTCTTTTTTGTTGTAAAATGCTTAGTTAAATACTTATCTCTAAATTGCTTCTGAAACTGTTCCCAGGTAACTTCTTTCTCATCAATACCTCAAACTGCTTTGATCTCTTCCCACAATAAGGTGGCTTTACTGTACAATGGGCACACTACTTGCCTTGCTTTCAAATTATCATTATACTAGTATATTTGAAAATATTTATTCATATTGATCAACCAAATTCTGTTGCCTCTTCTGCTTCTCCATCATAACTTGGCGGCTTGATTTTCTTAAAATTCCCTTGCAACTCTAATTTTGGCCTTTTTGGTCCCTTACCTCCAATGTAATTGGATTCCTCTTCATTACATGCTCAACCTCTTTTAGACTTAGAGTGGTTTCCTTGCTGTCTATGGACCTCTTCTCTGTCACCTTTGTCTTGACTAGGATTTGAGTTTTGTTGATTTTCTTTTTTCTGAAAAATTTTTCATAATATTTTCTTGCTCCAACCTCCACTTTTTGTTATTTGCTCTCAGGTTCAACATTTTTGTCTAAAGTTGTTGTACAATGTCCAACAACATAGTAATTGTATTCGAACTTTCTTTGCCTAGTTGAACCGACGTCTCTAGGTTTCCCTCTGGTACAGGTGTTGTCTCTAGTCTTCCAGATGATTCTCGTCATGAGATAATCCCTGATCCCCACCTCATGCTAGATCAACTTTGTTCTCTTTCTCTGTGCATCATAAATCAATTTTGTTATTTGAGATCAATCTCTTCAAGTCATGGTGTAGCAACATATAGCTCTGATACCACTTGTCAAATCTACTACCCATAAATATATAAAAAAATTCATTAAATATGAATATAAAACTAAGTTAACCCACAATTTTCAATACTCCAATAATCATTATATACAATAACATTATTGAGAAGACTATAGTTACATGGTCAATTAAAAAATTACATGCTATTAAGTTATATGGTTTCCTAAAACTACACAACCACTAAATTAAAACTAAACTTATAATTTCTTTTTAATTAATTAGATCTAAATCTTCATATAAATATACATTAACAATATACTATATATCCCATCAAATTCTAAAACAATCTCGAGATATTCTTACATATCATTGACAATCTCATAGTTAAACATTTTTATATAATAATAATAATCATCCTGCACAAAAGTATATATATATATATATATATATATATATATATATATATATATATATATATATCATCGTACTACAAAAGTATATTACCTTTTTTTTCTAATTTTAACTATTTATATGATAAAAAAATTCAAACAATATTCCTTTGTTCTAATTTAAAATGAAAGCTCAAACGGTTTACACTATAATAATTACATATCTTTATATTTTAAGTTGATGTTTTCATAAATTGAAAAATATATATAACTTAAGATTATTAATACATATAAATAAAATAAATTAGGAAATAAAGAAGAAGGGAGTAATGAATTTGGGAAAACTGAGTAGCATATTGTTTTCGGTTTCGCAAGTCGTTTTTTTCCCATGTGTAGAGAAGAGATGCAAGATAAGATTCACTCCAACATCCAAAATTGTTATGGAATTAGATAATCTTTTCCCTTCGTGAATAAACACATACACATATTGTTATAAAATTTAGATTTGAACTTAGTTAAGTACAATATGTATACTAAAAATGAGATTACAATGTATTTTATGTGTACTTAAACAAATATATAATAATAGTTAAAAAAATTTATAATAGTTAAACACTAAATAATATTTTTATAATTTTAAATAAAATATATAAACAAAAAAATATTTATTTGAAGAAATTATTATTTAAATGTTAGAGTTACAGGCCACAAGTTTAGTTTTAATTTATTCGTCTCCATTGCTTTAGCCTCCCTTGAATTAATATCATTGTCTCCCTGAATTTTCTATGTTATCAATATCTCTATAAAACCTATTATACCTATTATATGTGTAGCAATTATAGATTGTCTCTATTGAAACACAAGCTTAAAGATATGGGCATTTAATGCCAAATAAGAATTAGTTACTCAAATAGATACAATCATGGTTACAATGGGAATTCATATTACCACATCCAAGGACAAAGAACCATACATCATATTAATATAGGAAATTAGTTTTGATATTTCAATATTTCAATTTTTATATGATGTAGTTTAGAAATTGATAATAATTAGTAAATTGGTATTGAAATTTTTTTAATTATCTATATATATAAATTTTAAATTAATCCAAAATATTTAATCTTAATTATTAATTTATAATAAAATAATTATTTATAATAAATATCTAATTAAAAGTTTGAATTATTTATACAATTATATTTTTAAATATTTATTTAAAATTTAAAATTAGGTAAATAATTATTTTAATTCATTTTTTTTTTTTAATTAAGTTTTTGTAGATAGAATTTTTTTTGAAGTTGATTTTCATTTTTAACTTTTTTCCATGAAGTTTGAATTTCACATTTAGTGGGACTAAACCTCAATCAAACCGATTAGTCTCCACCTCATGGGTTAATAATATATGAATATTGTAAAATTAATTATATTATTCAATATAAATATGTAACCCATGAAGTTTAAATTTCACATCTAGTGAGGATTAAACCCCAGCCAAACCAATTAGTCTCCACCTCATAGGTTAATAATATATGAATATTGTAAAATTAATTATATTATTCAATATAATATGTAATTAAAATATGGGGAGATAGGTGTGAGGGAAAATCTTTTTGAGAAATTTTGAAAAGAAAGTTTTAGTGGAATTTAGGGATAAGTCCAACAATCTTGCTGAAGGTTATGCTTATTTTCATATTAGGGTCATATCCTACTCTCTTCACTCGACATTTCATTGTCTTTGGAGACTCTTTGATCCTCAATCATCATATGTAGCAAAAAAAGTATGCAAGAGACCTTATATTCAAGCCATCTTCTCAAGAATTTGAGATTTTATCACCACACTGAAATGTCACATATATTGGTTTCATACCCAACAAACTAATAACAAAGTGGATAACACACAAACCAACTTGACCATGCCTGGGATGTCACATAGATTGGTTTCATACCCAACAAACGAATAACATAGTGGATGACAGTCAAACCAACTTGACCATACACCTTGGGGAAATGGGACTTCTCTTTTTAATGAATAATGTGTCATTGATCCTCTCCCATAGTATTAAATGAACTTCATCTATCAACATCATCTGAAGCATTAAGAGATGACATGGTGATTTAAGTTTTCACATATTCCCCAACTCTCATATCATGTATCCACTCCCAACTCATTGTAATATTACGATTCACTATGGGAAATAAACACTTGAATCATGTCGCATGTAATTTATGTGGAATTTATTAAGATGTCATTTTGATGTTGAATTTGGGCTTAAGGCAGGTTCATGGCTCTTCATCACAATAATTGTTTAAGAAGGTGCATGTTGCTTTGGTTACTTTGGCTCCCATCTAGTTCTTGGCAACAACTCATCTTTCATTATCAATTTTTTCTTAATGATCTTGGCCATTGAAGGGTATGGATTACAATGAATTAAGGAAAACACACAACTTTAGTAGCATGGTGATGCAATGTAGGAAATTTAGTTCGAACTTGAGGGAATTAACTAGAAGCTCAAGGTCCTCGACATGATAGGTGGAATGGGAGGTTTTTGTGGTGAGCTATGGAAGCTTTCCCATATTGATTTGAAAATTATCTTTGATGTTGTGGAAGTTTTCATGGTCGATCTCATAAATCTAGAGGAGGAAATGATCTTTGATGTTGTGGAAGTTGTCATGGTCAAGCTCATAAATCTAGAGAAGGAGGTCCTTTCACAAGGTTCCTCTACTTTAGTTCCTCCAATTTTAGTCCTTCCTCCTTTGGTCCACATCAGTTGCTTAGGGATTCTTCTGCAACCTTAGTTTTCTTTAATTCCTCTATCCCTGGATTGGAAAAAATAGGTCACGGACTGCATGCAATTTTCTTGTCAAATGTTCTTTGTTTTAGTTTCATTATCAATGTCATTTTTCTCCTTTAGCTTCTTAATCCTTTTACGTACATATAACATTAAAAATTTTGGTCCTAACTTTAGCAACACCTTGTTTACATGAATTTTCAATTGAAGGATGGAGGTTCTACAATGCCTTGTAGGGTTTTGCGTGATTAGGATTGGTGGAGATTATGGTGGTTAGGCTTTGCCAAGATGACTAAAGACTACAAATGAGATTGGGATTGTAGATAGTCTGAGCTTCTCATCGCCTCTTTTTTGTTGCAGTTTTGCTTCATTTCCATGTAGGAATTTTTCACACTATATACAATGAGGCTAGTATTTCCAGGCTATGAATATTTTGAGTTTGGAGTTTAAAGTATAATTTTGATAGTGGTAAAAATGGTAAAACCAAAGGAATATGTTGAGATGGAGTTGGAACTTGAGGACATCTTGACAGTTTAGGGCTTCGACCCTTCACAGGAAAATCTAGCCAAGTAAGGCCTCGAGCTAGATCCCCACCTATCTCCATGACTACTTATCAAATGGATATGTCACATGGGAACTTATCTATTGGGTTTGAGACTGAAAAGGATTTTCTCGAGTGGTTAGAGTTTTGGAAAGTGGTTAGGCCTCTAGAGGAAGGTTTAGATTTTCCAACAGTAGTTACTAAATGGAAGAGGCATTAGGCAGAATACCTGGTAAGTTTTACTTCAACCTTGGAGCCAATTTTATTTGTTTCAAAAAATAGTGGTTTTATGGGGGACCTTGAGGACATTGTAAGAAGCAATGCGTTTTCAGGTAGCAAAGTCCTCAGTCAATGTATTGTTGGGGTTTTTCTTTTGAATTTTGCTAGATTTGAAGTATTGGGGATCTTTTCCCTAAAGATAAAGGATAACCAAGCCCCAATTTCAAATTTCCTTGGGGTTAATTAGGGGGTATCTCAGTGGTAGGGATAGGAGATGTTGGTCTTCCTCAAGGAAGAAGACAAGGTAGGGAAGAAGGACCAGTTCAAAGGATTGGATGTGGGGTTTTAGGAGAAAGTAATTTTAGTGGACCCTTGGTGGCAGCTACTTCAAATGATGTACTTGTAAATTATGCTAATTTATAGGTTTTGGAACTTTTGGGATCTTTTGCATAAGGGAACCCTCTATAGTATCAAGGTTTACAAGGCAGAGAGGGGGCCCACCACAATCTTGAGGGTGGGGAAAGGGCACCAAAAGGAAGACCATGCAAAAGAAGGGGATGTACATGAAGTGACCCTGAATTCTTAGGAGCAAAGCTTAGATGCAAATAAATAGATCATTGCTTCAAAAGGATGGGATACTACAAGGTTGGGCTCCAAGAGGAAAAGAGGAAAATGTATTAAGCCAAAAACAAAAAAATATAGTTTCCAATCGAATGAGAACTATTTCCTCAAAATGAGAACTATAGCCAAAAACTCCCAAAAATCATGAAAACCATCCCGAATACGCAAAGTGTTAATGCTGCATCAACACCTTTTTTTTTGGTTTCGGGCAAAATTTTCAACATTTCTAAAAATGGCAGTAAAAACAAATTCTTTTGTGCAAGAAACAAGTAAAAATGCATGCACTTGATGCTGCATCACCAATTTTTTTTTTTGGAGGTAAAATTTCAACATTTAAAAAAAAATGCTAGTAAAAACCAAATTCTTTTCTGCAAAAAACATGAGAAAACACACGCAACTTGATGCTACATCAACACATTTTTTTAGGGTAAATTTTCAACATTAAAAAAAATGACAATAAAAACCAAATTCTTTTGCACAAAAAACATGAAAAAACGCATCAACTTGATGTTGCATCAACATTTTTTTTTAATTTTTTTTTTTTTTAGCAATAGCATTAAAACTAAAGTCTTTGATATTAAACATGAAAAAACAACAATCAAAAAGTTTTCGTTTTAGCTAAAATTCCAACATTTTTAAGCAATGACATTAAAAGTAAATTGTCATGACTACAAAATTGATTAAAATTCCAATATTTTTCATCAATATATTGAAGGTAAAATACGACTCCAAGAAAACCTTAAAATTCCAACAATTTTCAACCATGACGTTAAAGTAAATATCATGACTAAAAAAATTTAAAATATTGACATTTTTCAACCATGATTATAAAGATAAAATATTATGACTCCGAAAAAAGTTAAAATTTCAACAATTTTCAACCATGAAACTAAAAACGAATATCACAACTATAAGAAACCTTAGAATTTCAACATATTTTAAGATCAAATATCATGAATAAATTAAACCTTAAAAATAAATATCTAAACAAAAATTCATTATACAAAATATAATTCTTTTAAAATCTTTGCCTAAGATAATTTGGCACATTGCAATGAAAACTTAAATATCAACCATCAAGCTGACACATAGTTGTTACATGCTTGATCCATTGCAATGGAAACTTAAAAATCAACTGTGAAAGCACATGCTTGATCCATTGCAATGAAAACTTAAAAATCAACCATGAAATTAAGACATAGTGGAAGCAAACTTGTTTCATGTTAACGAAAACTAAAAAATCAACTATCAAATGGACACATATTGAGGTCAGGTTACTAGTCAAACATTGAGGAAATGCCTACAACAATAAATAGATAAATAAATATATAAATTTTAAACAAATGACATTAAAAGTGAATTGTCATGACTACAAAATTGATTAAAATTCCAATATTTTTCAACAATACATTGAAGGTAAAATACGACTCCAAGAAAACCTTAAAATTCCAACAATTTTTGACCATGACGTTAAAGTAAATATTATCAACTGAAAAAAAGTTAAAATATTGACATTTTTCAACCACGATATTAAAGATAAAATATTATGACTCCAAAAAACCTTAAAATTTCGACAATTTTCAACCATGAAATTAAAAACGAATATCACAGCAATAACAAACCTTAGAATTTCAACATATTTTGAGATCAAATATGATGACTAAATTAAACCTTAAAAATAAATATCTAAACAAAAATTCATTATACAAAATATAATTCTTTTAAAATATTTGCCTAAGATAATTTGGCACATTGCAACAAAAACTTTAAAATCAATCATCAAGCTGACACATAGTGGGCACGTGCTTGATCCATTGCAATGAAAACTTAAAAATCAACCATGAAATTAAGACATAGAAGAAGAAAACTTGGTTCATGTTAACGAAAACTAAAAAATCAATTATCAAATGGACACATATTGAGGTAAGGTTACTAGTTGAACATTGAGGCAATGCCCACAACAATAAATAAATTAATTAATAAATTTTAAACTGAAAGAAAACAAAAATAAAACAAAATTATTTAAAACACAACAAAAAAACATAATAAATAAAAAAGTAATTTAAATTAATTTAAAACATTGAAAAATGATAAATTTAAAATTAAAGTTGACCAAAAAAATTTCAAATATAAAAAGGAATGTATTAAAAACAAAAAAAAAAACGACAAATTAAAAAAGCAAAAACATAAAAAAGGTAAAATATAACTAATGAAAATTCAAATAGAAATAGAAAATATTTAAAATGAATCTGCGCACCCTCCCCCTTCCCCCACAAAAAAAATAAGATAAAAAAAAAATTTAAAGAAACTAAAAATAAAAATATATATTAAAAAAAAATTAAAAACCATTAAAAAAAAATGAAATGTCCCCTAAAAAAATAAAAAATATAAACATTAAAAAATATAAATTATGATAAATAAAAAACATTAAATAAAAAAAACAAATTAATAAAATAAAAAAATAAAAAAAAAATAAATGTCCCGAGCGCACCCAAGGGGCTTGGGCCAGGGGCGGGAGCAGCCGCTCATCGGCCCTGCCACCCTTAGGGGACCAAAGGGGAGAAATTGCAGGTGGTTGCTCCTGCCCCTAGCTCAGGCCCCTTGGGTGCCCCTAGGGTGGCAGGCAATTCGCACGACTACTCCCATCCCTGGATGGGGCCCCTGAGGACTACGACATTTAATTTCCATTTTGTATATATATATATTTATATAAACGTGGGGATTTTTCTTTTTTAAATGTCATTTTTTTACTCTTTTTTAAATTTATTTCTTTTTTAATATTTTTTAATGTTTTTATTTTTTGGGGTTTTATTTATTAATTAATTATTTTTAATGTTTTTTCAATGTGGGGCATTTTTTCATTTTTTTAAATGTATTTTTTTTGTTTTATTTGATATTATATGATATTGTTGATTAAATTTAATTTATTCTTGGAAATGAAGTTCAATTTTGAGAACTATTCTTTAGTTATACTTGTAATGTTTTAACTTTGAGATTTTATGATAAGAATAATTAGTTAATTATTGTTGTTATATGTTTAATATTTATATAATTATGTGAATCATTATTTTTGAAAAAAAATGTGAATATTATTGTTTTTTAACATAAAGTTCATAAAAAATGCTATTTTTTAAACTAAAAAAAAAAATCTCATAAAAATCCTTTATTTGACATGTCATTTTTAGCAAAAAATTCTCAAAATGTGTATTTTTTATTATAACTATATTAAAAACGTGTATTTTTTTTGTTAAATGTTCAACGTTATTATTCTTTAGTGTCAATTAGTTGATGTACATCGAAATATTAATTAATGATATATAAATACATAGAAAATTATAACTTTACAATATTGACCCTTTTTTAACTTTGCAAAAAATGAAGATTTCATTACAAAAAAAAATTGCAAAGTAAAACAAAAAAATACAAACCCAAAAAACACTTGACAATAAATATCTAAGGGAAGAAGAAGAATAGAAAGAAGATAACTACTTAAAAAATTGTTATATTTTAAAAATAATTATCCACACTTAGTACATTAGAAAATTTAAAGTGTCAAAAGTAATCCCCCACAAAAAAGGGGTTGATGTTGCATCATCACTTTTCAAAATCAACTTGAAAATTGCTAACATTTAAACAAAAAAATCGTACTTGATACATGAGAAAATTTAAAATTTCAAAAATATGCTCCAAAAAAAGGTGTATTCTGAATAAACACTTTACAAGCCTTTGAATGAATTTTTTCTACCTCCAAAAAAGTGAGAACTTGACAAAGTTATCGTTTAACAACCCTAGCAATGTATAAGCACATTCTCATTGAGAGGGAAAAAGGTAAATATTTCATTGTAGACACGATAACTGATTGGATCTCAAAAATCATGGGGAGGCTCTCCGGAGCCAAAAGTTGAAGTAATAGTTCTGGTGCAACGATGAATTACGATATGATTTAAAAACATGGAAGCTTTACAATGGATACTTGGTCAAAATTGGAGTATTGGGTTTCCCCTATCTTTCTTAAGAGATGGAACCTCTCTTCGATGCCAACAAGGAGAAAATAAAAGAGTTTCTAGTATGGGTAAGATTACCAACTTTTCCTCATCAAATTTGGATAGAGGATGTATTCAAGGCCATTGGTAATAAGGTGGGTCAGTACTCAGAAGATGATATGTCTTTCATTTCATCAAGAACTAGGAGAGTGGCCATAATCCTAGTCAAATTGGACTCTAGGGAAGGCCTTTCTAAGAAATTAGAGTTGTGCCTACAAGGATATAGTCATGTACAAAAGCTTGACTATGAAGAGCTACCATTCTATTGTCGCCACTACCACAAACAAGGCCATCTTTCAAAAGACTATCCATGGTGTTTCAGAAGAAAAAGGAGGAAAAATGTATTGGCGTAGGAGAATATAGATGATGGGGCACTGTAGGAAGGAAATCCCTAGGTGCATGATTTGCATGACTAGAGGATGCCATCCCCTATACAACAAGTAGTGGAGATGGAGCAAGATTTGAGTGATCCTCAATAAGTGGTGGAGGAAGTTGCTCCCGAGGACCTGTCGGATACACAGGAATATCAATTAAGTCTCCGCCAACTCTCTCATCCTTCGAGTATTGTTCTTTATTCGACCTCCTGTATTATATCTCTTGTGTCTTCTTTAATTTCCTCAGATAGAGAGCATAGTCCTTCCAAACTATTATTTTTTGTGAGTCCTCTGGTTAATTATTGTTTCTACCTTCTATACAACATTATAAACTTTGTTCCCATGGAAATTGTTTCCTCTAAGTCTGATCATAACCCAATCTTGCCACCTTTACCTCATTCCCACTATAACTTGCATCCTAGATTGGCAAATGGGTCCTCTATGGATCGAGCAAGGAACCTAGGGGAGTTCATTACTAATTTTGGTCCTATTAAAACCAAAGGCTAGAAATAAAAAATTTCAAAAGCCTAGTTTAAATCTCGATTGGACATTATTGATGGTAAACAATAATCTTTGGAAGGGGTGCTTAGAGTAACACACGTCCCTCTAGGGGTTACTAAATTATTGTTATCTGTTTCAACTGTAAGGCCTTAGCTAGTGCCCAAAAAAAAGAGTTTTCCAAGGCTTTTGCCCAAATCTCATTATGCTCTAGGAAACATTCGTGAGTGGAGAAACTATTTTAGAATCTCTTAGAAATATGTTATTGGGATGGTTTTTTCTAACTTTACATGCATGGGGAAGATTTGAAGCCCTTGCAATAGGTTTCAACTTGGGAAAATTCAAGTTCATAAACACTTGGGAATTTGAGATGATTTTGGGTGTTGAAGTATTCTCAGACGACCTAATCTTGGAGTTTAATATTGTCATTGTTTATGATCCTTGCGAGGATCAAGTTTCTTTATGTAATTCTTCGTTGAAAAAATCCTTTATGAAGATAGAGAACCTAATGGTTGGTGGAGATTTTAATTTTTCCCCAGGACTAGCAGAGTTACGGGGAAGCTAAGCCCAAACAGATACATTGGTATATTTTATCACCAGTAAAATGATGGAGAGAAAAATCATTGATGTTAACTTAATTAAATACAAACTAACCTGGTGGAATAGGTGCACTAGAAATTCCAGGGTGGCTTAAATATTGGATGTATTTCTTCTGGAAGAATGTTTAATGAGTATAATCTCCATGTTTCATCAATGGGCCAACTCTGGTCGAGTTTCTAACCATCACCTGGTGTTCCTCAAACTAAAGGGGTGCAGTGGAAAACTTGGTACCCCTTTTAAGTTTTAACCCTCTTGGTTGAATGAAGAGAGTTATGCTAACCTCGTCAAAGGTTCGTGGTTGCCTTACAATCCATATTTGGGTATTTATATTACTCAAAAATTTATGGATAATTTGAAAAAGACAAAAAAGACACAATTCAATGGGCTTCGCTGAAGAAGGTTTGGGAGGAGGCAAACCTAAAGTTAATTGAGGAATAACTTGAGAGGCTAGAAGGGATAGATGGAGAAGGATATGATTCAAAGGACGCAAAAGGGAAAATTATGCAACTCAAAGCATCAAAATGTAAAATATTTATGCACAAAGAGGAACAATGGAGAATGAAGAGTAGAGTGATATTTTTAGCAAGTGGCAATGAAAAATCCAAGTTATTCCAAAACTACACAAAGAGCTGGAAAAGCACAAACACTATTTGGGAGATGCAGATAACAGATAGAAGGAAATGGGAATATTTTGAATAATTAGCCGCTATGGTGAAGGATTATTTCAAAAACTATATAGTTCTTCGGAGGAAGTGACAATTCAAAAAGTGACCCAGGTTGCTCAATTATTCTTGAGATTCTGGGAGGAGGAGGACAATAAAAAATTGATGGCCTCGGTCTCCAAATGTACAGTGGAAGAGGTAACCAAAGCAATGAAAAAGGAAAAGAGTCCAGTCTCAGATAACTGGATGGTGGATGTTTTCCAAATTTTTTCAAGCTTATAGGAGATGACCTACTTTGAATGGTGGAAGATTTGCAACTCAGGAGAAAGATTCATGAACCCTCTAATTCAACCTTCTTGGCCTTGATTCCAAAGGTGGAAGAGCCCCATTATTTTGAGGGATTCAGACCAATCTCCATTTGTAATTTCCTCTACAAGATTATTGCCTAAATTATTGCAATTTGACTTTGACCCATACTGTCTAAAAATATTTCTAGAGAGCAGTTTGGATTCCTAGGTGAATGCCAAACTCATGAAGCCATTGTGGTAGCCCAAGAAGGTATGCATAGTCTTATAAGTCATAAAATGAAAGGTATAATAAAAAAAATAGAGCTTTCTAAACATTATGTTGGAATTAGCTGGATATATTTGCACATGCTTCTCACTCATTCGGGTTTTCAAATTTCATTTATAAACTATATTATTGGTTGCATCACTAATGTGTCATTTACAATTCTGATTAATGGGGCTTATTCCCCTTTCTTCCACTCCCACCTCTAGTTGAATAAGGGTATAAGGAGTAGTAAAAGAGAAGGAGGAGGGAGGATAAGTAGTCCCAACATTGGTCCTAGAGTGCTATGGTTCATTCCCCTCCCCAAAGGTAGTTGACCAGTCTAAATCTCAGTGTAAGATAACCAAGGTTTCTTTAAGGTAATCTTCATTGTAGGAGGAACATTGCATGTATGTCCTATGTAACCTCTCATGTTTTTGTTAGCAACAGAAGGATTAAATAGGCTAATTTCAAAAGCTAAGCGGATAGGTAAAATTGAGGGTATTGAGGTAGCAAGAAATATTCTCATAACACACCTACTATTTTTTTATTACATACTCTTGTTTAACAATAGGTCCATGAAGGATCTCAAACGCTTGAAAGAATCACTTTACCTATTTCAAAAGGTAATAGGTATGATCATAGACTCTCAGAAATCTACTTTGGTCTAGGAAGGACTAACTCAACAGGAAATTCTCGGAACCCAATCCTACTTTCCTTCCATATTATGCTTATGAAGGAAAGTCTCAAATATTTTGAGTTTCATTTGAATCATAGCTCCTGTAAAAAAGATGAATAGAAGTGGCTCCTGGAAAATATTGAGAAATGCATCAGTTACTAGAGTTTTAAATGGCTCTTGAGAGTGGGAAGACTGGTCCTGATCCAGTTGGTTCTAGTGGAAATACGAGTGTATTGGATTGCACTCATATGGATCCCGAAGGGTATTCTATAAGCTATCAAGAACTTTGTGGGATATTCTTATGGGAAGGGGCTAATGATGAGGATTTTTTTCCATGGGTTGCTCGAGAGAATATCTCCTTACTCAAATCATGGGGAGGGTGGGGGATAAAATATATTCCAACCTTTGTGAGCTCGTTACCGACCAAATCAAGGTGGAGACTACTCTCTATAAAAAACCTCTACATGGAATTGATGACTCGAAATTACATATTCCATCTTTCCATGGATGAATGGATGCAAAATATAGACAAAAGGGTTCCAAATTCCTTAGCCATATGGAAATATACAATGGAATCTTTCAAATTTGTAGAAGAGGGACTGGCTTGGGATGCTGGTAATGGAGAAAAAATTAGAATTTTCATTGATCCATGGGTTGGATGTACTGTAAATCATACAATTCCCCAGGAGATGGTTTTTTCTCCAAATGAACAAGAATAACTTTTCCTTAATTAGGTGGCGAATGAAGGAATATTTTCTTTCTCGTACATGGTTTGGAAATCTTATGAAAAACTACACTTAAATGGGAAATTTTCAGTATGTTGGAAATAATATATATTAGGGCTTAATGGGTCTCAAATTTGAATTAAGGAGTGGGAAGAATCCCTCAGATGGGCTTATTCTCCCACAGGTAATTACTGCCCCAAATTCAGGTACAATTTTTAGATCGAGTCCCGAATGAAAAATCAACAACCTCGGGAGTGGAAACCAATACAAAAGTTGGAGTTCCCAACAAACTCCAGAGTCTAGACTCTTTCTATGGTTATTACTTGAGAATAAAATCTTTACTTGGGATAATATACAAAAAAAATTGAAGAAGGGTGCAAGATGGTGTGTTTTATGCAAAAGTGAGGAAGAATCCATCAATCACTTGTTCTGATTATATCCCTTCACAACCAGTGCTCTAAAGGTGACTAAGCGATTACTGGGTTGCACCTTAGAATGGGGAGGACACAATTTCAAGGAACCATGGAAACCCTAGCGGGATGGGTCATGCGATGAAAAAATTAGGAACATTCCTCCTTTACTATCTTGGTAAATTTGGCTAGAAAGGAACAAGGAAAATTTTAGAGACCAAGCCTTAGCCCCAATTGTCATTGCTTCCGAAATTGTTGCAATGTTCTCCTCTCTACCTTCGAAAAAGTCAAATCCAATTCCTCGGGTCATAAGGGAGGAGGAGATAAATCCCCAAATTCCATGGTCATATTTCAATGGTGTGGTAGATACTTACAGTGGGTGTGGAGGAGGTTTGATAATTCACATTAATTATCAAAAGTTCATGAAATCCAAAGTAGGTTTGGGTAGCGGTGCTAACAATTATACAAATCTCTTGTTCTTAAAACTTCTTCTATGTTGGTCCCCAAAATTGGAATGTAGATCACTACAAATTTTTAGGGATTCTTTAAATGTCATCAACTAGTTCAATGTTGTTTAGAGATGTCAAAACCATGCTTTATTGCCTATGTTAGAGGAAATTCACTTCATAAGCCAGACCCTTAATTTTATATCTTGTTGCCATATTTACAGGGAACACAACGCTGAGGCATATATTTAATCTAAGGAGGGTGATGGATAGGATTTGGGTGTTTGGGAGGCCAGAGAATAGCTAGAGGGGTCTATCTAAGACTATCTACATTAGTCATTTACCACCTTATGATTTTCTTCGGCATCTTTATACACACACACGCACATACACATATACATACACATATCCACACACACACACATGCGCACGCACACGCACACGCACACGCGCGCGCGCACACACACACACACACACGAGTGATTTTTTTTTATATGTCTCTTTATAGATGACAACATATCAGATAGGAAGTAGTTTTTACATTTTTTAATCTCTATCTTGTTTGTAGACTTTAGTTATTTTATATTTTTTGGTGTTAGACATATTTGGATTTCCACGCCTTAGGTGGATGACTGTACTTGCTTAATGTTAGAATAGATGGTTATTTTCTCACTATATAGAAGCTTGGTTTTGGTTTTTTGGATCATGCCTAGCAACTTTGTGATCATTAGCATAAATTCTTTTGCATGTACATATGTAACTTTTTATCTTCTTAATAAACGGTTACAATTTTTCCTTTGAAAAAAAACATCTTGTTTTACATGCTCTCAAGTAATTATCGTATTGGCTTGGTATATGCAATCGTGCTTTATGTTATGAGTATCTGCCCTATGTAGTTTATTTATGCTCAGATCACAACTTTTAAATACGATAAAAATTCCTATTGTGATTAAAAAAGATCGGTCAAAATAAAAGATTGAAAATGATAAATACCTAATAAAAATAAAATAACATAATAATGCATATAAATTATTAAATAAAATAAATTATATGAATAGTAAAAAATAAAAAATAGTCAATAAAATGTATAATTAAAATAACTACCATTATATTTCATAAACAAAAGTAATTAATAATAATAAAAATTTTAAACCTCATGAATTAATATTTTAATTTTATGCAATAAAGCGTTTTATTATTTTAATGATATGATTGTTTTAAAATAATTTTTTGATTTAAAAATAGTTTTTTTCTCAAGTTTCATTTATAACAAAGTATTATTTTAAAAAGATGAGCTTTCATGGCCTCTAGCGGTCTTCTAGAGTTCAATATGAAGAATATGCGGTAGTATTTGTAAATGAGTGTAACACTTAAACATCAACTTAATATGAGATAGATGTTGTAGGTTTTGTAAAATATAAAGAACTCAAAAATAATAACAATAATAATAAAACATTTTTTTCTCTAGAAAAAAAGTCATAATTTCATTCATATAAATGATTGAAAATTACACTCTTTGTATACACATCCTTCGTGTATTAATTTTTTGAAAAAGACCAAAAATAGTAGTGAGAGCTCATGGGAGAAGAAAGAGTTGCTATGACTAACTACCCATTTACAATATAAACAATAATTTTGTGTTAGGAACCATGAAACCAAGACTAATGATTACATCCCATGAAATCTATCCAAAAAAGAAGAAAAATAGTACAATTAGTAGGCACTGAAAGACGAAAAAGTAATCCAAAAAACTAGAAACTCTTTCGATGTCTAAAGTCCTTTTCCTTTGCCATGGAGAAGAAATATTTTCTGCCACAAAATCTGCTTTTGGCTGAGGATATGGGAAGCAATCCCAAACCCGATACAATACCCTCCTTTTGTGGAACCACCAACCTAGAGTGAACGCTATAAATGACATCTTTAGATTCATATATTTCGATAAAATATGGAGAAAATGAGGATGAGAAAGAAGAAGGATTGGCTTGAGATCTTAGGTAAAGGTACATAGCTGAAATAGGATGAGATGGGAGGGAGCGAGAAGGACTATGGGAGAAGGATGCATCCAAAGTTTATGAGACCAAGAAAACATTTAATCAACGATGGCAAAGAGGAAGGATACCTTTGAAAGAAGTAGAAGGAAATGGTATTCCCTATACACTAGGACGAGGGTATACCACAGAAATGGGAGGGGGTGAAGATGGGTGAGGATGACAAGGGAGAGTGAATGCACCTGAATTCATTGATTCTAATGATAAATTTAACTAGTTAAAAGATAGATAAAGAACTTAAATGGGAGAGGAGTAGACCTTCAAAGTACCTTCAAAACATTTGGCCACACTATCTAGAACTAAGTCACGTTGCCTTATTCCAACTTCCTCTCTTGAATATCCCTATCTCGCTACAAGCTGGCAATGCATACTAGGTTTCCCATTATATTTCTCTACATCATTGAGGAAACCTTGCACACAAAGCCACTACCTTTAAATTGACTAGGGGATACATTTGTAGTCTTTTAAAATAGAAACACACAATGTTTGATCATATGCCCATGTTGGTTGCACCCCCTACATCAGAATGGTACACCTTCATAGTATAAATCCAGAGGCTAGTGTTCCCCCAGGTCAATATCCAACTACTTGAGAAAACCTCCCCATAGGTCTATATTTATTAATATATGGACCATCAACTTTTCCTTCGTAGCTAGATACTTATTATCATGCTCCAAATAAGTCCCGAGATAATTCCCTACATCACAAATATTAGGTCATGCCATAGGTGAGATGGTAGTATATGGAATTTTACCCAGATATACATAATATCCAAGAAATTAAGCTTTTTGTTAAAGAGGGGAGTCTAGAATTTGAAAACCACTGTAGAAAAATCAATCTTCCAAGCCCTACCAGATACCACTTTTTCATCCTCCTCATCCAAGGATATCAAATGGATTCAACCCTTAGCCAAAGTTTTGACTCTTCAATATTTTTTATGATTAACTTCACTTCTTCCTTAGCCCATGATCTGAGGAAGGGAGTACCAATTGTTTTTCCATGTACCCTCCCAACCAATGATTTCCTAGCTAATTCCTCTACCTAATGCAAATCAATTTCCACCCTTAAAACCAAAGAAACCCTTTCCTCACCTACCTTCTTCATTTGTGATTTTTTCTCCGCTTTCCCAAAGCTTCAAAATTTGGCTTTTGGAGATGTAACTCCTTCTGGGATTAAGGTAGGCTCCTTGGCTAAGGTTTTTCCAACTATTCCCTCTTTGTTCAAATTCACCTCCTCCAACAAAGCTATCAATTCACACAAAAGGTTGTTTGGAGTATCTTGGAAAGATGTACCTTGGGGGAGAGGGGATATTGAAGGTACCTCTGCAATATGGATTCCTTCAATTGTGCCAAAACCATTAAATGAAGTGGTGTTTACTATAGAGAATAAGGGTTTAAGTGTTGCTTCCCATATTGAGATAGGTGAAATTTTTTGCACTTGGAGGCTTGTGTCCATTTTTCTCCATGGATGGCCACTGAAACCTCTTTCAAAATATTTATCACTAGGGCTAACCCTCCACAAGGTTTCTAGACCTGGTGTTATTATAATAGGGGGAGGTATTTCCAAAGTGCCAGGTGATTGATTCTCTAAATTTAGGATAATATCATCACCAATGAAAACAATTTAGGCCCCTCGAACTAGCTTGTCAACCTCCTATTTATCAAATTACATTTGTATGAGGTTTGATGATTGAACCCAAATTTATTGGTTGTCATTTTCATTAAGTGAAACTGAGTGGTACCTCATCTTCCATAAAAAGTCAGACAAGTAATTAGCTATATCAACCCCCTACCTTTCTAGAAGAACCACTCTTACCACGACTGAAGCCTAGCTATATGGGTTGCCGATATAAAACGTTGACACATATCATGATGAAACTATTGGCCAAGTTTATGTCATGGAATTCTGGTGGAAAGTTACCAGATAACAATGGGTAAAAAGTAAAAACCTATCAGTTCATAATAAATCGTAATATGGGTAGGGAGGTCGAAGTGGGAGGGGTAATTGTTAACCTCAAAGAAAAAACAAAAAAAAGTAGGCATAGGGTCTTGGAATTGCGACAAACAATCAAGAAAAAGCCCTTTCTCTTTGGCGGGGTCTGAAAATCAGTTTGGCTAAAGGTATCCAAAATTTTTCTATAGTTGGAAACTCCATGATGATTATTCAAAAATACATGAAGCTTCTAGAGAATGTCAGTCTTCTCAATGATGAAACATCCTCAATCATGGAAAGGATTATTTATCTGTTAAAAACATTTGAAAAGGTAAATGTTTTCCATGTGGTGCGTGCCAATAACCACTTGGCGGATGATTAGGCCAACACGGGGGTGATTTTGGAGTAAGGTAGTTTATGTATAAATTGAGAGAAATATTGATGCCTGATCCCATGTTTTGTATCACTAGGTCAATGTTGTACTACGGGGGTATAGGTCTTCAGAGAATTAAGTTGGTATTCAATATGGTTAGCCCCCAAAAGCTCCTTTGTAGTGCTTTGGGAGCTGGGATGGTTGGCATTGAGTTATTTCACAGGTTTGTTTTCATTGGATGCAAATCATGTACAAGGAAAGGTGGGTATCATGGTTTTAGTTACTCACTTGGATATGCAATATAGCCATCCTTGCTAGGGAAGATGGCACCATTGCATTACAACTATGGTTAATTTTAGCGGTGGAAGGAATAGAGGGAATTTGCATTGACAAGACTCTAAATCGGCTGGCATTTATGAAGGGTAAGTTTGGGAGGAATGTCAGGGTTGATGAGGCCATTATATATGGTAGCTTGCTATGGTCAGTTAATCAAAGGATAATTATTGTTTAGAGGCGTATTGTTGCAAAAATGGACTCCACGCATAACGGTAGTGGTGGAGGCTCTAGGTTAGGAAGCTCGGGTCTGGTCATGGCAGTGGTGAAAGCATCGAGAATTTGGTGGAGAATTCTTGTAAAAAAGCTATAAAGGATAGTTTTAAGGAAATTGACAAGAGTATGGCAGTTCTCTATGCTTAATTATCTGGATTGGGTAAAGATATGGAATTATTATAGAAGACAATGGAAGCCCTATGTTCCGATGTAATTAGCATTCAACAGAAGGTGGATAACATCGAAATAAAAGTGGAAACTACCACTATTGGGGTTTTAAAGGAAGTCTTTGGGGTTGGGGAAGCCATAGTATAGAACGTTGTTGGCTTTGAGGTTACTGCTGCTGAGGTCATTTTTGCTGCTGCTGAGGTTGATGACAGAGAGGATGTCACGGAGGAATTGAAGACTACTATGGATGAACCTGTGGGAGAAGAATTCGATCCTGTTAGCTGCTGAAAGTTTCTCATTTAAATATTATATATATGCTATGTCAATGTATAGAATATAGTGGTATTTGTTGGAGAGTCGGCAATTATAGTTATGCCCAAAGACCATATGTAAATAATGTTAGCAGCAAGAAGGTCCCATTCCAATGTAAATTGATGGAAACTGCTAAGAGAAAAATATTGAATTTTTTATGGGATCTGGCCCTTTATCTAGTTGATATAATGAAAATGATACCCATTTCTTTAAAAAAAATAAAACATAATATGGGATTAATTGAAAAATTAATTAAAATTAAAAAGAAATGAAAATAATAAATCTATTCAATTCAATCTTCTCACAAAACTAGTGAAACTAAAATCCTTTTATATTTAAAAACACACACATAGAGAATGACTCATATTTATCACTATTATATTTTAAAACTTCATATTTAAATTTAATTAATAAGTATATAAAAAAATTAATATTTATAATAATTTTAAAAAATTATATTTATCTATGTAATCTATTTATACCATCAATGCTATACATATCAAATAAAATAATTTAAATTAAAAAGATTATAAAACATGTAAAAGAAAACTACATATATATAACTATATGCACTATTAAAATTAATAATAAGTATATTTTTATATTAAGAGATGTGAAATTATTTAAATCTTATATATATATATATATATATATATATTTATAAAGGGAGCAGTTATGTATTTCATACAAATATTCTTGATTGAAGGCCATTACCTTGTACATCATATACCAAAATTTCTTCTCCAACAATCCAAAAATGCTCTAATAGATTGACATTCTTACCCCTGAGCTGTTAGGGTCTATGCTAAACAAATTTTCACGATACATTTTCCAAAAGACACCTAAAACCACTATATATTTACATAACATGATAACTAATATGATTACCAGGCATGACACTAAATATCTTCCATATTCTGAATGAATTGGGTATTGTGTTCTTCAGGCTCAAGCTGTGGAAGGGAGACTTCCTATTCTTCATTGGTGGCATAATAATCCTCTTCAATTTCCTGAGTGTTTCCCTACATCTCCATGCTATCTTCATTTTATACGATGTGAACCCCACCTACTTCAACATCATCATCGAACAATGTAATCACTACTTACAGGTTCAACATTTCATGGGATAACTAAAAACGGTCCAACTTGACCTCTAGGAGGCCAATTATCGATGACAAAAGCTCGCTTTGGGCTTGAGACTCCATTGTAATCATCTATATATGCCTAGAGATGTACTCAATGGAAAATTCCAAGGTGCCCATCATTTGAGTCATAATGTTTCCAAACACATCCTCTGTAGTGACCAATGTCATTCTCCATTCTCAGTAAATTGAAACAAACCTAACTGTTGATTTGATAGAGGATGATTTTGCACCCAAGGTATATACATTCACATAATTGTTGGTATTCACTATATATTTGTGAGAGAACCTATCAAGATATGAAACCACTTCTTTCACAATTAATTCCATCTTGAATTGTAGATACCAATCTACCAATGAAATCGAGATCCATAATGGAAAGGATTTTGCCCCAAGGAAATTTTTTACTATCTAGTGTGTTCAAGCATTCAAATTTCTCTACTACTCCAAGATTGAATGTTTACCATATTCGAATGCCTTTATGGTCGATGCTATGATATTCCCAACTATCCCGAGCCCTTTGAAGCATGACAATCTCTATCCAAATTTCTACACAAAGATGGTCATCCATTTTGATAGAAGGCCACCACCTAACTACACTCATTATTGCAAATCTATTGAGATGTTTGTTCAGCTTAATCAATGAAACCAAACTTGTTAGTCCTAAATTTAGGAAATAAAATGATGAGAACATAATTTTAACACATTGGCTCTTCATGGTGTTATATTTGATTGAGGAGGATCTCCATCAATTATTATAACACCTTTCTCTACAGAGGATCCCTGATTATCAAACATATCGTCCTTTGATTTAACATCTCTCTTAACATGGTAAAATCCAATTAAATTGAATTTTGTCAATAAGATTTTAATTATTTAAAAGATGGAAGCATATGGCTACTCATCGTTGTCCCTAAATTTGTTCACTTGTTCGATCATTAACAATGAATCACCAAAGGCCACCAATTGATCAATGCCTTCGACGATGGCTAGCTTCAGACCTTGCCACAATATTCAACTTGATTGTTCGAAGCAGATCCTAATGGCTAGGCATATTGTATCTCCTTTTCTTCATCGAGGTGAAAGATAACCCCTCCCTCTCTTGCCTCTCCTATATATACATAATATTATTAAGAAGCAACATAGATTTATTTTACTTTAAATTTTTTCCAAAAAAACTAATTTTTCGAAGTACAAATCTTTCTTCAAATTTTACACTTAAAAAAAATACATTTTAAAAGATTTGATTTCTAAATACTTAATAAATTCGGAATTAAAATAAATTTATATTCATTTTCAAAAACTATTATCTTAAAATAAACATAAAAATATTATTGGAAAAAAATAATAATAAAATCCTCTAAAAATCTCGTCATGAGATGGTTTACACTCAAACTCATTATAATTTTGTATGCGAAAAAGTATATCATATTCAATTTCAGTATAGTTTTTTAATTAGAAGGAGTGGAATAGTTTGAAAAGCTTAACTAAATTTTACAACTGGCCCTTTCACACGCATTCCATTGATAAGTTACTTTTACAAATAGGAAAACGAGGAAAAAAAAAACACTAAAAAATTAATATAAAAAAAAGTCATTAAAATATTATAAAAAATATTAATTTAATATTTATATTTTTCTTAAATTAAAATTAATTATATATATATATAAATTAATTAAATTTTTAAAGTAACTTTTCCTCAAATACTTCAATTTCACAAATAAGTAAAAAATTAACAAATTTGTGAAGCCATTTATTCATAATTTTCTCTTTATCAAAAATCAAATATAAAATAAAATAACTAAACTCATTAACTACAAATTTATAAAAAAGGTAAGTAGAATTCTTCATAGAAAGAATTTTAATGAAAAATAATTTCGATCGGTAAGAGCCTCATGATCATTTTCTATTAAGTCTTTAAATAATAACCAATTTTATTATTAGTGAAAAAAAATATTTTATTATTTTAAAATGAATGGATTGTAATTGTTAAGCTTTACTAGTGCAATTGGTTGAGGATGAGCTTTGTCAGTAAGGCGATTGAGGATTAAACTTCATGGGGATGATTGTAACCTGTGTTAGGGGGATAAGAGATTCTAAAAAAATCCAGCCAGCTAAGGGTTGGTGTGGCCGAGGATGAGTGTGATCCCTGAGTGACTTTGATAGCTTATATGCCCCTAGGTTGCGATTACTCAAGCCACAGGTCAAGCATGAAGGATCACATACAACTTGACAAAAAAAATGGATTGTAATTTTTTTTTTGTTTGCTAAATTGTGTGAATCTTGAGATGACTGTAGGCTTAAATCATGATTTAAGGGCATTTAAGTCATCAAAATCACTGAGGGATCACATCTGGCCTGGGCCACACAAGCCCTTAGCATGACTAGATTTTTGTCGCTAAAATTTTGTAGTATGTTAGGTCCCTATAATAATAGTGTATTCCCTTATTATTATTGTCATTGTAACCCCGTATTGTTATTTTTGTGCCCATTTTGTCCCGATATTGTTATTATTATGCCCCATAGAAGCCCACTATTGCTATTGTTGTGCCATTACATTCATATTGTTATGTCGGCTTTGATTATGTTGTGACCCCTTAGACTCCTATATATAGAAATGACGTATTGTCATTTGCATCATCCAAGAATTGTTCATTTGTGTAATGTAAAGGAGGTTTCCCCCTCGAAGAGGCTACTTTTGAAGTTGTTCATCTATCTCATTCTTCTATTTTGTGCGTTGGTTGCATAACAATTGGTATCAGAACTTTCGATTCTAGGGTTTCGCTAATTCAAACAGGACATTGTGGAATTTTTGCTATAACTTTTTTCTATGATGCTTCAGAAGCTAAAATTAAAATCCATTGATCCAAAATCGTGATGAACCTTGGGAAAAAAATTTAGATCTTTTATCGCTATATTTTCGAAGATATGAATTGAGGAATTTAAGGTTTTTGCAGGCTCCCGAATTCGATCTCAAGCAGGTCACCTTGGAAAAATCATTATAAATTTTTTTCTAACATTGGATTGAAATTTTGTAAACAGTTACAGAAATAGGACAGTTTGTAGTTTTCTTTGTATTTTTTTCAGGTCCGAAGGTTGAAACATTGACATGTGGCACTTCGTACAATTCCGCTCTACTGAACCCATCTATAATCAGGTCATCGTGGGAGATGTGATATAACTCTTTCTTGGAGAATCCAATCTGGATCAGACTTGTGGGGTTGGAAAGAGGACATAGAGGGCTATCATAGGACAAAATTTCCAACCTTGGGGATCTGAAATTACATATATAAAACATATTCAATATCGAGCTCCTACAAAGAGAAAAAATGTGTGTAGTCTTTTTAAAAATTTTGCATAAGTTTGGTTTTAAAAATTTGTTTGAAGTGATTCAAAGGGAACAATTAAGCATATTTATCAATAGTTGATGCCATGAAGAAGGAAAATGGAAACACCTAGTAAGCAACCTGAAAGCTTTAACATGACTCATGAATAAGATGAAGAAATTCAACATGGTATATCAAAATTACGAGACCAAGTGCAACAAATTTCACTCTCAACAAAAGTAACAGAAGCTAAGATGGATGGTTTAAAGAAAGGCATGGAGGCTAAGATGAATTGTTTGGAAGCTAATATGGATGGCATGGAAACTAAGATGGATTGTTTAGAAGTAAACATTGAATACTCCAAGAAATACATGGAAGTTTTGAAAGGCGGTTTCATAATGCTGCTACAAAAAATGCTTCCTCATGGTGAAAACGTAGTAGAGGAAACTCATGATGAGAACAAAAGAAATTTTAGTCATGATTTCATAGAATATAATGTTGGATTGAAGACCCACCATGTTCCAAAGATTGATATCAAGAATTTTGATGGAAAGGATCCCGTAACATGGATGCTACAAATGGAGCAATATTTCGATCTCCATAATGTGCAAAACACACAAAAGGTACGCATTAGGACTTTATATTTGGAACCCAATCAGTTTGTAGATTCTCTCTCGTAAACAAATTTCCACTGGGGAAATTATTATGGAAGAAATGGTAGCACATTATGAGGATACAAAAGGAAACACCATTTTTAGCCAATTGATATCTAGTATCTTCTTAAGCTTGGAGTGTATTGAAAGGGCATATGGTTGTAAGAGTGAGAGAGGCATGCTTACCCCTTTGTTATGTTTTTTCTCTATTAGAGAGTTTTTAACACCTTGAAAGAGTGTGTCATGTAGGATGGATACACTTGGGTCGACCGTATCGATTGTACACTCCATGAAGTGAAATTTATATTTAGGGGGAGTTCATCGAGATGTTGGATGAACCATGTAAGTGAACGACTTCCTAGTAGACTAGCGTTGTAGCGATTGGGCACTCATGCATTTCGGTAGATGGTTGTTCCTTTATATGGACATCAACAATTTGATGATGTCTGCATGAACAAGGTACAATGTGTAACTAGTAGATTGGACCAGATGTAGATCTTTGCTGATTGAAATTGAGACATATAGTCAGTAAGGGGTGACTTGAAAATATAAATCCTACTTGTCTCACTTGTTATTATTTCTATGTAAAAGAGTTTATTCCTAGTGATTAAAAGTTTGTTGAGGTCTAAAGATCCTCTCCAACTACTTAGATTTCTAGATTAGTATGTGCTTGAGATAATCACTCAACCAATTGATTATGTCTAAAATAATTTCCCTATATTAAGACAACATTTCATGTATATATGTAATTTGATTAATGTAAATTGTATATGCATTATACAATTTTAATTTTTAAATGATGATGGTGAATCTAACTTTTGAGAATCCATTATTTCAATTTTTGAGATTACGATCTACGAATATCCCTTGATTTGCACAGTTAATATTATGGCTCTCTTTTTTAGGCAATATTGTTGTCAAACATGGGAAAAAATCCTCCACTCATATTGAGTCGCCTCTACATTGTGTTTTCCGTTGACCACTATTATGTTTTCCTTCTCTTGGGAATCATTTCTTCCATGCAGATAATATGTTTTATCACGTGCACTCAATATGTTTTATTGAGTGGGTTATATGTAGTTTCAATATTAAATGAGATGTGTGGCTCTACGTGAGTTGTTGCTTTATATTGTCCACATATATTACAACGAAATTCATAATGACTAGAATCATATACATATTTATTTTTAATGCCGTGGATTTGTTTTTCATATTATTGGCAAGGACTACACATAATAATATGTGGTGTGTGAGTTAGTAGGGGTTTCAAGTGTTTTCCATATATTTATAGAATAATATGTAATTTACTTTTTTGTTTATCTTTATTAATTAATATAAAAATTTTAATATTTATCTTTCATTTTCATTGATTTTTCTTTATTTACAAAATATATGACCTATTTTATTTATCTTTCATTGTATTGTATTATATATCTATCTATATATAAAATATAAAATTATAATATATAAAGTTTGTAATATGGTTTATTATTATATATTATTTTTATTTATAATGTTAATATATGTTTATGTTATTTGGGTTTATAAATGAAGTTCGGTTACACTATTTTAGTAAGGGAGAGTGTATTTTGGGTGAAAAAATTAATTTTATCAAGTTATTTTAAGTGTTTGATTGAGCGATATTTAAGTCCTCGATTGAGCTATCTGATGGCTTAAAGATAGCTTGATTGAGCCTAGGTTACTATTTCGCATTAAAAGCCATTGTTCATAGTCTACACAAGTCATTTTGCATAGACCGTGAGGGAAAGAGCAGCTCGATCGAGAGTTTTGGAGCTTGGACGAGATGTAGGAATTTGATCTAGCTACCCACTGACCCCACCAATGCCCCAAAAGCTTAACCAACCACCATTTGGAGGCCGAGGTGGGTTTCCTATCATTTTTTCCCTATTTAAATTAATTTCTCTTGAAAATAATTAAATAATTTGAAATGAAAACCCACCATACAGAAGCCACAAACAAAAACCATGAAAACCACCAAGAAAACCCTTGAAAACAACCAAAAACCTATAATTTAGGCTTTATTTATTTTTTCATTTCAATTTTAAGTTTTTAGTAATTGCAATGATAACATGTTTATTATGATATTTTTCTTATTTTAAATGGTAAAAACTTTATTTTATAACAATATTAGGTTTTTAAGTTTTTGTAAGGAATCTAGTGAAATAGTTTTTTTAAATATTTTGAATTTTTGTTAGTTAAAATGCATTTTAAATTTCTAACAAATTTGAAAAAAAATATACCCGAAAAAGCTCCAAAACATAAAACAACCAAACTATAACCAATAAATAACTAAATTAGGAGCTTAAGATTGACATAATAAATATGGCTTCTCATGGTGTATCACTATTTATCAAATAATTTTTTTTTTATTTTATCTATTTTACTTTAAATTTATTTATATATATGTTTTAACAAATTAATTACTTAAATAAAATATTAACTAAGTTAAAAAGCATATATATATCTATATCTATATATCTATATCTATATCTATATCTATATCTATATCTATATATCTATATCTATATATATATATATATATATATATATATATATATATATATAACTCTGGACTTAACAAGTCTAGAGGGATCAAATCTCATTTTACTCTAGAAAAAAGTTTGTATATCAAGAGATTTGATCCCAGACAGTTTTTGGTAGATCCCAAGTGAAGATGGATTTAGGTTGGTTTTATTATTTATTATAATTAGTTATTATTATAATTATAATTATTTATTTTGTATTTTATATTTTATTTTATTTTATATTTGGTTTTATATAATTTGACGAGGTCTAAATGAACATGCAATTACATTTATATTTTCATTATTAATTGAACCCATGTGTAGATGTTTACAAACATTTACACCACCACAACATCTCACCTTGTTTTTTTTAGAATTAATTTTAGAATTGTTGTAAAATAAAATAACATGTTTGTAAAATATTTTGATTTTGAATGTTCATGGTAAACAGGGGGTGAAAATCCATGATCTTTTTTTTTTTTTTCTATATAATACTACCTAAGCACCCACGGGGGATTTGAATCGTTGACCTGTCGCAAGGAGTGCCTTAACAGTACACCTATTCATCGTCAATCCAAAGCCCCATGGGCTGGTGAAAATCCATGATAATAATGTTATAAAATTAAATTAAATTAAAATATTTGTAACAAAACTTTACTTTGAAATGAGTTTTGGTTGTGCGCATGTAGTATTGATGAGCCATAGTACTGGCCCATAGTATTGAAACAAATCCTATTTAGAAGTTAATAATATACATGGTCAAATGAGTGTTATTATAAATATTAAATTTTTATGTGCTTATTCATTAAATTTTAAAATGTTGTGAAATCATTTTTTAAAATTTATATGTTAAAATGAATGTTAAATTATAACATGTGATATGTATATTATGATTTTATTTTATCTAAAAAAATTCTTTGTCATTTTATTAATAAAAAAGTTGAATTTAAAAAATATTTACATCTAACGTCTAACTTCTAACATCTAAAGCCTACACACCTAACCTATATTGGGCTATAGAGCACCTCTCGGGGCAATAACTATATATATATCTATATATATATATATATATATATATATATATATATATATATATATATATATATATATATATATGATAACTATATACATAATTATACAACTATATAACATAACTATATATAACTATAAATGTATTGTAAAAAATAATTATATTGTAACATAGTATAACATGTAGCATAACTAAAAGATAACTATTACTATATAACATAACATAGCATAACATAAAATAACATTTAACTATATAATTATATAACTATATATATAAGTTTAAGTTTCAACAATGCATCATTCATATATACAATAAATTGATAATGGGAAGTGCATTTAAAGTGAATAAAAACATTTTGACTCATTTCTAATTTGTACCATATTGTTTCATTATGTAGTGTGTTGTATGAGAAATATTATCTTCATGTGCTTGCACCCAATATATGTCATGTGTCAATATCAAACATTATTAGAACTTGTCTTATGGAGTATTTGGTTGGCATGAAATTTTATTAGTAATTTGCAAATATGTTTATCAATTTTTTACATATATTTACATATTCATGGTGTATGAATAAAATGTATTATTTAGAAATGAGAAAAAGTGTCAAGTTAGATTTGATCACTTATTTCTATTGTGTTTACATGGAACTCAATACTTTGCTTAATAAATTATCAAAAAAGGGAATTTAAAACATAAGACTTTAGGCTAGGTTATTCTACTTGAGTTTAGAAATGGTTTTCTTGTCAATATTATTTCTAAGTCAACATGTTTTTCTTGGATTACTTTATATGTACTATATGTAATAGTTTAGTCAACATTTTTTCTTGGATTAGGTCATATGTATTAGATTTATTATATGTAATATGGAGAGTCATCTCCCATAAACCCCACAATCACAGGTCATCGAAGTGTATGGTAATCAACTATACATGGTCGAGCTCATGATAGATCATGTAGCCCAACTAGAGTGCATGTTCCACCTGTAGATCCTGGCTCTAATTCCAGTTAGATTGTTAGAGGTAGTGTTTTTCTCTTTGTTAATGATCATGTTACATATAGTAGACCACCTTCACCTATTATAGGTACACCTCCTGCATTTCTAAATCCTCGTTAAACTTTATATGTTGATGTCCTGAAATTGTCTTTAATTTTTAAATCATCTTCAATTGATGTTTATGAATTTAATGTATATGTTATTATGTTTAGTTTGTTATATATGTTAAATTATGTTTATGATTTGTAGACACTTAAAATGGTGAATTTGAGGATGATAATGCAACTTCAATCCCTCCATGGAACAACACTACAACCATTATCACATGGGAGGATGTTAAAACCCAGCATGTTGTTACACAACATTTTTTCACCATGACACTTGATCGATATAAACAGATTTCTCACCATCCATGACCATGTTTCATTGAAATCCACTAGAGTTCAAACAAACAAAAATTCCTTGAAGAAGATGATAACTTTGGTAAAAATAGCTTGTATACTTTGTTAAGTAGTTCATGTGCACTTTTGCCTAGAATTTTTTGTGCATTCGCTGAAATTATCCCTGAGAACAGTGAAAAACTATGCTCTGTCTACCATTGTGGACTGCGCAAGTGAATCAAAGAACGTAAAAATAAAAAAGTACATTCTAGAAACATAGTTGGTTGAATATATTCCAACTGAAAGCTTAGAGGTGATGCCTATTCGAGCTATAAACGTTAGGTGATGGACCTTAATCCCTTTCCTCAAGGAACCCTAATCCATGAATTAGAGGATCTCACCCTCCTCTTTTGGGTATGAAACTTCATCCTATTGGCCTATAAAATGACTATAGGGAAGAGGGATTGAGGAGGCAAGAACTTTGAGAAGATAAACATATGTTGTTAATTTGAGATTGGAAATCGTATCATGCAAGGAGGAGATTGGATGCATTTGGGAGGAACCTCACTACATCAAGGCAAAGGTTGTAAGGCTCTTCTCTATCGTTGAATTAATACAAATGAATCCTATTTTCCATTGTATTGTCTTACTCAAATGACTAATGGTTAATAGTTATTTAGATATTCATTAAGGAAAATTCAATTTCTAATCTTTCTTAGGTTTGTGGTTGCGGGAATTTTCAAGCATTGAGAAGCTACATCAAGACAAGAGGGGGATCTTCATCAAGCATTTCGCAAATAGGTGAGAGACTTATTCACCATATTTTATATTCATAATTCAAAGGAAGTAAACTTAGGGAAAGATTCATTTCAATTGTCTGTTTTTTTCTAGTTTCCGTCTAGGATCCAGGGAGACTGCTCTTGTCAGTAAGAGGGATTTGTCCAACTAACACATGCATAGATCACATGAGAGATTGGTAGACTCCTTTCTAGTTCACCTACTATGTGAAGTTAGACTTTGATGTTGGAGAGCATCAATATGGTAATCCATGTTGCATAGTTGACATTTTTTGCATGACTAATGTCATTCAGTGTCTTGCCATTGATATCAACCAAGCTAGCATTGATGTCAACTAGGTGAGTAATGATGCCAGTTAGGATAGAATTGATATGCATGGTGTTTCAAGCTTAGGGGGGTTTCCATGGTTGTTGCAGGTTTTGGTAGAAAACCATCATAGTATCAAGATATCCAAAGAAGCTATAAAGTCTTATAGCTATGATTGTTTGTTGGCCTAGGATTTGAAGGGGTCTCTATTTTAGGATCTTAGCTCAAAGGTTTCTATAATTGGTAAATTTCAATGGTTCTCAGAAAGATCTTTTTGATGGTATGCTAAAGTCCAAAAATTGTCTCTTGGATCAGAAGTTATTTCTAGTCAAAGTTTAGTGCCTCCAAAGTCAAAGTTGCAGAGCTAAATGTGGCCCAAGGTCAAATTGGTGATCAAGTTTGGTGTTTTTTCCAAATGTGGCTAAGTATTTAAGTGTAGTATCTAAAAAATGGATTGGAAAAATGTGGTGCACATAGCAGCAACAAAGAAAAAATTGATTGACAGATGGTGCAACCCATTGGATAGCTCACCCTGACGGTGTTCTTCCCCGAAAGATTCAAAAGTGCACATGAGTGGAGTGCCCATGAAAATGTCTGGCTGGGGATACATCAAGAAGAGACAATCATTTTTACTAGTTGGTGGAGTTCCCACCATGACATCACATCTAGACAGAGTTTACCCAGAAGGTTTAAAGGGTGCAAAAGAGTTCAAGGTAGGGATGACACAAGGTCAGGATGACGTTAATGTGACGTAAGCAGAGGTGACATGGAAATACAATACAAAGGATATGTGGTAGGTGGATTCAATGTTTTCAGGTGGTTAAAGAGGCCAAATATGTGTGAAAACTTTCACCACTTAGGAGGTGCCATAAGGATTTGATAACAACATCCCTGAGGCTTTATCTCGGAAGGGCTACCCTGAAAGGTTTGTAAAGGTGCACATGTAGAAGTTGTGGGTTGAGAAGGCATTGAACTAGCATGGTAGAGAGTTGATTTTTCCATAAGAATAGCACAGTCCCCATCAACACATCTCATCACTGAGGTTTGACCTCATAAGGTTTTTTAGAGCATGTAGAGGAAGCCCTCGGCTAATAGAGCTCCAGGATTCGATGGTGGTTACAATATAGCACAAGACCAATGAAAAAGGAATCGGGAAGAGATAGTGAAACATGTAAGCTCGGAAGGCTTACACTGGGGGAAAAACAAAGACACACTGGAAATTTAGTTGAGGTAATAAATTCGAGAGACGAAAATAATGCCAATATTTGATAGTTCCATCAAATAATGGAAGGTGCTCCAAGTTCATGGTTTTGTATCAGTTTCATATTTTTTTTTTTTTCCGAACATGGGAATTTGGGTTTATTTTAATGAAAAGCATCACAGGTTGATGGTTTTCCACAACAGAGTGAACTTAATCATGTCAGGCCAAATACAAATAAAAAGGCACCTAGAGAGGAAGGTTGCAGGGTAAGGGTGGCCCAACACATGGTTTTGTGGGTGCCATGTGATCATGTCCCTACGGGCTATATGTAATGTAGAATAATTCCAGGCTTTTTACAAAAGTATTTAGAGTTCAAAGGACATTTGGGTTGGTAGCTCTAGGTAAGATCGTCTATATTTGGAAGGTGTGTCATATGTGGCATTGTGCAACATTTATGGTTGAAAAAACATTAGACAGGTCGAAAACTATTTATGAATTAAGGGTCAAGTTTGAAGAAATGTGGGAGCAAGCTTAAAGGCATGGATGGATTGACAACTAAATATGGAATAATTGGTGGAAATGGAAAAATTGACTATTGACCTTAAATGGATCAAGTAGGTAGCTAGATTAGCAAATTGGTGTAGAAAAAAATCGAGTCAATAACAACTATAGAGATCGTTGGATCAAGGAAACAAGGACCAAAAATTGTAGAGATATATTAATGGTTCACGGCTTTATCAAAATGCACCATACCTAAGTGTCCCTCATGCCTGGTAGAATTTAATGGAAAAGATTTTTGAAGTGAAAAAATTCATTGAGATCTAGTTCTTAGTATAGGAAACATTCAGGCTTCCATTTTGTGATTAATGTTGTTGCAGTGGCCAAGGAATTTGATGTGAAAACAACATGGAGATCCTTTTGGAGTTCAAAGTTTGATAGATAATTAATTATCAGTGTGGAGGAACACTCAGAATCCCATCTTTTACATTGAATCAACTATAGAAATTTATAACTAAATGTATCAGAAGAATGTGAAGCCGTGCTAATGTACTCACTCAATCAGTGTGAGATTGATAGCAAGGACTACATTGTTCTTTGTGTAATAGGGGAACACAACCAAGGACTATAATTGTGCAATGGGGGGCATGCAATAATGTTGAGAGTGTTATGAGAAGCCAACAGATCCTACAGAATAGAAAAGGCTAAGAGTTTGTGAGAAAGTGTTAAGGTCGAGAGTTGTTTATATGTTGACTATATGAGGGGTCATATTTAAGATGAACTGCTGCAAAATTGATAAAGGGTGAAAAGAGGTTTTAGAACAGGTTAAGGAGGCTAAGAAGAATAGAGGTCCAAAAGCAGAGGAGAAAAAAGGGATAATTGGATAAAAGCAAAGCTGAAAAGGAGAGAGGCTAGCATTTGTAGTGACTATTCATTTCCTTATTGAGTGTGGGTTGGGGCCTACATATCTCAGAGTTGGTGTTTCCATCTAGTAGGTACCTAAAGATAGATTTGAGTTTGGTCCCTTTTGCAATTTGGTGCTTGCAACAAATCCTTGAAGTGGTTCTTTAGGTAAGCTAAACAAGTGTCTATGAAGAAGAGAGTTGGAGCTTTCTACTAGTGGGTGATAGCATATAATTAAATGGAGTTGGTGCTTCTTATGAGTGGGTGCTCCTGAACACAGATGACATAATCTATGAAGTGGCTCATATTTTACATCATAATACAAAAAGCTTTGGTGGTTTTTCTCCTATAAAGGTTTCCATGTTAAACCTTGGTGTCTTATGTGCTTTATTTTGTTGTGTATGTGTTGATTAATTAATTTGTTTCACATGTTATGATAAAGTTTTCTCACATAATTAATTCCAATTTTGAATGAAAATATAAATTGGCATAAAAATTTTAAATGAGCCTAAATTCGGTTTCAAAATCCTCATGAAAATTCCATGTCGTAAAGTTAATAAAGAAAATATAATAACCATGGTTATGGGACACTTATTCCAAGCTAAATATTGGACGAAAACATCCTAGTGTGGGTGTTCATTTGGTTTATTATGGCTAAGGAAAATGGCAAAGACTTTGGAAAGACATGAGACATTAATTGGCATTTAATTTATGAAAATAAAGGCAATTAGTAGAAAATGAAGGTGAAAGGTCATAGGTTGCATGTGAGGAGGAGAATGAAGGAAAATAATGGAAAAATAAAGAAAATAGAGGCCTCATTAATCAAAAGGCTTCTCAGGATCATTTGGTACCTTTTGTCAGTTAAATTTTGTAGCTATCTCTCTATTCTCTTTCTCTCACACTCTTGGACACTCAGAGTTTTCTGGGAGCACTTCAACATTGGATCAAGGAAAGTAAAGAAGGGAAGAGGAAGAAAATATCAAGCAAAGAAGAACATGATCAAGTAGCTACAACAAGATTATTTGCAGGTATCAATTTGCATGTGTGGTTTCCTTTCTAGTTTTCACATGCATGGTTATGCATGTGTGTTCTTGATTATCTTGTTTTCATGGGCATGGGGTTTGCTAGGTGTGATAGCATTCTTCAACCTTTCCTTGCCATTTCCAGATAGCCATGGTGTGAAGGGTTCTCATTTTTTTGGTTGAGTTAGATTTTTGGATGGATTCAAAACTAAGTGAGGTGGATCTCTGAAATAAAGAACACACAGCTTAGTGATCCCTGAGCCAGATTGTTAGTTGCAATAAAGACAGATTTTGTGATACCTCTATGGGCATAAGAATCCTAGAATGGTGAATGATAGGATATATAGTAAAGCTTAGAGGTGGGTGCTCTCCATCCTGCCCAGGAATCCCAAGATAGGATATATGGTAAATCCTACAGGGTGAAGTCTCTATTGTGCCTAGGAATCCCAGATGTTGGAGTATTGCTTAGGGCCTAGTGATCTGGTGTGGATTATGGTAAATCCTAGAGACTAGGAGATAGGAAAATTCCTCACGGTGTTGGTGGAGAAACTCTGGTGGCATCCATGCATGTTTTGGCCTAGCGATCTGGTGAGGATTGCGGTAAAGCCTGATTCTATTAATGAGGGTGAGGTGGTGTAGCCTTAGGAAGCCCTAGTTGAGTTTTTTTTTCTAAGTCCCACATTCATGCTTAGAATATGGCATGGGGGAGATTGGCTGAAAGAAATATTTGGTTCAACCAATCCATGGTCAGGTGTTTCATCGAAGTACCATACCTAATTTGCTTTTACATTCATTGAAAATCGTTCCTTTCCTTGGTATTTTATGATAAAATGTATTAGTTCATATCTAGCATTTATGGCTGATATATCCCTATTATATCTATTGTTTATATGATGGTTATGAGTTTTTAAATGACAATAATGATATATGGATTTCATCATGTTTTGATTTGTAAATGAATGAACAATGATTATATGACCTACTAGATGATAATGCAACTAATGTGATAAGGCATCAATGCTTCTTAGAGATTCTCAAATAAGTATCAGACCCCTATGCTAAGATATGTTGTTATGACCTATAGATTGGACATTCGTGACATGTTTGACGAAATTCCTATCGTTGTTAGTAGAGGTCTAGTCAAGCCTTTGGTCAAATATTTGAATTTGTATCATTGTATCAATTATAATTTTCATTCCTAAAGGTTTCATGGACTTTTGGGCAGTGGCCTTAGTCCTGGCCCTGAAAAGGTGGCACAAAATCTGGGGTCACGGTCTAAGAACTAGTTGAAAAATACCCTAGTCACTTGCATGTCCATGCTGTGAGAGCGACTAGAGGGTGCCATCATTATGCATGCCCATGTCATGGGAGTGACTAAATATCTAGGGAAATGAAGTGTTAAGTTGTCTCAAGGGTTGATCACATAGAAGGGTTGGTTGGCTCATGTATATTCTTTGACATGTGCAGAAGGTCAAATTGGTTGTGTTGTGTTGGTTCCACTTCCTTAACTATACATGGGGAGTTGAATTGCATTGTAGCATCCTCTCATCGCATGTTTACCATAGTAGACCAGTTAACGTGGGTAAATGTAGGAGGGTGTTATAGAGTGGTAACACAACATGGTTCACCCCTTGGACTGGATAGGAAGTGTGTTGGTCTTGAATTCATGTTGGTTGCATATGTACTCCTTATAATTTTTGTTTATGTATTTGTTGTGTATGAATGGTGTTGGTCATGTATGTGTTTGTGTCACCACGTGGAAGTTGATGGTGTGTTGTTGTATGTGTTTATCATGAGTATAGGTCGGTTATGCATTGGTTGTGCATCATAGTGTTTTTATGTATCGTGTGCATGCATGTTCTACATATGTTGATTATGTAGACACTGACATGGTTTTCATTTTCATGCATGAGGTCATGATGTGTGGTTGATAGGATCATGCATTGATGACTGGACTATGGTTAGGGTGATATCTATATGTTGTTATGATTATGCTTATACATGTATTTTGCTAATCTGGTTGATCTTACATATGAGATATCCTCCCTGAGCTATAGTGAGGTATGTCAATTATGTTTATATTTTAGTTTAGCTAACATGGTATGTTTGGCAGCAAAAAGGTCATGATGACTAGGAAGGTGGTAGACTAAAGTTCGCAAGACTCTCCCTATGGATTAGATGAGAAACATGGTGTTGGGAACTAAAATAATGATAGAATCATACACGCACAAGAGAAACAAGCAGAAGCCAGTGCATTGATTCTTTAAAGTTTATAAGAATTGTAGAGCCAAGGGCCACTTTGGATAAGCCATGGATAGGAGGAAAAAACTAAGAGGGCATATTGTAGTAGATCTCATGGTGGTAATAGGTCAGATAGGGATGACACGATTAGAGATTGTAGGTTCTTGGATACTCCAAATCAGAGAGATGATGGACATATTCTAGTTCTGGTTCTGACAGGCACTATGATCGTCATCACTATCATCCTTAGAGGAGGAGTGGCATGGGATATTTTCTAGATGAGTTTAAGAAATCTAAGCCACATACTTTTCATGGAGATTTGAAGAAGCCAAAGGATGTAGAGTCTTGGTTACTTGGGATGAATAAGTTCTTTGAACTACATGATTACTCAGAAAACATGAAGGCCAGAATAGTGACATTCAGTCTTAAAGGTAAAGTGGATATCTGGTGGGAAGATGTAAAGTGGGTTAGAGACATCAGGACAGAGAAGTTGAGTTGGCATAAATTCAAAACACTTTTCAGGAAAATGTACTTGTCAAAAAGGTACCACGATAGTAATGAGAAATAATTTTACGAATTAAAGATGGGATTAATGAAAAATGAGGAGTATATGACTAAGTTCTTGGAGATATTGAGGTATGTACCATATCTTAAGGATGAGAAGGCTACAATTCAGACATTTGTTAGTGGATTTACATTATCTTTTAGAGATTGGATTGAGTATGATGAGCGCCAATCACTTGATGAAGTTATGGAAAAATAAAGCATTAATATGAGAACTTAAAGTGTAATAATGAATCTCATCAATGATGGAAAGGGAAAGATAAAGGTAAAGGTAAATGGTAGCCGAAAAGAACAAGGCCTCAAAATGTAGAAGATAAATAAAATGTTGCACCATACAAGAAATTCAATGTAGCTAGAAAGGGACATGGGTCATAGCAGTAGAATAGAGGTGATGGTACAATATGGTTGGAGTGTTGGATGTGTGGCAAGGAAAATATCAAGAGGGATTGCCTACACAATCAGGGTGGTAGGCCTCAAATTTACAGTGCATAGGAGGCACAGACTGTTGGGGATGTTGGGAAGAGAATTCCTCATATTTGTGCAGTGCTAGATAAAAAGTAGGTAGACCACTAGGGAACTGTTATTGAGTTGGATGGTAAGCTTTTTCATCAAGTTGTTTCCATTTGGATTGAACCTATATCTAATGATATTTATGTTAGTTCTAACCTGGTGGATAAGTGTGGTTTGAATAAATAAGTGCATGCAGAATCTTGGTTAATGCAGCTGGATATAGGTACAAAGAAGATAGTATATAATTGGGTAAGAGATTGAACACTTGAGTTGAATGCTATGCCTACATTAGCACATTTGAATGTATTTTCATTGGTATAATATAATATTCTTTTGGACATGCAATGATTTTATCTTCATAGGACCAAAGTGGATTTTTATGATAAGTTCATTGAGTGCTTGGATGGTAATGGAGAACAAAGACTCTCATGGGGTCAGAAGAAGGAAACATTAGTTAGAATGGTTACATCTATGTAGGAAAAGAAAAGCCACTAAAAAGGGTGTGTGTTATTTGCAATGCATATTTTTAGTGACAAAGGTAAGGATGTTGAGGATGCGAAGGTATTGAGTAGGTACTTGATCTTGTAGCAGTTTCAGGATATGTCTCCAACGGAGATTTCAGAGTTTCCACCTCATAGGGAAGTAGAGTTTTCTATTGAGTTGGTACCAAGGGGAGAACCAACATCAATGGCATTGTATAGGATGAGCACTCCAGAATTGGTGGAGTTGAAGTTGCAGTTGAAAGATATGCTTGAAAAGGGATAAATTAAGACAAGTGTATCACCTTGGGGTGCATTGGTATTGTTTGTGAAGAAGAAGGATGCTACTCTCAGGTTATGCATTGATTACAGGAAGTTGAACAAGGTGACCGTCAAGAATAGGTATATGTTACTGAGGATCCATGACTTGTTTGATCAGCTGAAGGGAGAATTTTTTTTCTTAAAAGTTGATTTGAGATCTAGATATCATCATGCATGAATTAAGGCAGAGGACATATATAAGACAATTTTCTGGACCAGGTAGGGGCATTATGAGTTTGTTGTAGTTCCATTTGGTTTGACTAATTCTCTAGCTACCTTCATGTTCTTGATGAATAATGTGTTGCATCCTTATTTAGAGAAGTTTGTTATGGTGTTCATTGATGACAGCTTGATATATTCTAAAAATGAGGAATATCATGTCAAGCATTTAGCAGCAGTGTTGAGACTATTGAGAGAGCATTCGTTGTATGCTAAGCTTAGCAAATGCAGTTTCTTTCAGAGATAGGTACATCACTTGGGGCATGTGGTCTCCAAGGAAGGTATAACAGTGGATCCAAAGAGGATAAGGGCTATCATGGAGTGGAAAACTCTTAGAAATGTTGAAGTGGTAAGATCATTTATGGGGTTAGCAGGTTACTATAGGAGATTCATCAAGAACTTCTCTCGGATTGTATATCATATTACATAATTGCAGAGGCAATGTAATATAATTGAATGGATCGAGGAATGTGCAACAAGTTTTTAGCAGTTAAAGAATTTGTTGACAAATGCTCTAGCGTTGAATTGAGGCTTCTGTGATCCATATCAAGTCTATGAGAGATTTTTCGGCGTAAATCACATGATATTTCATTTGTCGATGTGTTTCAAACCAACTAGTGTGGTTCATTGTCAGGACAAGTTAAAGAATCAGATCTAGCTTTGCATGTTAAATAGTCAGAGCAGAACATCCAATGGTTATAATTCTTGACCAGGTAACAGCTATATTGACTAACAACTAAATTTGATTGGGAAATAGTTAGTTGGACTGGACTAGGGGCATAACCTTTATTTAATTAAATAATTTAATCCAATTTGATTATTAAATTGATAGTTAGTTATATTCTTATTAAATTAAACGTTAAAGGGACATATGAATATAGAAGTTTTAACTATTTTATAAACTTTTAATTATAAATATATATTAAAATAAATTAATTTTAAATTACTAGTTAGTAATAAAAGTTACTAACTAAATATAAATATATAAATATTAGAGTGATTTAAGGGTTAGAAAGAATATTTTAAATAATTTAAATTTAATTAATTGTTTATTTAAGTGTTAAATTAGCATATTCTCATACATTGGTTTCAAGATTATTTTTCTTTTATTAATTAATTGAATTCAAATAAATAAGTTAATTTAATTTGATTATTAAATTGATAGTTAGTCATATTCTTATTAAATTAAAAGTTAAAGGGCCATATGAATATAGAAGTTCTTAACTATTTTATAAACTTCTAATTAAAAATATATATTAAAATAAATTAATTTTAAATTAATAGTTAGTTATAAAAGTTATTAACTAAATATAGATATATAAATATTCGAGTGATTTGAGGGTTAGAAAGAATATTTTAAATAATTTAAATTTAATTAATTGTTTATTTAAGTGTTAAAATTAGCATATTATCATAGATTGATTTCAAGATTATTTTTCTTTTATTAATTAAGTTAAAATTATTAGCATATAACTAATAGCATAAACTAAATGCTATTAAAATACCTCAAACTATATCAACCACTCCTCAAAGAACCAAGGCCATAGGATACAGGAAAACAAGGGGAAATTTGCTAAAAAAGAAAACAAGAACAAGCTATAACATGGGGGGACGAAGGGAAGAAAATGACTAAGAAGAGAGGGCTGGGACCCAGCAACTATTGATCTTCCAGCCATACTCTCCATTGAGATTTTTCGGCCTTTTTTTCAATCTCAAGGGCTTCCCTAAATTTTCGGTGATGGAATTGCGAAACTCTAGAAATAACACTAGCCTCCTCGATAAATACATGATGATTGGTTTTCTTCGCATGCTCTACCAAAGCGGAAGACTTGGTTCTCCTATGCTTAAGGTCAGCTGCGTGTTCACTAATCTTTTGATTAATGAAGTGACCAGTCTCACCAATATAAGGGGTCCCACAGGAACAAGGAATAATATATACCCCTTTCATGTCCTTAGGGTCAATAGGATCCTTCACAGATTTGAGCGACTTAGGAATGGTGTTAAGGGGTCTAAAATTCGAGGGGACAATATCCATTTCAATAGAGAGGATGGCTGAAAGATCAGTAGTTTCTGGGTCCCAGCTCTCTCTTCCTAGTCGTTTTCTTCCCTTCTTCTCCCTCCCCCCCTAGGTTATAGCTTGTTCTTGTTTTCTTTTTTAGCAAATTTCCCCTTGTTTTCCCGTATCCTCTGGCCTTGGTTATTTGAGGAGTGGTTGATATAGTTTGAGGTATTTTAATAGCATTTAGTTTATGCTATTAGTTATATACTAATAATTTTAACTTAATTAATAAAAGAAAAATAATCTTGAAATCAATCTATGATAATATGCTAATTTAACACTTAAATAAACAATTAATTAAATTTAAATTATTTAAAATATTCTTTCTAACCCTCAAATCACTCTAATATTTATATATTTATATTTAGTTAATAACTTTTATAACTAATTATTAATTTAAAATTAATTTATTTTAATATATATTTTTAATTAAAAGTTTATAAAATAGTTAAAAACTTCTATATTCATATGGCCCTTTAACTTTTAATTTAATAAGAATATAACTAGCTATCAATTTAATAATCAAATTGAATTAACTTATTTAATTTTAATTCAATTAATTAATAAAAGAAAAATAATCTTGAAATCAATCTATGATAATATGCTAAATTAACACTTAAATAAACAATTAATTAAATTTAAATTATTTAAAATATTCTTTCTAACCCTTAAATCACTCTAATATTTATATAGTTATATTTAGTTAGTAACTCTTATTACTAACTAGTAATTTAAAATTAATTTATTTTAATATATATTTATAATTAAAAGTTTATAAAATAGTTAAAACTTCTATATTCATATGTCCCTTTAACGTTTAATTTAATAAGAATATAACTAACTATCAATTTAATAATCAAATTGAATTAACTTATTTAATTAAATAAAGGTTATGCCCCTAGTTCAGTCTAACTAACCGTTTCCCGGTCAAATTTAGCCGTTAGTCAATATAGTCGTTACCTGGTCAAGAATTATAGCCGTTCGAAGTTCTGCTCTGACTATTTAACATGCAAAGCTAGATCTAATTCTTCAACTTGTCTTGACGATGAACCACACTAGTTGGTTCGAAACGTGTCGACAAATGAAATATCATGTGATTCACACCGAAAAATCTCTCATAAAAATGCTCTAGTGTTAAAGATTGCAGACTTGGACAAGGAGTTTGTGGTATGTACATATTCCTGCAAGAGAGGACTTGGTGGATTTTTTATGCAGGAAGCACAGGTTGTATGCTATGAATCAGAAAAACTAAATGAGAATGAGAAGAATTATCTGATACATGATCTTGAGCCTGTGATGATCATTTATGCATTGAAAATGTGGAGGAAATATCCTATTGGTAGGAGTTTTGTATTGATGAGTGATCATAGTGGGCTGAGATACTTATTCGATCAGTCAAACTTGAATTCCAAGCAAGCTAGATGGTTGGCCATGATTAGCTAGTCTAACTTTGAGATTAGGTACATTGAGGGTAAGGAGAATGTGGTTGCAAATTCTCTTAGCAAGACGATACATTTGAATCATATAACAAATATGATTTCTTATGGGACAAAATTACACGATTGGATCTTAAAGGCAGCTGAGCAAGATGACAGGCACACAGAGCTTATGCACAGGTTACAACAAAGTGCAGGTATAGGTACAAGTACAAGTATAGGTATAGGTGCCGTATAGGTTATCAGGATGTGGACTATCATCTTACATCAAATGGCTTGCTTAGATTTAGGGATAGGATATATGTGCTAGACAGCAGTGAACCCAAGAAGCTCATATTGAGGGAATTTCATGCTAACCTTTATTCAGGTCACCCGGGATATCAAAAGACATTGACAATAGTGAAGAAGTTTTATTATTGGCCAAATCTGAAGAAGGATGTCACAAAGTTTGTGGCTAGATTCTTGGACTGTTAGTAGGAAAAGCAAGAATATAGGCATCCAGATGGAATACTACAATCGATTGTGATTCCAGAGTGGAAATGGGAGGTCATTTCCATGGATTTTATCATAGGTTTTCCTAGGAAATCTAAAAACATGATTCCATCATGGTTGTGGTAGACAGATTGGAAAAGGTAGTGTAATTCGTTCCAGTGAAGTCTACTTATTCATCTAGTGATGTACAACAGGTCTTGATCAGAGATGTGGTCAAATTGCATGGTTTTCCAAGGAAGATTTTGTCAGACAGGGATGCTAAGTTGACTTCCAAGTTTTGGAAGGATTTGTTTTCATCTTTAGGGACAAAGTTGGCCTTCATTACACCTTATTATCCATAGATACATGGACAGACAGAGAGGGTCAAAAAGATATTTGAAGATATGTTGAGGATGCATGTGATGTATCAACAACGGAGGTGTGAGGAGTATCTTCCATTGGTTGAGTTCACTTAAAACAATGGGTATCAAGAATCTTTAAGGATGGGTCAGTTAGAAGCACTGTATGGGAAGAATTGTAATACTCCCATTAGTTGGAGTGATCTAGTTAACAAGATGTTGATTCAACCAGATATGTTGGAAGAAATGGAATAGGAAATGTAGGTGATAAAGAATTATTTGAAGACATCACATGATAGACAAGAAAAACATGCAGACTGTAATAGATTTTTAAGGAGTTTTAGGTTGGAGAACATGTGTATGTGTGCATCAAGCCAAAGAATATCTCCTTGTGGATTTGATCATGTGATAAGTTGGCACCTTCGTTTTGTGGACCTTTCAGGGTTCTTGAAAGGATTGGACCAATAGCCTATCAAATTGCACTACCTCCAACAATGAAAGTCCATGATGTTTTGCATGTTTCATTTCTTAAGAAATATGTTAAAGATGTTGATCATGTGACTGGATGGTATGTATTGTAAGTGGATCCAAATAGATAATTCAAGCCAGAACCTTATTGTATATTGCAGAGAAAATTTCTCATGATCCAAAACCGAGCAATCGAGTAGGTTAAAGTGCAATGGAAGAAATTTGGGTCCTATTAAGCTACATGGGAGATGGAAGATCAGATGTGAGCTATGTATCCTTATTTATTCGCTGGTTGAGTGAATGATGTTGGTATATGATTTGGTATAATGTTTTGGTATATCCACATATGCATATGGATGTAAATACCGCCATGAGTTGTGATATAAAACTCCAATAAGTTGTATGGGTGTCATTTCATTATGATTGTCATCTTGTTATGTTGTCATGTTGGTTTTCTTTTCGGCAAGTTGAACAATGTAAATATTGCATTGAGCTAAGTTGTAAAGCTCCATGGGAAGTATATTTTGATTGCAATAGGTTTCTTACTTATAGATGTTGTTGAACACTGAGGACATTGTTCCCCCAAGAGGGAGGGTTATGTAACAACCCTGGTGAAAATTCCATCTAATAAAGTTATTAAAGGAAAATAATAACCACAGTTAGGGGACACTTATTGCAAGTTGAATGTTGGGAAAAAACATTCTAGTGTGGGTGTTCATTTAGTTTATTATGGCTAAGGAAAATGGAAAAGGGTTTGGAAATGCATGAGACATTAATTGGCATTTTATTTATGAAAATAAAGAAAATTATTAGAAAAGGAAGGTGAAAGGTCACAAGTTGCATGTGAGAAGGAAAAGGAAGGAATGGAAAATTGATGAAAGTAGAGACCTCATTAATAAAAATGATTCTAAGGATTAGTTGGTATATTTTATTTGTTCAATTTTTGAGCTCTCTCTCTATTCTCCCTCTCTCACACTGTTGGGCATAGAGTATTCTTGGAGCACTACAACATTGGATCAAGGAAATCAAAGAAGGAAAGAGGAAGCAAAGATCAATCAAGGAAGAGTAGTATCAAGAAACAATAGTGGGATTATTTGCAGGTGTCTATTTTCATGTGTGATTTACTTACTAGTTTGGGCATGCATGGTTATGCATGTGTGTTATTGGTTCTCTTGCTGCCATGGGAATGGGTTTTGCTAGGTGTGTGTTCTTCAACCTTACCTTTCCATTTTCGGATAACCATGGTGTGATGGGTTTTCATGTTTTTGTTTGAGATGGATTTTCGGATGGATTCAAAACTAAGTGAGGTGGATCTATGAAAGAAAGAACACATGGCCTAGTGACCCCTAAACTGGACTGTGGGTTGCAGTAAAGTCATATTTTCTGTTACCTTGGTGTGCCTAGCAATCCTAGACCGATTAATGGTGAGATATATAATAAAGCTTAGATGTGAGTGCTCTCCATTAGGCCTAGGAATCTTGGGATGGGATATACAATAAAGCCTGGAGGATGGAGTCTCGATTGGGCCTAGGAATTCAGTGATGGGATATATAGTAAAGCCCAAAGACTGGAGTCTTTTTTAAGGCCTAATGATATAGTTTTGATTTCGGTAAAGCCTAGAGACTAGGAGATAGGAAAATTCCTCACGGTGTAAGAGGATAAAATCTACTAGCGTCCATGCTTGTTTTGGCCTAGTGATTTGGTGAGGATTGTGGTAAAGTCTAGTTCTGTTGAAGAGGGTGACGTGGTGTAGCCTTAATATTCCATGGTTGATTTTTGGTTATGAGTCCCACATTCATGCTTGGAATATGGCACAGGGGTGATTGGCAGAAAGAAATATTTGGTTTAGCCAATCTATGGTCCAGTGTTTCATGGAAGTCCCATACTCGATTAGCTTTTGCATTCAGTAATAAGAGTTCCTTTCCTTGGTATTTTATGAGAAAATGTACTAGTTCATATGTGGCATTGGTTGATGCATCCCTATTATTTCTATTATTTATATATTGGTTATGAGTATGTTTTATGACAGTAATCATGTATGGATTTCATCATGTTTTGATTTGTTAATGAATGAATAATTAATATATGATCTAATATATGATAATGCAGCTAATGTGATAAGGCATCAATGCTTCTTAGCAATTATCAGATAAGTATGAGACCCCTATGCTCAGATATATTGCTATAACTTGTAGATTTCACATTCGTGACATGTTTGATGAAATTCCTGTCATGGCAAGTAGGGGTTCAATCAAGTATTTATTCAAATATTTTCATTTGTATCATTTTATTGATGTTACTTTTCATTCCTGGATATTTCATGGAGTTATGGGAAATAACCTGAATCCTAGCCCTTAAAAGGTAGCACATAATCTAGGGTCGCAGGCTCAGAACTAGTTGAAAAAGACCCCACTCGCTTGCATTCCCATGCTTTGAGAGTGACTGGAGGGCCCCATTGTAACAACCTTGATGAAATTTCATGTAATAAAGGTTAATACAGGGAAAATAAGACCACAGTTAAGGGACACTTATTACAAACTGTAACACCCTCCTCCCAAATCTATCCAAGCAACTAGCGAGCCTAGGTAAACATGCGACGAGAGGCCACTATGATATGATTCAACCTCTTAAGTCACATTAATGAAGTGGAACCAATGAAAACATACCATATAGACATCCAACATCATCAATAGAACCCTCATAAGACAAGTCAGTGACTTAGACAACCTGTGCCTGGGTCCCATTATTGTTGTAGGTCTCTTGGTCCATAGTTTCTCTCATGATATGGGCAAGGGAGTGACAAAAAACCTAAAGTAGCTCTCAGAGGCCTGCCTACCAGTGATTGTGGACCAAAATTTCCAGTGTTGTGCCAATGACCTCAGGATTTAAACCACTTTCTCAGGCTCAGAGTCCAGGACAATTCCCAGAACTAATCCATCTCTTCAAATCAGTAAAGTAACATGGAAATGAAAGTACTAAAGAAAGGAATTGTTTGAAACCTTGAATGGATCCCTACTAGCCATGATAGGCATTTCGTTAAACATATCATCTAATCTATAGGTGTAAATAACATAGTTAAGTGTAGGGATCACATACTTATCTAAGAATCACCATGACCCACTATTCCATCATGCCATTTGTTGCATTATCGTCTATTAGGTCATAGACACATTATCGATTCACATAAAAGTAAAAACATGTGGAGAACCATACATAACTATTTTCATAAAATGTGCATATAACCAACATAATAGGAAGATAAATATAATAAACATATCCACCATCAAATCCATAAATACATCAATACATTTACACATGAAAATCAAGGGAAATGATTTCTCATTATTGAATGAAATGAACCAACTAGAGATGGGACTACGATGTTCCACCTAGCCGTAAAATGGATGAGCCAAATATCTCTTCAGTTATTTACCCCCGTGCCATATTCCAGGCACGAATGTAGGATCTCATAGAACACATCAATCAAAACTCATCTAGGGCTTCCAGAGGCCATCCACCTCAACCCATCAAACAATGATTCCACCTCATGGCCAAACATCACAAAACCATCATCATATTGGTCTCCATCTCAGCCTTCTAGGGCTTCCAGAGTGTTTGTTCCAACCAAGGCTCCTAGGACTAGTAACTCAACCCATAGCCACCATCGGGATTCCATAGCGTTTTTCTAACCAAGGTTTCTAGCACTAGTAACTCAACCCACCAAGGGCTTCTAGAGTGTTTTTCAAACCAAGGATTCTAGGACTAGTAACTCAATTGAAGCAGTTATAGGGCTTCCAAAGTGTTTGTCTAACCCAGGATTCTAGTAACTAATAACTCAACCCAAGTTAAGGAATCATGACAACCAACCAGAAAAAAATCATGAAAGTAAACTCATAATCACCATGGCTATCTAGGAAATGGCAAGGCAAGGCAACCCATTGTCGATCCAGGCAATCCTCTATGCCAATCATAGATCATGATCAAGAATCCACATGCATATGCCACACATGTCCAAACTAGTGAAGAAATCATATATGAAACTTGGTACCTGCAAGAAAAAATGATGTAGCTATTGATTTCGATGCCTTCATGTACTTTCCTCCTCTTCCTTTGCCCTCTTTCTCCAAGATTCCAAGTATGTCACACCCTCCAAGAGTGCTCCAATAAAACTCTAAGTATCCAAGAGTATGGAGAGAGAAAATAATGAGAGAGCTCCAAAGCTAAAATGACAAAAGGTTATCAACTGATCCTCAAAAGCCTTTTTATGAATCAGTCCTCTATTTTCTTCATTTTCCATTGTTTTCCTTCATTTTCCTCCTCACATGAAACATGTGACATTTCACCTCCTTTTTCTCATAATTTCCATTATTTTCATAAATAAATGGGTCAAAATGAATTTTAATGCCTTAGCCATTTCCTTTTCCAATTTCCTTAGACATAAAAAACCAAATGAACACCCCCTAGGATGTCTTGCCCAAAATTAAGCTTGGAATAAGTGTCCCCATCATCCATGGTTATTGTTTTTAACATTTATTACATGGAATTTTCACTAGGGTTGTTATAGAAACCTCCCCCTTTGCGGAAACCATCCTCGATGTTCAATCACACATATACCTTAGAAACCTGTTGAAAGAAGACATACTATGTATGGAGCTTTACAACACAAATCGATGCATAATTTACAATGAAAGATATGCTCAAAACGAAAGATCATGACAACATGATAACATGCCGCATAGTGGAGCTTTATAACATAACTCATTATAGTATTTACATCCATACATGGGTGTACTATAACAACATCATCAAAATATATATACCAAACATATGCCAAATCATATATCAAACATATACTAAAATCATATCTAAGCATATATATATCAAAACATCATATAGAATATATCAACTATCATGAATCATATATCAATCACCATAAAGCATATACTAAACCAACATAAGAAAATACTAAACCGCTATGAAGCATATACCAAGCCATCATAAGCAAATACTAAACCACCATAAAGCGACTACCAACCACCAAGCCACCATATCAAAGGTTCTTTGCCTCAACCAAAAAATAAGGAAGGATACATGGCCTACATCTAATATGACATCTCCCATGTAGCTTCATTGGGCCCAAAGTGATTCCATTGCACTTTAACGTGCTCGCTTGCTCAATTTCGGAGCATGAGAATCTTTTTTCTACAATATACACTATGGCTCTGGTTGGAATTCTCCATCTGGTTCCACCTATAATACAGACCAGTCAATCACATGATCAACATCTTTAACATACTTCTTAAGTAATGAGAAATGGAAAAAATTGTGGACTTTCATTGTCAGAGGTAGTGCAAGTTGATAGGGTACTGGCCCAATCCGCTCAATAATACTTAAGGGTCCATAAAACAATGGTTCCAGCTTGGAACATGAGCTAATATGTAAGGGTATCTTATTTGGTTTGATGCGCAAGTACACTTGTTCCCCAAGCTAAAACTCCTTGAACAACTTGTTCCTATCTACATAACTCTTCTGACTATCCTGTGTTGCCTTAAGATTTTTCTTGATCACCTACATCTCCCATTCCATGTCTACAAACATATTTCGTCCAATAAATACCCTGATAACCAGATCACTCCAACTAATGGGAGTGTTACAACTCCACCCATACAATGCCTCAAAGGGACTCATCCTTAGTGACTCATGATAACCATTGTTTTATGAAAACTCAACCAAAGGAAGATACTATTCCCACTTGTGTTCTGATGCATCACATACATCCTCAACATGTGCTCTGATATCTTGTTGACCCTTTTCATCTATCCATCTATCTACGGGTCATAAGTTGTGTTGAAGGCTAAATCTATGCCCAAACCTGTAAATAACTCCTTCAAAGAATTGGAAGTGAACTTTGCATCCATGTCTAACATAATCTTCTTTGAAACACAATTTATTCTAACCTCATCTTAGATGAATACCTATGCCACACCACTAGCTAAGAATGTAGACTTCATTGGAATGAAGTGTGCAACCTTTATTAACCTATCCACAATGACCATCATTGAGTCATGCTGCATCATTGTCTTCGGCAATCCTGTGATGAAATCCATGGAAATGACCTCCCATTTCGACTTCGGAATAGCTATCGGCAGTAGCATTCCACCTAGATGTTTTCACTCTATCTTCACTGGCTGACAATTGAAACATCTCACCACAAACTTTGCTACATCGCTTTTCAGATTCAGTCAATACTAATATCTCTTCACTGCTGTGAGTGTCTTCTAATAACCTGGGTGACTTGAATATGGTTTCGCATGAAACTCCCTCAATATAACCTTCTATATCTCACTGCTATCAAGTACATATATCCTATCGCAAATACTGACTAATCGATCTGCTATAAGACAATAGTCCAAATCTTGTGCACCTACACATGTACCTATACCACTACCTATACTTGTCCCTGTGCCATCACATGTACCTATACTATCACTTGTACTTGTATCTATACGTGTACTCTGCTACAACTTGTGCACCATCTCCATATATCTGACATCCTGTTGTCCTGCTTGTAGGATCCTGTCATGTACATTTTTCCCATAAGAGCTCATAGTTGCTAAGTGATTCACATGTACCCACTTACTAAGAGCATTTTCCACTCAGTTCTCCTTGCATTTGATGCATCTGATCTCAAAGTCGAACTCACTGATTGTGTCCAACCATCTAGCCTACCTGGCATTCAGATTCCGTTGGTCAAACAAATACCTCAACCCGATGTGATCACTCATAAGTACAAACAACCTGCTAAGAAGATAGTTCCTCCACATCTTCAATGCATGTATAATCTTTGCCAACTCAAGATCACGCATGGGGTAATTTTTCTTGTGCTCGTTTAGTTTCCAGGACTCATAACATACCACCTATCCATCTTGCATAAGGACTCCACCAAGCCCTCTCTTTCAAGCATCTGTACACACTACAAACTCTTTTAATGGATCTGCAATCTGTAGTACTGGTGCATGTGCCAACAACTGCTTAAGTTTCACAAATCTAGCCTCATACTCTTCACTCCATTCAAAATTCATACCTTTCCTCTGTAATTATGTGATATGATTAGAAATCTATGAGAAGTTCCATATGAACCTCCTATAATAGCCTGCTAGACCCATGAAATATCTCACCTCATCCACACTCTTAGGAGCTACCCACTCCATGATGGCCCTTATCTTCTCCGGATCTACTGCAATGCCCTCCTTGGAGAGAACATGTTCCAAGTAATGTACCTCAGTCTGAAAGAAGTTGCATTTGTTGAGCTTAGCATACAAATGATGCTCTCTCAAAAACCTCAATACTATTGGCAAGTGCTTGGCAAGATCTTCCCGTGGGGGATTCACTCAGTGAACCTTTGACATATCACGTGCATTCATGGCATATTAAACGATACCCTTAATTTGACTGCATATTGGAAAACCCCTCTAAAAATCACATTATTTAACCCGCTACCAATATAAATCCAATATAGATTCCTAATTTAAAAAACCCCTATTTTCACTAGATATTGTAGGTATCCATTTTTTCATTAACATTTTTTACACCCCTTTATATTTTTCATTAACTTTGAGCTCCATTTTTTATATTTTCCAATGTAAAAACCCTTTACCCCCTATATATCTCCACTATATTATGTCATTTTTTCCTCAATATATATCCCCCAATATGAACCCATGTGGTATGATATTGCTCCCCAAGTGAAACCTCGTGGCTCTTCCTCATTTTTAGAATATACCAGTATATCATCAATGAACACAATGACAAACTTATCCAAATATGGATGCAACACAATATTCATCAAACACATGAAGGTAGCTAGAGCATTAGTTAAGCGAAATGGAACAACAAAAAACTCATAATGGCCATACCTAGTCCTGAATGTAGTCATGTATATGTCCTCCTCTTTGATGCATACCTGATGGTATCTAGATCTCAAGTCAATCTTCAAGAACACTGCTGCTCCCTTCAACTGATTGAACAAGTCAACAATCAGCAGTAGTGGGTACTTGTTGTTGATAGCCACTTTGTTCAGCTACCTGTAATCAATGCATAATATAAGGGTACCATATTTCTTCCTCACAAACAAGACCAGTGCACCCCAAGATGATACACTTGGCCTAATATACCCCTTGTCCAACATTTACTTCAGCTGCAACTTTAACTCAACCAACTTAGGTTTTCTCATCCTGTAAGGTGCTTTCCATGCTAGAGCTTCCCCTGGAACTAACTAAATAGAAAATTCTACCTCCCAATGAGGTGGAAAATCTGTAATGTCCTCAGGAAATACATCCCTAAACTGCTATAAAACTGGGTACTTGTTCAACACATATGCATCCTCAACCTCCTTACCCTTATCATTAGAAATGTGTACTGCAAATAGCTTGAACCCTTTCATGCGGCTACACTTTTCTTCCATAATAGTAACCATCCTAACTAATGTGGTTTTCCTCTTACCTTGCAAGAATCTTGGTTCCCCATAGTCATAAACACACTCAATGGATTTTTCATATCAGTCAACCTTGGTTCTATGTAGATACAACCAATCCATGCCCAACAACATAGTGTATGAACACAACAACAAAACATTCAAATTTTCTGTGGTAGCCATACCATTTAAGTCAAATGTGCAAACTCTTACAAAATGATGAACTCACTTCTTTGTACTCTTGGGAAGGGGTCCCTAGGGTCAATTGAGTCAATTTTGATTAAATTTTGTAGTTTCTTTTTGTAACGAATGTAAAATCTCTGCGAAATGTGGAAGTGGAGCGTGAAGCTAGTAGAAGTAAAAGGGGCTTTAGTCCCTTAGTTTGGTAGGTGATAGAGTTTTTTTTAGACTTGCCCATGTTCCGCAGACCATGGTATTGTAAAGCAGATGCTATAAATAGATTATTCCTAGCGAGTCTAAGAATCAATCAATTAGTGAAAAATCATTGTAAGGGAAAGGTGCTAAGACATGAAAGGTATGTTTCCTATACTTAAGCAAAAGGGGAAGGCTCCTACAGCTAAGTGCGCGGAGACCTCGGTAAGTCCGCAGGCTTAGTGTGCAGGCCCATGCAGCTGAGTGTGTGGGGATAAGAAGTCTGTAATTGAACGTATATACTTAATAAAGACTGTTTTGAGATGATTTTGATGCATATATGCCTTTTTATTTAGTTTTGATAAACTTTATGTATCTTCGCTTTGTGATATGTTTTATATGAATTAATGCTTTTTTACTGCGCGAAGCTAGTATATCTGTAATCTTTATGCATGGTAATTACAATTGAGCACCTTCGTGAAGATATGGAAGTCGTTTAGATACATTTTTAGTAGTTATCTATTCAGAAGGGATAAGAACCTCAGGAAAACCATCACATAGGCCTCTGGATGCAAAAACCTGATTCTAGCATACCCCAATACTATGGGTGAGATTGTAGCCTGCGCTATGTAGGTTGTTGCTGAAAGGGACAACAATTAGGGTGTTTTTGGTTGGCACAGATAAATTTGAACCTGGGTCAAGCCTCATCAAGCCAACAAATGGTTCCATTTCTGGGACCGGAATCTATTTGAGAAATGTGTGATGTCGAACAAGTGGTTCCCTACTAAGAAGGGAATCAAAAAGTGGCTTGATCGGAAGTTGCATGCATTTGCAGCTCAGGAGAACAAAAACATGTGGTTATCTAAGGAGAAATATAGATACATGTATAGAGATGAAGCCGAAGCCTTTTTTTGTTTCTTCCCCTTTGAATTGCACGAGTGAGTGTCTAGAATAGTGGATAGTTAGGGTATGGGGAGGCTTGATGTCCCTATTGTGTGGACTCCAAAGTTGGTGAAGCACATCGAAGCTTTAGAAAATAATGTCGTGCGGGCTTTCGATCATTGGATTGATTGTATATTAGGGAGATTTGTCACTGAGCTTGTAATTGATATGACCATCAGCTATACTGAAGTATAGCATAGGTTATTCAAGGGACCACAAGGTAAGTATTTAGAATCTCTGAAAACTTGGATTATGATGTTTTTGTGTGAGAAACAGGTTATGCCATTACTGTGATGTTTGGGACTATGCAAAGTTGTTATAGACATTTTTGGGCACTGCAACCCCAATCAAACATGTCCATAAACCAAGGGCTCCTAAGTCCCTAAAAGTGTTGTTTCATACCCTAAAGGAACAAGGTCAGCTTATTACATCATATCCTAGAAGTTCTCCACAAGAAACTGCTCAGAACTGGTCAAAACTGGACCATACAGGTTGCTTAGTGCTAAGGGTGCGATGCATCCCACCTGCCTAGTGAAAGGGTGCAATGCATACTGAAAAGCCCTTCTGTAGGGTGCGATGGGCAAGAGTGGACAAATGGCAGAGATAGTTTGCGAGATGGATGATCATGGAATCTTCCAGAAACTTCTCCTGTGACACTTGCTTCTCTGAATTCACCCAGGGATGAGTAAGAGATCATCAATCTCCAAGTGGAATCAAGAACTATTATAGAGAGGACACTAATAAAAATCCCAGAAGCTGACTCACCCCCCTGCAATCATCTATATATGGATCCCTCATCCTAGAGATCTAGAGGCTGGAATTTTGTATCTTGTAAGGAAGTGTTGTTCGTTTCTTGTTGGAACATCATAGTGTTGGGTGATCTAAGCTTTTCATGAGGTGAAAGAAGGGCTTTCATGTTGGAGGATGACGCTGGGTTAGAACAATTGGTTGTAATCCTCTTTGCTATTCTTGATATTAATAAAGCTATTCAAGTTTTCCTCCACATTATTGTATGTTTGATGATATATGCATTTGTGTGGTCAATATATATCTAGTCCTATATTGTTTATGATTGTAGATCTCTGTTCTTTGATAATATTATGCTGCTTTGATTCCACAGGTGCTCTTTGAAGCTGGGTAGATGAAGGAGAAGCGGCAAGGATCTGTCAGAAGGGAGAGGAACCGAGCAAGGAACCAAGTGCAAGACTGAGGTTGGTGTCCTCCATTCCCCTCTTATCTACTTCTCATAAAGGAAAACGAATGTGGTTTTAGTTTGTTTGTTTCTAAGATAGCTACCAGTCTTAGTGGGACTAGTAGATCCGAGTGGACACTAGATTTCTCGATAACAAAATGGCGACTCCACTCGGGAGCGAATAGATTGTTTGTTTGTCTATATTTGTTTGTTTTATGAACTTATAGACGGAGCCTAAAGTCAAGCCAGCTAGCCTTCGAACTGCATTTTCTATGCAAGTGCAAAGTAGATCAATGCTGCTTCAGTCTATCTCTGGGTTATGTTTATAAACTGGACAATCGATTTTCAAAATTTCTGATTGCCCTAGTGGTGGCTCTAGTAACCTCATTAGATCAGCCCCTGTGATTTCTATTTACTGTACATCACTTGCCCGGCCTAAATCCCTGAACTGAGCCGCAAACTGTGACCTGGAACCTAGTTGAAGTCTCATCACTGGACCATCGCACCTTTTACTCTTCAGAATCTGGATGCATCGCACTTCCCGTGTGCAGTAGGTGCGCTGCATCGCACTTTCCCTGTGTTACAGGTGCGTTGATCAGACAAGACCTCTTCTTCTCTCAGAGTTTGGTTTCTGTGTTCACTCTCTTTAGCTCTATTCAGGAGTTTTGCTGTCCGTGATCAGTATACCACTGTCGAAACTCCCTTCCTTTCCATCTTTCCGCCTCCATTGTGCAAAGAACTGTGAATGATTTTTTATGTATTTTCTACCATGTTCAGTTCTTTTTTACAAAGTAGTAGCATAGTCGAACTGTCGTCTTTTGATTTGAAAGTGTCTCAAGTGTCATTTTCAGTCAAATAAAATAATTCTATTGTTCTTGATGGTCGATTATACAGTTACTCTTGTATTTGATTTGAATTAGTAGTTTTTCAAGTGTCGAAAGTAATTTTCAATTCAAAATAGTAAAGTGTCGTCATTATCTTCCTTTCATTTTTGAAGAGAAATTTGTTAGTACTATCTCTTTGAAAAGATAATTTAGATTTGTACTTAGCATTCTTCTTGTCATTCACACATTAAGAAAGCTGAAAACAAATACATGCATGTGCATTTGCATTTAGACTTACTTGTTGGTTTTATTTAGGACAATGCATCTAGTGTGTGCTCCCTGCTTTATGTTGAACGAATACCGTCTCTTTTTCTTTAGTAGCTAGGATTTCCATTTCAAAAAGAAGATTAAACAATTTTTTATCATCTTAGATTGCATTTTAGGAATTATATATACATCACGTGATGAACTTGAAAGGAAAATTTCTTAAGAAAGATAAACTGTAAAAAAAATTTAATGAACCTAAAAATGCTTTGGAACCTAACACACAACATCTAGAAGTCTAGGCTAGAGACGTATTCTGGCATCGTAAAACCTGGTAATTGTCGCTTTCACTGTTGGTTGGGTGATTCCTCCTCTTTGAGACGACAAGTGCCAGTACGAACTTGTGCTCCCATGTACCGTCGAGTATATATTGGGAGACCACAATAGGCTATATCCTTTATCCATAGGAAGTCGTGTCTGCCGCCCTATCAATTGCAATGCACTAAACACAACATTCAGGAAGTTTGACTGCTGTACCGTAAAAAGTATTCTGTAGTTTTGTGATTGGTTTAGTAATTCCTCTGTCTAGATTTCCAGAGTAGTCTCTTTCATTCCTTTTCAGACTCCTTAAATGAAGACGTCCATCTGAGAACTTCTCACTTCAGGCTCATTAAAAATTGAAGGCGACTAGAGTCATCTTTTGTTTTTTCTCGACTCTTAAAAATCGAAAAAACAAGTTGTGTCAAACCGTCTAAAATTCATTTAATTCGGAAACATTTTCCCCTATATTTTTAGTTGATCAAGTAATCCACAATCGTGGAAGAAAGTCAATTGAAACCCCATCATTCGCGAAGACTTATGAGTCAACCGTCTTTGACCCTAGAATCAAAACTATTCCGGACAAAGTGAACTCGTTTAACCGGCTCAAAGTCCCCTGGTCGGGTTGGAACAAGTGTTTCGACACCCTCGGAGACTCCGATTACTCCAAACATTTCTGGTACCCTTGCCTTTACAGAAGAAGTTCCGCAGCCACAAGAGGACAGTAGAACTGATCCTAGTGTAAGCGTAAACACTTCTATACCTGAACCGGCTCCATCCATAGCTGATTCGGAAGGTGTTATTCCCCAAACATTAGTCACTGCAGAATCTATACCTTCTTCGGCACTAGAAATATTTTACGGACCTGATGGTCTACCTCTTCCACCCATTTTGATTGCTATAGAAGAGATTGTGGAGGATCCACCATCTAGTACTCCATCACAATTTGGGGTAGGGGTCACTGTATATCCTTCTTCACCAGAAATTAGTCTACCGTTATCAGAAGTTCCTGTAGAATTGCTAGGAAACCTTTTGGATAGACTAGATATGTCTAAACAACCGTTGACATCTAGGACTGTGTCATCTGACACAACATCAGTATAACTTCTTGCTACTACTCTGACAATGTTTGTCGGCGTACCATCTGTCACAACTAGCTCTCAATCACTGGATGGGATCCATCCAGGGGCTATTTCGACGGTATGGTCTGTTCCCATTTGTTCATCTGGAATAATATCTGGAATCTCTTATGTTGAGTCTCAGCAAATTGATCCTTCACAATGTCAATTTGGGCAGTCTGGTCCTCAAAGGCAAATAATTCCCTTAAGCACTGGATTACTGCCGTATGGAGGGAAATATGCCCTTTCATTGTCGCCTCCAGGAGGTCAAACATACGAGAGTTCACAACAGAGTTTAGGTTATGCTAGAATTACATCCAGTGGTTGGATACCAATACTGCCTCAACAACCAAGAGTTGTGTACTCAATGCAACAAAGTATGCCTATGTCAAATATCCCCACTACATCGGTTATTATGATGGTGTCGCAAGTACAAGCGTTACCTGTTGTATGCCAACCTCAAGTCTCTCAGGTCGCAATCCAACAGCCCCTTGTCCCTGCGACGTCACCACAATCATCAGTTAGTGGCTCCTTAACTGGAGTGACCTAGGTTCAAACGGGTACCATTACCCCTTATCTCTGTCAAACAGCCAGTATTGGGAAATAGCACATGGTCTCACAACCATGGCTGGTGCAATATCAACAACCAAAATTCCAACAAGTTTACCAAGGATCTGAGCACCAAGTCTTTGCAAGTAATGGGCAGCCGTATGTTCGAAATGGTCAACATCAACCATTTCATAATGGTTATGCCCATCAACCTTATCAAAGTTATCAACATCAAATGCACTATGCTGGTATGCAAAGACCCACTGCTCAGGCAATCCCATCTTATCCTGGGTATGCTTCGCCAAACCTAAATCAACAGTTGCCCTTCGTGGCAACTTTAGAGTTACCAGATCTAAATTAGCTAACAAATGATCCAATCGCTTACACCCCTTGGTGACCAACGATTCCTCATAAACTTCTGCCAGATATTCCTAAATTTAATAGAAATCCGGGTGAAGACCCGTCAAATCATGTGATGACCTTTCACCTGTGGTGTTCATCTAACACTCTAAATGATGATTTGATTAGGCTTCGCCTTTTTCAGCGAACGTTAACTGGTTCGGCAGCAAAATGGTATATCGAATTCCCTAGAGCTTTGTTTGATAACTTCAGCACCCTAGCCACAACCTTTTTAACCCATTTTTAGTTACCCATATGGTACGAAATGGGAACAAAGCTTCTTACCAATTTCAAGCAAACAACAGCCACTCACATATCCGATCATATTCATGAGTGGCAACGTCGTCGTAGAATGGTAAAAACATATGTTCTTGATCAGCTATTGGCTGAATGGTTTTTTAAGTCGTTGTTACCTTCTATTACGGAAGATGTGGCAAAGGGAGGAGTCGTCACTGAAGAGAAAGTAATTGCTCATGCACAATATTTAGACTTAATCTATACTCAGTATGGCACACTCTACGATAAAATCCCTTATGCTCCTAGACCGTAATTTTTCATTCCTCCATCTCCTAAATCAAACAAAGACTCTCATGCCAGGGATGGCGTGATAGGAATGACCAGCACGAAAACCATAAAGGCTAAGTCGAAGAAAGCCCGTATGGTTTCAGGTCAAAATGAAAATGAAGAACTTCTCGCCTCAGAAGTAAATTCCGTATCAACTGACAAAGGCAAAGAAACCAAGGAACCAGGAGGCAAGAAGAAAAAGAAAGGAAAGAAGAAAAAAGTCCCCTAAAAAATATTCGGCAAACCCTTCTGGAGATAGGAAACCAAATTGTCCATGCCTAATATGTGATGAGGATCATTGGACAAGAGAGTGTCCGTGTAAAGCTGAGCTTAGAAAATTCTTCAAGAATTCAAAACCCTCGGCAGTATTGACTGATCCGTTTCCAAATCTAGGAACAAATCTGGTTTCAAGTGACAATGCTTCCCCGTCCCAAGTGCTAATGTTGTTGGTTTCAAAGCAGAAAAATGATGCTTTGATATCGACAAGGAATAAAGATTACGGGAATCCACAGTTGTCGGAAAACAAGGCCAATGATCAACCCAGTAGTTCGACAAGAACTTTGACCGAAGTTGTGCCACCCATCATTCTTGAACTAATGATAAAGCCGCCAAAGGGAGTAGTACACAAATCAACATTTAATCCTCATGGCAGAGCAACACAGCATTATAATATAGTGGAGGATCTAGCCCAATCTCCATCCGCTATGTCGACACTTGAGGTACTGCAAAAAAGCCCCTCCCAAAAGCAGGCTTTATTATCAGTGATAGGTGGGATTGACCCAACGGATTCCAATCTTGTGTCCCTTATTCACAAAGGATATGACCCTCAGTTACCAGCTCAACTAACTTTCCTTATTCAAGTGAAATCCCTCAACAAAACTGTTCATCGAACAATTATTGATGAGGGGGAATCTACATGTATTATGCCGATGAGTTGATGGAAACTTTAGGATCTCCACCCTTGTTGCGATCTTCGACAACATTAAAAGCATTTGATGGACGAACATACACCCCATACGAGATTTTAAGTAAATTGCAAGTCGAACTGGGGGGAAAAACAGTAGAAATAGATGTTGAAGTAATTGACGGAACCCTCGATTACAACATCCTACTGGGAAGGCCCTGGATATGTGCTATGGCAGCTATTGTGTTGACCTATTTCAGGAAGATTGCATTTCCTTTTCATGGAGGAATTACAATCATCGACCAACAGACATTTCTCCCCAACAGTTCACAAGTTACGGGAAGCATTCCGATGATCCACGAAAGCCCTCACTCGCTTCAAAATATCGGAGTAGGCCTACTAAAGGACACTATATTAATGGGGACTTTTTCCCTACCTCCTCCAATCAATCTGGTGGAAGAGGCAACAATGGGAACCTACAATATGATATTTTCTATTCAAAAGATCTCTGAAAACGATATTAAAATGGATCATCTGCATGTATTGCCTCCAAGCCCAATAGAAATCTTGTAGCAATCATTTTTTTTGGCATCGGAGGCAAACCCAAATCAACGCTCATCAAGCGTTTGGATAGATAGGACTAAGGAATATGGTACCCCTTCAAATCCTTGGTCGTAAGTAAATTATACAGATGAAGGAATTGTTTAGTCAATGATGATTGATGGGGCACCATGGGAAGATTACCACCATCGTTCCCATCTTTTGGATTACAAAGAAGATACTCCTAGTGACCTTCATCATCCCTCAGTTTTTTATTTTCTATCAAATACTCTAAAAAGGTGGATTCCGAGCGAAACATGTCCAATATTGAAGAGACTATCACCATAAATATCTTGACCAAAACAGATGTTGTAGAGAATATTCGTGTCGAAAAATCTTGTTCTCCTTCAGAACTAGAAATATATAACGCTCTTTTTTGTGAATTCAGAGATGTCTTTGCTTGGTCGTATGATGAAATTCCAGGCGTTGACTTGAGCATAGTTGAACACGAAATTAAGATGTATCCAGATGTCAAAATGGTACGACAACGGCTACGGCAGGTGCACCCCAAGAAAGTCGCTGCCATCAAGGCAGAAGTTGAGAAACTTATCCATGCTGGTTTTATTTACCCGGTTCCTCTAACCAATTCGGTATCGAATATTATTCCTGTAATGAGAAAACAAGGAACGATTAGAGTGTACGTTGATTATAGGGATGTAAATCAAGCTTGTCCGAAAGACAACTACCTTACACCCTTCATTGACCAGATAATTGATGAATGTGTCAGATGTGAAATCTTCTCATTTATGGATGGATTATCCAGGTATAATCAAATAAATATCCACCCACAAGACTAGTCAAAGACTGCATTTATTTTTTCGTAGGGCAGATTTTCATATCACAAGCTACCCTTCGGTTTAAAGAATGTAGGGGAAACATTTAATAGGGAAATGAATTATGCCTTCCATGACATCAAAAAAATCGTTCAACCATATCTCGACGATCTTCCGGCTCATTCGCGAAAGTGGACCGATCATCCGCAGCATTTGAGAGCGATATTTCTACGTTGCCAACACTACAAGTTACAACTCAATCCACACAAATGTGTATTCTGTGTCAGTTCTGGTCATTTACTTGGCTTTGTGGTCTCAAAGGATGGGATTCGTCTCGACCCATGTAAGGTTTAGGCAATCATTAATTTGCCACCACCTTCAAATTTTCTTCAGATTCAGAAACTCCAAGGGAAAGCAAACTTTCTGAGGAGGTTCATTCCAAATTACGCCGAACTTGCTAAAGGTTATACTCGTCTATTGAAAAATGAAGTACCCTTCGTCTAGGATCAGGTCTCGCAAGCTTCCTTTGATGCTTTAAAAGAATCCCTAATAAAAGCATCATTAATGTATGCTCCTGATTATCAAAAATACTTAACATGTATCTAGCTATAGCGGATACAACCATTGCAATGGTTTTAGTGCAACATGACAATGGAATTGAACATCCCATATATTATTTAAGTAGAAACTTAAATGATACAGAAAGAAAGTACTCCTACGTTGAAAAGCTAGCTCTCACAGTTGTTCAAGTGATACAGAGATTTCGACACTATATCCTCTTTCGAAAAACTACCATTCTGTCAGATTGCAACCCCATGACTTATATATTAGTGCGAAAGTTGTTGGGGGAAAATATTCAAAATGGATAGCAATTCTACAAGAGTTTGATTTGGAATTTATAAAATCCAAATCGAATAAATCCCTGGTTTTTGCAAAGTTACTATGCGATCTCCCATCATTGTCCAACGATGTAACATCAGAAGAAGAAATCGTTGACGAATCTTTGTTTCTGATATCTTCAAGAAATCCGTGGTATGGAGACATAATAATCTATCTCCAAACCCAAACATATAGGTCTAATACCTCCCGCTCGGAACAATGATGCATTCGATACCAAGCGAAAGACTACATGATTGTCAATGATACACTTTACCGTCATGGTGTCGATACAGTTCTGAGGAGGTGCCTCACCCACGAGGAGGCTGAAAAAGTCCTAAATGATTGCCATTCAGGCGCGTGTGGGGGGCATCAATCTGGTTATGCTACGGCACAAAAGATTTTACGAGAAGGATACTTCTGGCCAACAATGTTTAAAGATTGCATAACCGCAGTCAGAAGTTTCCATGCAGGTCAAATCTTTGATCGAGAAACCAGAATACTACCCGCACCTTTGCAACCAGTAGTTGCTATTGGGCCATTTGCCAAATGGGGCATAGATTTCATGACATGTAACCCCACCTCGGCTGGGGGGAATGGGTATATCATAGTCGCAGTAAACTATTTTACTAAATGGGCTGAGGTGATGCCTACACTAAACAACATCGGCGAAACGACTGCCCTCTTCTTCTTTAATCATGTAGTCTCTAGATTAGGTGTTCCACAGGCCATAGTCACACATCATGGATTGAATTTTCACAATCACATGATGGTTGAGTTGGCTGCCAAGTTAGGGCTATCCCACGACAGCTCTACTTCGTATTATCCACAGGCTAATGGACAAGTTGAGGCAATCAACAAGGTCCTGAAGCAGATGCTGCAAAGGATGATTGGTGTCCATAAAAGGAGTTGGCACTTGATCTTGTACTCAGCCTTATGGGCATACCGGACATCGGTGAGGAATGCAACCAAGTTTACACCCTTTCAATTGGTGTATGGCCTGGAAACAATGTTACCGGTTTAATGTGAAATCTCGTCCCTCAAACTCGCAGTCGACCTTCTCCCCAGAACTTCACAAGAAGAGGCTCATTTCTTGGAACTAATCCAATTGGATGAAACCCTTCGTGATGCTGCTTCGGCTACTGAAGCCCATAAGAAACGAGTCAAGGCACAGTTCAACAAGAATTTCAAACCCCGTGTCTTCTCAGAAGGTGACCTGGTCTTACTTTACAACCAGGAATCCGACAAATTGGGAGCAGGTAAGTTCAAATCCTTATGGATGGGCTCCTATATTGTTAAATGTGTATTAGCAAAAGGAGCCTATGAGTTAGTAGATTATTATGGGATTCCACTGGCGCAACCTCGCAACGGGTTGTACCTTAAGCGTTACTATGCTTGACTCAAGATAGTAACCCCTATGCTTTTGTTACATTTTTGTTTTTGCTAAGGGTAATTGTTTTGGTTAAGTGATCCGCTTTTACATTTGTTGCAGATGTCAGACCTATTGGAATCATTTTTTGGATATGCTGATGGAGCGAGTCGTAGTTCGTGGAACCTATCTTCTGTAGCTTGGGCCATCTTCAATCCAAGCAGTGAGTTAGTGAGTTTCATAGGGGTATGTATTGGTCGGTCAACAAACAATATTTCTGAATACTGCGTGTTGATAGAGCTCCTCTTTGATTCCATTACGCATGGCATACGCCGACTAGTTGTCAGGCTAGTCTCACAACTCGTCATCCTACAGCTCACTGGTATCTACTCCGTACAGAATCCAACTATCTATCACATGTTCCTAAGGGTCAATATTTTGGAAAGGCAGTTTGATTCTATTCAATATCAACATATTTCCAGAAACTTAAACACATTAACAGATTCATTGGCAAATTATGTGTTAGATAGACATTTGCAACATTTATAAAAGAAGCATTTCATCAAATATTTGCATCAAGATCACGTAACTCAACCAAAATAAAGCTCCAAAAATAAAAAATATATATATAATTGTTTATGGTTCATACATAATGTTCTGTAACCTCGAAAAAATCGGTCAAATAACCCAAAACTCAAAATTCTAGGGGGCACCCTAGTCTAATGATGCTGGTGATAACAAGTCACCGCCTGTGCAATCATGCATAAAGGCCTAGTCCATCGACTCGGCACGCCAGTAGTATGTCGCTGCAACATCAGGGGCAACTCGTCGGTCCTCATGTCTGGAATACCAAGAGTGAGGCCCTTGACCTGATCCTTCAATGCTGAAAGATTCTCGGCCACATCAAGGTCGCGAAGGATAGCCCTCCCCACAGCCTGTCCTGCTGGAGCGGCAGCTGTTACTCTCAAACGTACTACTAGCCGAACTGGTCCAATATCTACATGAGAACATGAGTTTTGATTAGTCCTGATAGAAGAAATCACAAGAACATTATAAAAAGAAATGATGAACAGAGACATGGTTAGAGAATTTACCGATAACACCCCGCTGCTCACTAGCCGGCAACACCAAATCCGAGTCACCCCAGAAATCCATACCAGCATATGGATACTCGGAAAAAACCATCTCCTGATAGTTGAACCACTCGAAAAAGGTATCAGAAAAGGAAACCTGGGACTGACCAGCATGTCGGGCCATAAGGTCAACCCATCTCTGCATCCGTGGCTCAGTCGGTGGAGGTAAGCCAAGTCAGATGTACTGCGACTGCATCAGTGGGATCTTTTCCAAGGCGAAAGCATTCAAAATAGAACCATGGCTGAAGTTCTTCAATTTTCCTTTTTTTACCTTGGTCAGTTGTTCTTTCATCACAAGGAGTACTACGTCACACCAGTTGAACACCTTTGGTTCAAGGCATTCCAAGGCGTACTACATATAGGACCTGTTAGCCACGTGAGGAGCCGCACTACGAGCCAGTCTAGAAAAAGTGAACAAAATGGTCGTCAAGGGCTGGTCATCAACATCTCAGATGTTGATCTTGCTGTACCTACTTGGCTGAGATCCCTCTCTGCAATACCAACGAATATAATCTCTCACGGATTCGCCCGCACGGGCGGAACCTAATAGTGAAGGAGAGGCACCATGCCTCGATAAACCAATCAATAAATAGATGTCCACGATAGTCAAGGGGATAGATTTTCCTCTGATCTGAAACACCTGGTTGGTAGTATCCCATGCATCGAGAAGATATTACAACAATTTGATTTGTTGCCTCATGCTAGAGATGCGGAAAAACTTGAACAGGCCACAATTTTGCAGTGCAATTACCATAACCAGATCATGTAAAGCAAGCATGTCCACTTCTTCATGCTCGTGTTCTTGCCATGCAACAACCATCTTGCTCCGATAAATCTCTGCAAAACAAGCAAGAGAAGAGTTACGATCCTAATTTGGCAAAAAACAGGCAAAAAATCCCATGAGAAAACAGTGCAAAAGTTTCCCTTTTCATGCCCATCACACCCCCAGCAGTGTATTGGGTGGGATGCATACTAATTGGCCAATGGCCAAGCTAGTGTGCATCGCACCTTTCGATATAGGAAGGGTACGATGGAGCCAAGGTGAATTTTTCAAACCCCAGAGGCTCAGAAAAAAGGGGAACATGCACAAATTCAAAAAGGAAGGAATGCAACTGAAGAGATCAGGTTTAGCTCCTACCTGGTCTAGACGATGCCGAGAATCGTCCACAGAATCTCCCAAAATCAGCTGGTGAAAATCAAAGGGGAAAAGCACCTCTAGAGCTCCAACAAACCAAAGTTCAAATGAAATGGTAAAATGAGGGGTAAAAAACCACTTTTAAATTACTTTTCACATAATTCGAGTAAAATATTAGTGTTTTAACTCATTTTGAAACATATATTGTTCATTTCTAATCAGTTTGATGAAGCAATTGAACAGGCGGTACAACCTTTGAAGGAAAAAAGTGATTAATGGTGAAATTAAATCGATGACCATTATCGTGAGTATTTTTTATGTGGAGTTCAAGCTCGTTAAAAATTAAACATAAGAAATGAGCAAATGTTCCCCCAGAGTTTAAGATCATTAAAAAATGAACCAATTTCCGGTAAATAACCATTGTGAATGCATTATCATCAGCTTTTGAGCCCTGGTCCTGTTCTCATCATCACCTCCACTCTGTTTTAGCTGATCATTCACCTCCGTTTGATTGTTTACCCCTTTTGAGGAACAACTATGAAGAGTGATCCTATTAGCCATCCTTGTGACACTGCCATGATTGGAAAATTCCAAACCTTACTTGGAATTAGTTGCTACCTGAAATTATCACTCGTTCCTCAAAAAAAAGTCTCCTTTAAGCTCTTTTCACCTGACTCATAAAATATGAAAAGATTGCTGAGCGATTGGCCTCTCTCGCTCGTTAAAGTGACTAGAAGTGCTATCCCTCCTCTAGATTTTAATCTTTTTGGACTTGAGGGATTATTACACAAAAATATCGAGCGCTTGTCTTGTTAGGCTCGTTAAAATTATTGAAAATTCATCCCTTTCGTATTATTTTATACTTTTTTTGACTTAAGGGATTATATGATGAAAAATGATTATTGGAGTTTCCTTTACGTTCCTTTCAGACTCTCTAAAATTGAAAAGGACCAAGTTATCTTTGTCGTTAAACTCGTTAAAACTGAATAGCGACAAACTTGTCCATACAGACAAGAACGAGTTTCACTGTCGCTAGGCTCGCTAAAATATAGCGACGGGTTTGCTCGAAGGGAAAATTATAGATCAAGCATATGTTATCCTCCTCAAGCTTGACAAAAATAAAGAGGTACTGGTCAGCAATGACTGGGGAAAATTCGGAAGAAAACTTGAAGAAACTTTATTGGTAGCAAGTCGCTCTTGAACATGACACTTTCACTCTGCATCTGAGTTGGGTTGGGTTGTTTCGTTCACTGGTCATATCACCATTGGTCCATCACACCATCCATATTTGGGGTTAACGCTACCAATCCATGTCAGTTTCGCCGGTATGTTCAAGAGAAGTCGCTCAGAGAATTCACCTGTGTCCCATCCGTTGCAATACATTCATGCTCCATTGTTTCATGACCGCCACCTTGAACCCTATCTCATCAGATCATTTTCACCTCCAAAATCATTTACTCTGTTCTGTGTCGTAGATGTGGGATTCATTAAGGCCCTGCTACGGTAGATCACTTCTTCTCGACATCAGCTCATTATCCAAGAAGTAGACTTAGGAGCAACCCTTTCAATACTTTGAAGCTTGCATGCCTCAATGGCACGTTTCTCACTTCCGGTGACAGGTTTACATCAATGGCCTTCGACCGAAAGATTTTGCGCAGTGTTCGATGCCAAGTCCCTTATTCTCACCTCGCGAATTGTACTGTAGTACCTTGAGGGTCATCATCATTATCAGTGATTCCTCTCGCGCCTGTTAACAGCTTACATCATTCGCTGGTAATCAGGGGATGTCTTTCCATGTTCAACTCCAGAACATCTTTCACATGGATCGACTTGTACTCCAAGTGAAGATTGAATGAGTTTGAAGACATCAAATGTACATTGTTGCTGCACAGATGATCATCTGAATCAAAGGATGATGACTCTATTAGAATCATCAGTCTCCCACACAGACGATTGTCTGTCTTATGTACATGAAAATGAATTTATAAAGCTAAGCATGGGAATGTCTGCCTCAGCTAGATCATGAAAAATATTATGAAGATAATGTATTGTATTGTATCTTATTATAGGTCACCTCGGATCCTCATGATAAAGCATTTCACCTGACATTAAAAGATTAACGACCTCCTGCTTTCGGGGGAAACTGTTATAGACATTTTTGGGCACTACAACCCCAATCAAACATGTCCATAAACAAAGGGCTCCTAAGTCCCTAAAAGTGTTGTTTTAGCTGATTACATCATCTCCTAGAAGTTCTCCATAGGAAACTGCTCAGAACTGGTCAAAACTGGACCATACAAGTTGCTCAGTGCTAAGGGCGCGATGCATCCCACCTGCCCAGTGAAAAGGGTATGATGCATACTGAAAAGCCCTTCTGTAGGGTGTGATGGATGAGAGTGGACAAATGGCAGAGACAGTTTGCGAGATGGATGATCATGGAATCTTCCAGAAACTTCTGCTGTGACACTTGCCTCTCTGAATTTGCCCAAGGATGAGTAAGAGATCATCAATCTCCAAGTGGAATCAAGAACTATCAGAGAGAGGACACTAATCAAAATCCCAGAAGCTGACTCACCTCCCTGTAATCATCTATATATGGATCCCTAATCCCAGAGATCTAGAGGCTGGAATTTTGTATCTTGTAAGGAAGTGCTGTTGGTTTCTTGTTGGAACATCATAGTGTTGGGTGATTTAATCTTTTCATGAGGTGAAAGAAGGGCTTTCATGCTGGAGGATGACGCTGGGTCAGAACAATTGGTTGTAATCCTCTTTTCTATTCTTGATATTAATAAAGCTATTCAAGTTTTCCTCCACATTATTGTATGTTTGATGATATATGCATTTGTGTGGTCAATATATATCTTGTCCTATATTGTGTATGATTGTAGATCTTTGTTCTTCGATAGTATTATGCTGCTTTGATTCCACAGGTGCTCTTTGAAGCTGGGTAGACGAAGGAGAAGCGGCAAGGATTTGTCAGAAGGGAGAGGAACTGAGCAAGGAACCAAGTGCAATACTGAGGTTGGTGTCCTTCATTCCCCTCTTATCTACTTCTCATAAAGGAAAACGAAAGTGGTTTTAGTTTGTTTGTTTCTAAGATAGCTACCAGTCTTAGTGGGACTAGCAGATTTGATTGGACACTAGATTTCTCGATAACAAAAGTGGAAAACCATTTAGAAATAATGAAGAATCAGGCTCTGAATATAGTCCACTGTTAGGATCCTCTTCCAGTGATGATGAAGGAACTTTCACGAGTCAGCATATCCTGAGGATACCTCACCCATCCACTCCACCTCCAACTCCACCTCCACCTAATACACCAACACCTTCATCTCTGCCTCCACCTGCACACCAACCATTCAACATGGATAAATAATGAAGATGTCGATATTTAAAGGGGTAGGAAGTGAAGACCTTGCACAATTATGGTTTCTTGCAAATGTTTTGTGGACAACGCAACAGATTACTAATGATAATATAAAGAAAGTGCAGCTGGTCATAGTGTTGCAGGATAGGGCGTTGAATTGGTATATCAGGTTCTATCAAGATAGCCCTGGTACGACATTGGCAGAGACTCAACAAGTTGAACAATGAGTTTAAGAAGCCTAAGTCTCAAGCACAGTCTGTAACCGAGTTTAAGGAAACACAACAGAGGGTAAATGAGTCCTCGTGGGATTTCGATCAGAAGCTAAAATTCCTGATTTGACAAGCTAATATGAATATCACATACGATCAACACATAGATTGGTACATTCCTTCGTTGTTGCCTCATTTGAGATTACCATTATCACAATAGAAGATAGGAACGTAAGCGACGACTGTGGATATCACAATGAGGTTAGAATCCTCGCCAGTGTAGGATATGAATGTTGGAGTACAACATATTTAGTCGTAGCTGGAAAGCCTGCACATGGAGCTGCAAAGCTTGAAGAGAGGGAAGGAAGCTCAACTAGAGGTGCGTGCTGAAGTCTGGTTTATAAAATTCAAAGACGAAGGACATGATAAGGATCACTGCCCTGATTATCAGAATTACTTAATTGGAGGGGGGTCCGGTGCCTCTGAAGCCTCATAACATTACGGGACTGAGAACATGAGTACCATTATGGTGCGCTATCTATCAAATAGCTGGGAAACATGCGACTAATAATTGTCACCTCTTGCAGGAGTTTGTTGAGAGACCACAACAATTATTTTGTACTTTCTGTAAATCAGTTGGACATGATGAACAAAATTTTTGAAGCTATGAATTAATGACAGAGTATACCCATACGCATTGGATGCAAGCATAAAATTGACCTCAGGATCAGGGCACAAGTGTAGTGCGCGGAGGATTTCAAGGTTGTAGAAGAGGAAGCGGAGGAGGGGCTGGCAGAGGTCGTGGAAAAATCATCTGTTATAACTGTGGCATAGAAAAACATTTTGTGCATGATTATCAGAATCCTACACATCCATCTTGTCAATATTGCAAAGAGTTTGATCATGTGATAGAATATTTCCTAGTGCTGATTGCCAAGATGCAGGAGAAAAAGACACAACAACCTACGCAAAAAATACAGATGACAAGGGAAGAGCCTCATGAAGAGGACCAGAGCATTAATATCATGACATGAAGTGGTGTGGTTGTTGGTGTCCAAGTGTGAATGATACTATTCAACCCTTTCCCACAATAATTATCAATCCGAGATCTACTGGTTATTGTAAGGCTAACGCACAATGTATATGCAGGAACAATTGTACAACCCAGAATTGGTCAAGGATTCATTGAAAAAATAAACAAATGTAACAAAAAATGGAAATGAAGACAATGATTAACTGTAACACCAATTAAAAATGACAACAACAATTAACTGTAACATCAATTCGATTCACAAAATTTACATCAAACCATCACAATGAGAAGAAGAATACATACATAAAATTAAAACTAATCACACATTATCTCAGCAACAATTGATCAACAGAGTGGGCCGAACTCCCTGATCAGGGCTGTGATAAAATCACGAACTCAGAGAAAGATTATAAAGTTGTAAATTTCATTAAGATAAAAGTCACTCTTACAAATCTCATCTCTTGCATATGCCAACCCCCTATTTCAAACTCTCTATCCTCTCTTATACAAAAATAGTTACTAAGATTAAGATAACTATTTCCTACGATTACATAGTGGATTTAATAAGCCAAAACTGAATACAAAATATAGAATGAGTAAGTCTGGATCAGTTCTGCTGTTACAGCTGTAGTGCAATAATAGTTTTTCCAGCTTGATGATTAAACTTAGCCATTTGACTTGGAGCTCTACACATAAGATAAAGTTTAGCAAGCACTTTTGGTTATAATCCCCTAGATTATGCTTCAATGATTAATCAATTCATAAAGATATGATTAGAGGTATACCTACACAATTTAGGATATGTAATAACTTATTTAGGAGTGAAAACGTGAAGGAAAATAGGCTAAAAATGCAAGTAAAAACATGCAAGTTTAGCCCCCAAAATCTCCCCCCAACTGGACTTTCTGCATGTCCTCATGCAACCCATCACCTTTGTAGGTTTTAGTTAAATCAATTGTGATCAACATGCAGCTGAGAAAGATCATATTTCTCGAGCATATATGTCCCTAGCGTTTTGTATCCATTTTATAGTAGGATAAATTTCCACTAAACACTATTTACATTGTAGGTAGGAGTGTATTGATCTTCTGACAGCCAAAGGATGTGAAACTGGAATCTCAAAGCCATCCAATGGACTCCTCAAGTATGGATGCAGGCAATATAACATGGTAATATTTATAATGCTCATGCATAGTCAGGGGCTCTGAAAAGTTCCCGCACTCTCACAACTGATGATGACAACATCCATCTCCTCTGACATCTGTCTAGAGCCTCATCCTAACAAGCAACCACTTGTGTCATGCATAACCTTGTGCACCATGTTTGAGTCACCAATATTTGTTCTGGATGCCCCTCAATCCTTAAGATGGTAGCATTCCTATTATAAATGGTGCCAAACTGACAATGCTCTCTTCGAATAAGAAAAGTTCTAGTAGATTGATTTGCTTCAAATGTATCAATGACTTTTATGTGGAATTTTGCATCTACGGATAAACAGAACTTCCCTAGGTGGGTAGTTACACCTAGAAAAATAGATTTAAAGAGTTTAACGTTTTCCTATAGAAGATCAATAAGACAAGGGGCCTCCTTGTTATCTTTCGTTTCCCTTTGTCTCCTTTGAATTTCTCTCGTCGCTTCTTCTTGAACTAAATTTGCCCAATAAGTACCTGTAATCAGACAAAAACCAATCAAAGAAAGAGATATATCTACTATAAGCAAATGGAATAAAAATAATTTAAACATATAATCATCATACATAAATACAAGAATATGGGAAAAGGTGTAACCAACTTTATTAAGTAGAAGGAAGAGTTACAACCAAAGAATTCCGGTCTCATGTCACTCATCCAGCTTGAGTTCCATTCTTCATCACACTAAAAACACAACACTCCGACAGTATAACAATACTTTGTATAATCTCAAACGTCAAACCAACAGTATCTCCTTACATTTTTTCAAAGTCCAACCCTTGATAACTATGATGAGTGCTCAATTTATAGGGAAATGGAGGTGGTTTTGCCATAAATTGGGCATTAAATGGCTTTCCAATTTGGGAGTTAGTTTCCATCGAGGGAGGGAAGAGAGGATAGGAGGTTATTTGATTCATTCCCTATCCAATTTAGAGCTCATAGGAGAGGATAAGAGGTGGGAATCTTATAGAATGATCTAGAATGAAGGAATATTCCTAGAACCCTATGAATATTTCACTCAATCTCACCCAATGCAGGTCAAAGTGGGCCTAGGTGCTCTACAGAGCAAGCTTGAATGGGCATAAGTGCTCTATAGAGCACTTATACCTGACCAAGGCTGCGTTGGTCCCTATAGGAGTCATTTCAGGATGTCTTAAGGCCAGGAAACTCCTAGGAATGTGTTATACAGGAAAATGACCTCATCAGCTCAGATGGAAAAGACATGACCAATGACCAAGTTCACAAGCCTTGTTTCCAAGCTAACGATGCGTACACACTAGCAACCTACTTTATAAAGCTTCTCAGCAAGCATAAGGGTGCATTAGTGACCTAAGTAACTCTACTTGTTACCTCGGGAATACTGTTAGTAAACCCTAATGAGTTTCTAAGGGTCAAAGGAGTGGATTGACTAAGAAGTATCCCAATATTCTCTCCTAAATCAACTCATAAAAGAAAGGAAACATCAAAGTTCAACCTATTCGGGGGATTACTAATCCTGATGGTGTATGCAAATGGGAAAGAGCTCAAAAAAATGGCAACATCATGCTTTTACCTAAAGAAACTCATGGAGAAACTTGGCAACCCTTGGCAACCCTAACCTCACATGTTACATAAGCAGAGATATGGCTGTTGTGAAAGGGGTTAGATCATTTGAAAGGATAGCATACTTGATTGTTGAGTAGAGTCTTAGACTTAAGCATAAGAAGTTGGTAAGAAGGGAGAGAGGGAGAGGAGCTGGAGGGGTAAGGGAATGTTGATGCAACCGATGGTTGTAATCACTCTTTCAACATTAATATAGAACTGCAGTTGTACTATCGACTCCATGATGTTGGTACTATAATTCATTTATATGTTTATTCAATGTATTTTAGCAAGAGTGTCTTAGTTATGTGCAACTATATGTATTTTGTATGTTTATGCATTGATTATCAAGGTTTTATGTTGTGATTACACTTGCCTTTTCTATGTGCAAGACTTGATTTGGAGCCAGCTCAAGGGACTTCTGCCTAGCTGCGTTGCGCTCTCTAGCAACTCCACATGAAGGCTCGAGGTAATGAATCCATCTCGCTTTGATAATTAGCTATTGAATATGGACATGCATGTATCTTTGTGACAGTTGCAGATAATCTTAAAGTGTGCCAAGGGTCTCAGGAAGACCCTTCCTTCATCTTCCATACACTATGCATTAATCCCTATAGCAGAATTGGTGACTCCACTGGGAACTACACTTAGTTCTCGGTTTTTCCCAGAAAGTTCCTAGACCTCTCTTTCTTCCAGGCCTTCTTGTACTTCTTCATTCCCTTTTTGACCACTCAAGACCAATACAACACCCTTATTTCATTACTCAGCCTTGGATCTGATCCCCACAACCATTTTTTGAAGTGTTTTTCCTCAGTAACGCATGTTACCAGTGTAAACATAGCTTTATAAAGAATTGTGGCTTCACAACTAGAGTGTTAGTGCCACCTGTAACTCTCTGTGGCCTCTAGCACAGAGCGTTAGTCACCCATTCTTTGATAAACAGTTGTGTCTATGACCTCAAAGGGTTGGGAAACTTGCTTCTCATCTGATAAGGGATCTGTAGCTGTATTTGTTTGACTGATCTTTATCCTGAACAATTTTTTTCTTTTTAAGAAAATAGATTTCCTTCTTAAAGTTTTTATTTTCATAAAAGAAAAAACAAAATAAAAATTATTATTTTCTGCTTAGTTTGTTATATCTGCATTATTTGGTTTCAGTAGTTGTTAGTGAGCATTGAAGTTCTGACGGTTATGCGAGTCTTGTACTGAATAGGATGCATGGAAAGAATATTGATATATGAATGACTCTCCATTTGTAGAAGTAGCTTATTCATCGAAAGTGAAAATTTACAAATATTGTTTTTGCATGATTTGAGTCAAAGTCCCATAAAATCTCATACGTCAACACCCCTACGAAAGACTCTAATGAACTACACTTAAAATCTACCTAATAAAATCAATCAAAAACTCCTTCTAGAGTAAAAAACACATTAGTTTAGGCTAGGATCTTGGGTTAGGCAGTGTGAGTAAACTGCCCAAGATCGTACACCAAAACTAGTGTCATTAAAGAGAGAAATTATTCTATGCTCATACTACTGGGACCACTCCAGTAAAAGCGAAGTGAAATATGAGACAACATTAGACCGTAAGTGAAGGTAGCGCACCTTTGCTTACATCTCCTTTGGGTATTGTGTGTATCGAGGATCCCTCTGGGGATATTGGAGTTGAGTCGAGGATTCAGGTATCCTGCCCACATAGCATACTATCTGTGACTATGTCCTCCCCAGTAGTGTCTGCGATATGAGGTATCCTTAGTGGCCATACTTTTAGGGACTAACACAAGGTGACTGAGGCAGGCTGTCCTGGTAGCTAAAAAAGACGAACCTACTTTGTCTTTATTTTTTGGGAGGGTGCTTATCTTCACGAGAGTACTTGGCCCCTCAATCTGAGGTTTGGGTGAAGCTCTAGAGTAATCGTAACCATACATTTGGCCATCTCCCTCTGTTATTCATTGTGATACTAGGTTTCATCTCCAGTGATCAGTGCTTATCAGACTGGGTCATTTACCTTTTCTTATTGATTGATTTACTTAGCGTATTTTTTATTATTTAGGTGCCACAGTGTTATCATTGAGACTTTAATAAACATCACTGTAAAATTTACTGATAGAAATTATCAGCCACCATGGCTACATCCGACACTCACTATGGAGGATCCACCGAGCTCCAGTGAACTGAATTCCCCGTATTCGGGAAATCAATCTCCCATATCTCACACAGAAACAGTTTGGACATCCAATGATTCAAGCTTACCGAAGGATTTCTTTACTGAAGGATTTCTTCCTCCATACAATCCTCCGATCATGAATACGTTGGGCCCACTCTTGGTTCGCATTACATTTGTACCTCCTTTGTCTTTAGTTGGAACACTTCCACCCATCCCATCGACGACTAATAGGTCGTGGGATTTTTTGGACACTCTTGCTCCCCCTCAACTTCCCTAGTCGATAGTCAATAACACACCTTTGATGGAGAACCCTGCTATCCCATTTGTCCTAGGTTCAAACCCTAGTTTATTTCAGGTTCCATCCCTTTAGTGTCAAGCCCTGTACCTTCGACAAGTGCTACATATAACGCTCCTTATAATGCTCAATATAGCACAGTTAGCGTGGGTCCCTTCAACCAACAATATGGTTGGAATCCATTGTATAGTTCTAACCCCCAGATTCAGGTATCTAGGGGCACTCCCAATATGCATATACCATCTAGGAGCGTAACAATCCCCCCCCCCCGTTTTCAGGCATGCATGGTGAGTCACCGATTCACATGAACACTCCTTATGCTAGTCAAGGACTTTTGGTTAGTTTTGTCATGAGCGGGAACCCTCAAGGAGGTCCCAATCAATCCATGGGGGCACCCTACTCACAACCTCAAATGAGTCAAGGGGGCATTTCTTATCCTGGGGGCACTTCTATCCCCCAGCCTAACAATCCCTATGGAAATCCACAATACAATACCATACCCCAAGGAACCTATTATACCATGCAACCAGTGTATAATATTGGGAACAATACGATGGGAGGAGCACAAGGATCCTCAAGTCATATGTCATCGCCTTGGTCTGATTCGGGGGCATCAAACACTCCGCCTTTCTTGGAAATGCTTCATATCCCTGACTTGTACAAACTTACAAATGATCCCATCTATCATAACTTACTCTGGCCATCAATCCTGCATAAAATACCAACAAACATCCCTAATTTTGAAGGGAAATGAGGGGAGGATCCGGGTACACACATCACCACCTATCATCTATGGTGTCTTTCTAACTCCATGGTGGATGACAATATCTGATTACGTCTTTTTCCCTACACACTTACTAGCAACGCAACCAAGTGGTATATTGAGTTACCATGTGCATCAGTCAATACCTTTGGCACTCTAGTGATAGAATCCTTAAAGAACTTCCAGATACCCATCTCCTATGAAACTGGGACAAAATTCCTCACTCATTACTTCAGGATGCCGCCACCGATATCTTTGATCACATACATGAATGGAGATGTAGGTGGAGGTTAGTCAAAGCTCCTCTCCTAGACTTTCTCTTAGCAGATTGGTTCTGCAAATCTCTACTCCCCCAAATCACTAAGGATGCCACCTTAGGTGGTGCGGTCACAGAAGATCAATCCATTCATTGTTCCCAACACTTGAATCTAATATATTCATAGTTTGGCACTCTATATGACTTAATTCCCAATGCCCCTCACAACTCCAATGCTCCCACTATTTAGAAACATGGAGTGCACGTCAATGCATTATCGGTGCAACCTCCGGGCCTCCTATAAAACAACTCAATGGTCACATTGCCTAGATGTCAGTGGACCCCTCTACCAAATCAACTCATCTTCCTACCACTGTGATCAACTCTGTGTAGTCTACACAAAAACCCCGCTGTGAGAACAAGAAGAATAAGAAAAACACCGCTCCTTCTGAAGAGCAGTCAACAAAGCAGTCTAACCCCAAGCATAAGGTAGTTGCACCTGTTAGAGTCCTATAGTGATAGGATTCATAATTTTGAATTGGTTGAGAGTAACTCTTGTAATATTGTACATACCTTTTCTTTCTGTAAATGTTTTCCATATTAAAATTTAAAAATGTAAAGAGGGTATGTCCTAAAATAAATATCAAAGGACAAGAAAAATAAGAAAAGTTCAAAAAAATAAACAAAAATTCAAAAAATATATATATGAACCCCAAAATAAAAATAGACCATGAAAGTGTGCAATTACAAGTTCCACTACTCTTTACTTTACTGTCTTAAATAATGGTTGTGTGTAGCTTTTCATACATGCCACAACCCATGGTAGTTAAACTACTTAATCTTGACTATTTCATGCTTTGAATTTTATTTTATAGTTAGAGAATAAAATCTGACTAAACAGCTCAATCTTGGCAGATCATTAGATAGGTAGAGAAAATAAAAGGGGCTCATCAGTTTAATCTGAGCCCTTGGACGATATAAAGTTAGAAGTAGATAGTTTGTTTTACAAAAGAAAAGGAAAGAAAAGGGTTTGCTAGCTTAAGTGCACCCACCAAAGTGAAGAAAAAATGTTAGGTTAGGTAAAAGGGTAGGTAAAGAAAGGTTGCAGAAATACAAATTATTTGGAGCATAAGAACTACTATCATGCTTAACTATGTGTTTCAAGTGCATAGGAGCGATTATCAATGGAAAAAGCATGCTCTTAAGATGAGTTTAACTAACTCCCCCTCCTTTCACAAACTTATCCCTCTCATGCTTATTAATTTCCCCAACACCCCTTAAAATACCCCTTTTCCCCTCCATTTTTACCTTACATCATTATCCCATATTTTCCCCCTAGAAATTCCTTATAAAATCCCTTCCCCTTTGCTAAACCATCATTATGTTCCATAAATCATTTTTCTTAGGGTAAAAATCCTTTCCCCACTTTGTGAAAAGTTATTTTACCCTATTTCTAATCTAAAAATCTAAAAATCAACTTATCCTAAGTTGAAAAACCCTTCCCCCTTGAAAAAACCCCTCCGATGGATCATTTGAGTTAATCCATGAATTAAGGTTAATTAAACATGATTAAGTATGTTTGATTAGGTGGGCCCCTCCCTAACCCTTCCCCCAATCCCCTCTGCACATTTTTTAGCGTGATCACCGTCCGATCAACACCTATCTAATCTAACGTTTATCGCTCCATTTTGCATGCATTCAACTTCCGAGATTTAACAACCCAATAGCACCCGAAATGGGTAGTTTTTCCTAGACTCAATTTCGCAACGTGTCATCATGATGGAATTTCGCATCCCCTCTGAGTTTTAACACCCTTCCCCCAAAACTGGTTTGATGAGGGGAAAAACCACCTCTCGATACCAGTCACTGTTCAAAAGCATGTTTTCCTTTTTTTCTCAATTTTCGCGCAATAAAGCCCTGCAAACGCCATTTTCACGATTTTTTCGATCATATGTACATTCACAGCTTGAGCTTTCTTGCACGCTTGAAGTCTAGAAACTGCCAAGAAACTACCAGAAACCATCTTGCCTTCAGCACTCATCCAAAGCCACTACTTGTCGCTTGCAACCTAAGACCCTCAACTAAATTCACAACACCAACCTCCGATTTTGAGTATTCTGAAAAATACACCAAACTTACCCTTGTTAATATAAAAAAGTTCAATTAATTTAAAATTGAATGAACTTAACTTAGCTATCCTACCCGTGAATTAGGCAATTTGCACCTAGACCACTGGTCGAACCCCACCAATTCTATTACCGACTTTTACCCTTGTTTTCCACACAATGAATACCCACATTTCCCTAAATGTTAAGCCTATTTCAACCCCCCACCTTGACCTGGATCACTTACCCTTGGCTGATTGGGATTTCCAAATTAAAGATACATCTTCAGCCTCTAAAAGAATGAAGCTCCACTTCTGGAGGAAAGAAAGTTTTTTAAACCATGCTGATGACATTCACCTCTGGGAGTCAAATATCCCCCTCTACTCATTCCCAGAAGTCCATAGTCTCCTAGACATTATCCATTATTGTCAGACCTGCTACATCCACAACCAAAGAGTTGTAGTAGCCCCCAGTCAACACCTGCTCTTCACTATCACTCCAGAATCCATCAATCAGATGTTATAGGTCGAACCTAGCCCAAATTTAGCTCCTTTGTCCATTGGAGGACTACTAGAACTCTATAATTCTATTGATGAAAGCCATATACCAAGTTTTACCGCTCCATACTGCACCCCTATGTTTTCACAAATTACTAGGCATATTATCACCATGGTATATTCCATTTTTGGGTATAGGATAGATGGACATGTTGATGAAGTCACTTTTTCATTCTTGTCCCTTTTTACCCCTGGTAAATCCCCTTCCATCAAGTTTGACTATGCTCAGTTCATTGCAGAAAGAATGCATGAACAACTCATCAGATTGCCCACTAGAAGGGTGTTTAAGTTCTCTACACTATTGTATTATTTGTTTCTATACTATCAAACTGATAAATTCCCCATGAAGATCGTAAAAGGTGATAGTAGAGGAAAAGAGAGGGTTGTACTCTATTGGACACCTATTGTCCCGAAATATTCCACTGTTTATGATCATAAGGACTTCACAGATTCCTTTGTCCAGCCAGTGATGAATATGCTGACAGGAACTGTGCAACCTAGGATTAGTCCTCAGATCAAAAGGGTACTTCAACTAGCAGAAAATAGTAAGATAGGAGACTGGTACTTGTACTAGAATCACACAGAGATCATATTCTATGGTTTCCAACTAGCTCCATACAAATTTCCAAAGTATCTTCCCTCAAGAATTTTTGCCTTGGAGTATTTTAGGAAAATCATCAACTCAGATGATGTCCACTTCGTGGCTGCAAAGAGGAAGGACCAATTCAGAGTCAATAGTGAATTGGGCTCCTTTATTTGCAATAATAGACAAGCTGGACCAGAGGCAGAGAGTATGTTACAAGAGTTGAAATTTGCCAAGATTTTTATGTGGTAGTATGACCCTCATGGAGTAATAACAAAAATGATAACTAGGGTTAAACTAGCTCCTTATGCACATTATTTAGTGCTTGAAATTGAAAGATATGCCAACCAAATTGAATGGTTGGAAAAAAATTTGGTAGATAAATATAACACTGATTTTGAAAATGATCTGTATGATATTGAGCAACAGATTGACTTGAGTGAGTTCCTGTAGGTCCCGGGTCAAGGCCAAAGGATGGATACTCCCTTTGCATTATAAACACCATTGAATCAAGAAAAGAACCCCAAAAACAGAGAAGATACTTCTAGTTCCCAAATGGAAATAGTGGACGAGCAAGCAAACCAAAGGAAAATGAAAAAATTGAATCGTGTATCTAAACAGGAAGAACAAATTGAGGTGGAAGGAACAGATTCAGAACCACAATCAAAACCACAGTTAGAATCTCGGCCCCACACAGCAGGTCAGAAAGTGAAAGAGGTAGAGGAAACAAATGAACCCACTACCTCTAACACTCAGTTGATAGAAAGGTAGAAGTCAGTAGGGGTTTCTTCCTTTGTCAGACCAGCTGACAAAGAAAAAACCATTAAGGATAGATATAAGGAGATTAAAATGGGAAATGAAAAATTGAAAGTTGAGACATAGGCTTAGTATTTCAAACATTCAGATCCTAACTAGAGCAGACTAATGTCTGCATTTGATATTGAGGAGGAAAAGATGCAAATGTCATATATGCATCCAACAGTGCCACAACCCAAGTCTACAGTAGATTATAAGAAGGCCACATTTGAAGTATTGACAAAGGACATCCATCCCATGGACCAAATAGAGTTTCATAAACAAGCTAGAGAGATGATATACTCCACCTTGACTGGTAAGACCATGGATGCATACAGATTACAGGAGTCCTTGAATAATACCATTGAACAGTTTAAACTCGAGAAGGCCTCCTCCAGTGCTAAAGACACAAGGATTAAATCCTTGGAAGACCTGATCATTGAGCTAGTCCATGACCCAGAGGACATAAAGGCTACTGAGAAATTGTTAAAAAATAAGAATGAAGACATTGTAGCCCTGGAAAAATAGCTCAAACTGCCTTAGTCATAGCACCCTCAAACAAAACAAGTCCTAGAGAGCCAAACTTCCTAGGAGGAAATGCTTGACTTAGTGTTGTAGTTGAACACCCAGCTAAAAGAAATGGAATAAGCAATGGACAAGTTGACCAAGCAGGCCAACCTCCAGGAAAATGTAGCCACATTCATCCCAACTGTAACCATAGCATTACCATCAACATTGGTTGAGAAATTGGCTACTACAATTCCATTCGCCACTGCATTGCCTGCAACAGCACCATCTAATTCAGCAACAGGGTCAACCACAACAAATTCTATAGGTGAAGAAGCCAATAATTTGGCTAAATCCATGGAAGAGATGTCCCTCAAAGCGAATGAAATCAGGAAACTAGAAGAGAAAGTAAACATTCTGGAGACAGACTATAAACTTGCTCAAATTATGAATAAGGAAAAACAACACAAGGTAGCAAGATTAACTGAGAGGATAAAGAATCTAGAGAAATAAATGACTCTAGATGAGCCATTGGGACAAGGAAAGGAAAAACTGTTGGCCAATTTCATTGACTTGGTCAATGATATTTGGCCATCAATTCTGGTAATTTTTTAGTAGATTGATCTGGTTAAAGAGGCCACAGAGGCAATTCAAAAGGTTAAAATAAAGCTGGAAGGGATGGCAGAAGAGGCAACCAGGATCTTCGAGTTTTTGAATTCCAAGAACAAATATGAACTGGAAGAATTGGATATTAGTGACAGGACAAGGACAATCCTTGAAGTAAGAAGAGTTCTTACTAAAAGGAATTTGATGCACAACTTGGAAGACAAGTGTTAGACTATGCTAATTTCTATTGATAGATTTAAATTCAAATTTGACACTTTGATGCAGAAAGGTTTACCAAGTCCTTTGGTAATTAATGATAAATTGATGACACACGAGGACTACAACAAAAAGCTCAGGAAAGTGGCCAGAACTCAAGTCAACAATACAAGCATCCATAACACAAAAAAACAAGGGATGCCCTCTGGTAAAGTTCTTTACCAAGCTTTGGAAAACTTGTTTTACCTCCAACATGAGGTAAAACACTTGTTTGTAAACAAGCCTAAATTTTCTAAGTACACAGAGGCTGATGAGGTCTTCAGGAGGTTGAAGAACATTTAGTTACCAACTGAAGAAAAATGGTAGCAGCTAATTGACTTACTTTAATTCAAAGTAAGTTCAAAAATTAACATAGTTTGGTAAAGACAGAATGCCTAAAGTAAATAGGGAGTTGTCCTAGTCAAAGAGTATCAGAGTCAAAGAATATTAGCAAGAGAAGATAAGTCGATGAGCATTAGATGACAACAAAAATGTCAATCATCTTAAAAAAAACGGGATCAGATATAATACTGCTAGAAAGCAATCAATTAGAAAGGTGGAATTACATTTTTAGAATTAGATATTTTTTCCCTAAAATAAATCCCAAGTTAGTTTGGGATATTTTGTAAATAATTATGTATAAATACTTCATAATTCAAAGTATGTAGGGTGGATTCTACTAGACATTTCTATAGACTTTTTGATGAGAAAACCCAGAGGGTTATTGTATCATTTGCTGAGCCAAGAAGATGGATTGATAAATAATTATCAGATATTTCCAAGTATTCATGTGTTGAGAGAATTCCAGACAAGTGTTTTCATGTGTTATTGTTATTCTTCTCAAGTTATTCATAATCTTTAATGTGTTTCTAAATCTAAATGTTATAACTGGAATAATACTTTAGAATTTGTTTAATTACACTCTGTCTTAACAGTTATACATTAAAGTGTTTTCTGCTGATATCTAAGTTAAAGAATCCTTAATTGCTCCTTGCTTTAGATTGATTTCAAGAATATTCAGGTTAAAGGATTATTAATTGCCCTTTTATTTTGATTACCCCTTCATTCCTCATTCATTATCTGGGTCTGAGAACCCTTAATTTATCTCTAACCCCAAGTGAAACCCTTTCATCCCTCTATCTCAAAGATCTAAAAAACACTCTGCTATCTTGCCCTTGGAACATTCCCTTTAGTGAGTTAATCTAGTTTTGATTCCTTATTGTTTGACTCCATAGCCCAATGGTCTAAAAGACATCATTTTATCCATCTTTCTAAGCAGATCCCACCACCCAATCTCAAATACAAATAAAAAACCACAGAACAATCATAACTAGCCTAAAAACATCTTAACTAAAACAAAGTTAAATTTTAGAGAGAGATCCCTCTCTGAGTATTAGGAAGGCTAGGTCCTGATCTCCAAAATTGGTTTGTGGTTACATTTGGTTTTTCTTACTTTTTACTTCAAAAGAATTATTGGAGTGATAACATTTATGGCGACCATACTGGGGACTTGGATCCTCAGTTTCGTAAAACTTTAAGGAAACCTTAAATTAAATCTTGAGCCCCTTAAGGTAATTATCCGAAGTAAATTTTCAAAAAATTTCATGAAAACAGTTTTAAAAACTTAAAATTATGGCTCCTAAGAAGATTCACTATACTAGGGCAAACCCAGATCCAAACCCTGCAACTATAGTGGATGACCTAGACAAGATTCTAGGGAAACCAAAAAATGAAGAAACTCAAGCAAGTAGTAGCTAGCTAGACAGAGCCAATTCACTCCCTGAGGAGTTGTGAACTTTATAGGAAATCCCTTTTGATTTTTCATTTGACCTCTCACTATTTAGAACCAAATCTGAGAATGATATCCATGAAACAATTTTAGACCCTGTGTTTACTCAGCTTATCAAATCAAAAAGGGTTATCCACCCAGATTTAGATAAATTTGTCTTGGATGCTTTTGAAAATTTAGAAGCCTTGACATCTACGTTGATTAGCAATATAGATAGTGCTTACCTTTATCAATTTGTTGAGATATCTGCCCTGAATGTTGTTGCATCTTAAATTTCTACACATTCTTCACTCACTATAAATACACCTTCCTTTACCACAACTTCATCAATTGTATCTAGCACAATCCAATCACCTAAACCACTTATTAATTAATCATTTTCATCATAATCTAGTTCACCTCCATCAGTTTCAATCCCTTCTTCAACCACCACAACTTTACCCCCAAGTCAAAACGGAACCACAGCAATGGAAAACTGGTTTGCTCCTCTTGTTTTACCTGCCCAACTCCATCCCATGCCTGCAGATTATCAGATTAATATTTTCATGTTTGATGCTACGGGTCATTACACTTCCCAGTAGCATGTAAACACGATGTCTAAATTTTCTGAATTGCATGAAAGAGATGAAGCAGATGTCCAAATGAGATTGTTTTCCCAAACTTTAACTGGGGACATCAAGAAATGGTTCAAATAATTTCCTTCCAACCATATTACAGACTTAGCCAATTTTCAAAGGTTATTCATTGATAGATGGGAGAGAAAGAAAAACCCATTGCAAATACTTTCTGAATATGACAATATTAAAAGAGCTCCTAACAAGTCAGTTCAGGACTATTGCACTAGGTTTAATAATATCTACAATGCAATTCCAACCAACTTTAAGCCTCCACCTGACCTAGCATTAAATAAATTTCCTGATGGTTTTGATGCTGACATGTCATACCAGCTAAGGGAAAGAAACCCTGAAACACTTGAACAAATGTAGAGTAATGTTGTCAGTGTAGAGGCCAACCTGTTAGCTAAGAAAGCATGAATGAGGAATGAAAAGAAAGTTGTATTTAAAGAAGAAGCTTCAACTTCAGATGGAAAAGTAGATGTTTTAGCTAAAATTTTAGAAAGAATCATGGATAGGTTAGAGAACATGGAGAGGAAAAATCAATGGGAGAATCAACAACAACAACCCCCAATAAGAAACCCAAATTTTAGGAAGAACCCTAATACTGCAAAAAATGCTACACCAGACCAACAGATTAGGCCCCCCTTCCAAGAAAACTATGTTGAGGATTCACAGAACCAAGAAGCAGAGGATGATACCCAGATTAACTTACTGGAAACCACAGAGGAAGACATTGTTTTTCTTACTCAAGAAGAACAGGAGTTGTATATGCTTCAGCAGTTGCAGTTAGAATCTGGTGAATCTTTTGATTTTAAATAGGGATATGAGTCAGCTATATATGAGGTACATAAACAATATAGCTTGAGAAGTAAGAAGAATAATGAGACTCCCATTAAAAGATCCATCCAAACCCAGACTAAGATAATAAAAGAAGCTCCAGTTAACAAAGTGTTGCAAATTCTCCCTAGGGGAACAATTGAAACTTCAACCCCTAGGATTGTAGATATAACCTCCACTGAAACCTAAATAGAGACAATCATTGAAAAAAATCAAAATAAAAGAAATCAAGGAAAGACAGTAGAAATAAAAACTGAAATGCTTACCACTGAGAAACAGAATAAAGACACTCAAACTGCACACATTAAGGAAGATCTGAATCAAACGAACAAACATCAATTCCCTTTCAACATTAAAAATGAAATCACTAAATTAAAGATATCAGTTCCTTTGACCGAACTAGTAAATAATCAATCTTATAGGTCACAGATAACTGAGACTTTGAACATAGGAGAGGGAGAGGATTCTATTAATTTGAATGATGACCAGCCTGAATTATTATTTGGCCCTGAGGCCAATGGAATTCATCAGCAAGGGGGAGTTCCTCCTTTTTACATCAACCTAAACATTCATGATAAAATTTTACATAACTCTATGTTGGACTTAGGAGCATCCCACAATCTGATGCCAAAGGCAATAATGGAAATACTGAACCTAGACATTACCAAGCCTTATAAGGATTTGTTTTCTTTTGACTGCAGCCAAGTTAAATGCCTTGGTCTAATCAAAGACTTATGTGTGATTCTTGCCCAGTGCCCTGAAAAGAGCATTCTAATGGACATTGTAGTTGCAGAAGTCCCACCAAAAAATGCAATGGTATTGTCTCACTCATGGGGAGCAAAACTATAGGGTTCTTTGCAGTTGGATATGTCTTATGCCACCATATCTATTTTTGGCCAACCTAGAAAATTATATAGGGAGACCTTGATGAAGTACATGGTTAGTAGTGAGGAAAAGCCACAAAACTTTCCCATATACTCCATGCATTCAGATATGGACTCTTTCATCTTATACAATGCAGAAAGTGATAAAAAGGAAATCACAGCTAAAGACCTTAAGTACAGAACAGCTGACAGTGAGAACATATTCCATGAGTCACTTTGGCATTTAGACTTTGATGGGTCTGTCAATAGGTTAGGGGCTGGTGCAGGAGTGTGGATCCATAATATGGAGAATAATCATGCTGAGGGACATTCTTTCATATTTAACTTCAAATGTACCAATAACATGGCTGAATATGAAGCCCTGATTCTAGGGTTACAATTGGTTAGGAAATTAGGAGCCAAAAGAGTTTCCATCATGGGAGACTTAGAGTTGATTATCAAAAATATTAGTGGTGAATATTATGTCAAAAATTGTAGGCTTGGTTGATATAGGGATACTATTTTAGACTTGATCAAGGACCTCCTGGAATCAAACTTTGCTTCCATTCCTAGAAAACAGAACATGCAGGTGCACAATATAGCTACCTTTGCTAGTACTTATAAATTGCCATTTCAACCAAACCACCAGTACACTACAGAAATCAGAGATAGGCCTGTTATACCAGACAACCTTAAGTATTGGAAGATTTTCCCCCAGGACTCTCAAATCTACGATTTCACGAACAATGAAGGTGAATTTCAGAATTTTAAGATAGATATTGACTGTACAATAGGTGGTATTGTAGAAAGCAGTTTAGATGTAAATGATTTTGATAAAAATAAACCAACTAAATTTACAAGAGTAGAAATAGATAGTTTAGAAAATGTAGAGATAGATGAAATAATGGATGATGATCATGCGAATCTTCATTTGAAAAATATTTTTTTTCTTAAAGGATTAGTACCTTTGGAGGATTTGTTTAACTCTAATGATGTAGCTAGGAAACCCAAGATGGAACCTCTGAGAGCTAACATAAAATAGGTTAATATAGGAACTGAAGATAATCCGAAACTCATTAGATATCTAAAGCCTTACCCCGAGAGGAAAATATCAAATATATGAATCTGTTTAACGAGTTCCAGGATGTATTTTCCTGGAGTTATGAAGACTTAAAATCTTATGACACCAGCATAATACAACATAAAATACCTCTAAAAGAAGATCATAAAACTTTCAAGCAAAAACTTAGGAGGATAAACCCAGTTGTTATGCCATCTGTAGAGAAAGAGGTTAAAATAATGTTTGATGCCCAAATAATAGCCCCCCATTAGATACTCAGACTGGATTTCAAACTTAGTTACAACTAGGTAAAAGACAAGTGAAATTAGACTTTGTGTAGATTTTAGAAACTTAAACAAGGTCTCTTTAAAAGACAACCACCCCTTACCAAAAATGGACCATATATTGCAAAGGGTAGTGGTCTCATCTAGGATTTCACTGTTAGATGGATTCTCTGGGTATAACCAGATCTTAGTCCAACCTAAGGACCAAGCCAAAATTGCGTTTACTACTCCTTAGGGTACCTTCATGTATTTGAATATTCCCTTTGGATTAGTGAATGCAGGTGCCACATTTCAAAGAGCTATGGATATAGATTTTGCCAAGGAAATCCATGATTTCTTAGTAGTATACCAGGATGACATCACAGTCTTCTCTAAATCTGACAATGAACATTTAGACCATCTGAGACGAGTATTTATCAAATGCAGGAAGTTTGAGATTTCTTTAAATCCTAAAAAGACACTTTTTGGTATAGAAGAGGGAAAGCTGTTAGGAAACATCATATCTAAAGATGGGATTAGGATAGAGCCTACTAGAATATAAGCCATTTTGACCATTTCCCATCCCCAAAACATAAAAGAGCTACAATTATTTCTAGGTAAGATTAATTTTCTTAGGAGATTCATCTCAAATCTAGTAGAATTAATTAGGTAATTAAATAACATGCTAAGAAAGGACTCAGAAATTAAATGGACCTTGGAGGCCAAACAATCCTTTGAAGCTATTAAGGAAGCTTTAACCAAGACTCTAGTCCTAATTAGTCCGGACTTTAACAAATATTTTATTATTTTTTTCTTTTGCTTCAGAACACACCATTGCAACAGTGTTGCTGCAAAAGAACAATCAAGGATATGAATAGACAATAGCTTTCTTTAGTAAATCCTTAAGGTATGCCACACTAAAATACAATATCATGGAAAAATAGGCTTTAGCTTTGGTTAAGGCTATCAAAGACTTTAGAGTATACATTATGTACTCTCACATTATTGCTTATGTTCCAAAATTTGTAGTTAAGTACATTTTGACTCAAAATGGTCTTGAAGGAAAAAGAGGCAAATGGATTGCCACAATATTGGAATATGATATAGAGATAAAGCCCACCAAGCTCATCAAAGGCCAAGGTTTAGCTAAACTCAAGGTTGAATCGAACTGTAAGGCCCTTGATATCAACTTCATTAGTGCCCTTCATGATCAGGAGGAGATGGTGACTCCACAAATCAGTTATCCTTTTACTGATTCACCATGGTATGCAGATATTACATTTGTATTACTAAACTTACAAGATCCTCCTAGATTGATAAGCACTGAAGCTAGATTCTTAAAAATGAAGTCATTAATATATTGTGTTATAGATAATGCATTGTTTTGGAATGAAAATGGTGGTATTTTACTGAATTATTTATTGAAAGATGAATATGACAAGATTTTACAAGAGTTTCATGCAGGGGACTGTTGAGGACACATGTACTAGAAGAGTACTATTGACAAGATTTTGAGGGATGGTTTATATTGGCCTAATTTGTTTGCAGATGTTAAAAAACATGTGACCTCCTGTCATAAATGCCAGATTTTTTATGGAAAGAGAAAACTTTTACAGTTGCATCTTAAATCAATTTCCACTGAGATGCCATTTCAACAATTGGGGTTAGACTTCATTGGAGAAATACACCCAGCCTCCTCAGCTCAGCACAAGTGGATTCTCATAGCCACAGACTATTTTACCAAATGGATATTGGCCATATGTTCTAGGCAAGCCACATACACTGTCATAATCACCTTCCTAGAGAGTAATATCCTTTCAATATTTGGATTTCCCCAGAAGCTCATTACTGATAATGCAGCAGCCTTTAAATCCAAAAGAATGATAGATTTCTGTAACAAGTACCAAATCACCCTTGGTCATTCCACAACCTATTACCCTTAAGGTAATGGACTAGCAGAGTCGTCTAACAAAAGTCTGGTCAATATTATCAAAACGTTACTGGAAGAAAATAAAAAGACATGGAACAAGAAGTTAGTCAATGCCTTATGGGCAGATAGGTTGACTACTAAGAAGTCTATTGGAACATCACCCTATTAGCTGGTTTATGGGATGGATGCAGTTTTCCCATCATCCTTGGGAGTGCCATTCATGAAGATCCTACACAAATTACAGGTGGAACCAAATGATATTCAAATAAGAATAAATTAGACCATACACCTGCAACAGACCAGAGAAGAAGTATATGTAAAATCACAGGCAATCCAAGAGAAGATTAAGAAAGTATTTGATAAAAAGAATAAAGTAGATGATTTTCACATAGGAGACAAAGTCCTTAAGTGGGATTCAAGGAAAGAAGACAAAGGAAAGCATGGAAAACTTGATTTTCTGTGGCAGGGGCCTTATGTCATTTATGGCTACAGAGGAAACAATACCTTTTTCTTGACAAACATAGATGGTTCAGATCTACTAGGAGGACCTGTTAATGGTAGGATGCTGAAGCATTATTTTTCCACCGATTCACAGTAGTTCATTTTACTTTTCATGATTGTACATAACATTGTAGAGTGTAGATTGGATTGGATGGTAATCCTTTGAAGTTGAAGCTCGGAGAGAAGGCCCTGAGATTTGGAGGATTTATTGTCATAAGTATCAATAAAGTAGGAATCACAAAAGCACTATTCACAAGGTAACTACAGTCACAATTCAAAGGCTACTAATCTTCATAGTTCTTGATATTTCACCCAAAAATGTCATCCCCATGTGGAGCCACTGTTAAAGTCCTATAGTGATAGGATTCATAATTTTGAATTGGCTGAGAGTAACTCTTGTAATATTGTACACACCTTTGCTTTTCGCAAATGTTTTCCATATTAAAATTAAAAAATGTAAAGAGGGTATGTCCTAGAAGAAATATCAAAGGACAAGAAAAATAAGAAAAATTCAAAAAAATAAACAAAAATTGAAAAATATATATATGAACCCCAAAATAAAAATAGACCATGAAAGTGTGCAAGTCCAAGTGCCACTACTCTTTACTTTACTGTCTTAAATAATGGTTGTGTGCAGCTTGTCATACATGCCACAACCCATGGTAGTCAAACTGCTTAATCTTGACCATTTCATGCTTTGAATTTTATGTTTATAGTTAGAGAATAAAATCTAACCAAATAGCTTAATATTGGCAGATCATTAGATCGGTAGAGAAAATAAAAGGGGCTCATCAGTTTAATATGAGCCATTGGAAGATATAAGGTTAGAAGTAGATAGTTTGTTTTATAAAAGAAAAGGAAAAAAAATGGTTTGCTAGCTTAAGTGCACCCACCAAAGTGAAGAAAAAATGTTAGGTTAGGTAAAATGGTAGGTAAAGAAAGGTTGCAGAAATAAAAATCATTTGGAGCATAAGCACTATTGTCATGCTTAACTATGTGTTTCAAGTGTGCAGGAGCGGTTATCAATAGAAAAAGCATGCTCATAAGATGAGTTTAACTAACTCCCCCTCCTTTCAAGAACTTCTCCCTCTCATGCTTATTATTTTCCCTACCATCCCTTAAAATACCCCTTTTCCCCTCCATTTTTACCCTTACTTCATTATCCCATATTTTTCCCCTAGAAATTCCCTTTAAAATCCCTTCCCCTTTGCTAAAGCATCATTATGTTCCATAAACCATTTTTCTTAGGGTAAAACCCCTTTTCCACCCTTTGTGAAAAGTTATTTTTCCCTTTTTCTAGTCTAAAAACTTATAAATCAACTTATCCTAAGTTGAAAAACCATTCCACCTTGAAAAACCCGCCCAATGGATGATTTGAGTTAATCCATGAATTAAAGTTAATTAAACATGCTTAAGTATGTTTGATTAGGTGGGCCCCTCCTAAAATTTCCCCCAATCCCCTCCGTGCATCTTTTTAGCGCGATCACTGTTCGATCAACACCCATCTAATCTATTGGTTATCGCTCCATTTCGCACGCATTCAACTTCCAAGCTTTAACAACCAGATAGCACCCGAAGTGGGTGGTTTTTCCCGGACCTAGTTTGGCGACATGTCACCATCACAACATTTCACATCCCCTTCAAGTTTTACCACCCTTCCCCCAAAAGTGGTGCGATGAGGGGCAAAACCACCCTCTCGATGCTAGTCACTATTCATAACCATTTTTTCCTTCTTTTCTTAGTGTTCACCCAATAAAGCCCTGCAACTGCTATTTTCACAATTTTTTCGATCATCTGTACATTCACAGCCTGAGATTTCTTGTGTGCCTAAAGTCTAAAAACCGCCAAACAACTACCAGATGCCATCTTGCCTTTAGCAATTGTCCAGAGCCACTACTTGTCACTTGCAACCTAAGACCCTCAACTAAATTCACAATGCCAACCTCTGGTTTCAGGTATTCTGAAAAAATACACCACATTTACCCTTGTTAATATAAAAAAGTACAATTAACTTAACATTGAATGAACTTAACTTAGCTATCCTACCTGTGAGTTAGGAAATTTGCACCGAAACCCTTAAAAAACCTACAAAACCTAGACCACTGGTCGAACCGCACCAATTCAATTTCCAACTTTTACCACCCTTTTCCACACAACGAATACCCACATTTCCCTAAATTTTAAGCCTATTTGAAGCCCCCACCTTGACTTGGATCACCTACCCTTGGTTGATAGGGATTTCCAAATTAAAGATACATCTTCAGCCTCTGAAAGAATGAATCTCTACTTCTCAAGCAAAGACATATTTTTAAACCATGCTGATGACATTCACCTCTGGGAGTCAAATCACCCCCTCTACTCATTTCCAAAATTCCATAGTCTCCCAGACATTATCCATTATAGTTAGACCTGCTACATCCTCAGCTAGAGAGCTGTAGTAGCCCCCAATCAACACCTGCTCTTCACTATCACTCCATAATCCATCAATCAGATGTTACAGGTCTAGCCCAGCCCAACTTTAGCTCCTCTATCCGTTGGAGGACTACTATAACTCTATAATTCTATTTATGAGGGAAAAGCCAAGCAAGTTTTTAAATATTTCATAGTTGTAGAAAGGCATATACCAAATTTTACCCTCCATACTGTGCCCCTATGTTTTCAAAAGATGTTAGGCATATAATCACCATGATATCTTCCATTCTTGGATACAGGACACATGAGCATGTTGATGAAGTCACATTTACATTCTTTTCCCTTTTTATCCCTGGTAAACCCCCTGCCATCAACTTTGACTATGCTCATTTCATCGCATAAAAAATGCATGAACAACTCATCAGATTTCCCACTGAAAGGGTGTTTAAGTTCTCTGCAGTATTGTATTATTTGTTTCTGTACTATCAAACTGATAAATTCCCCATGAAGATTGCAAAAGGTGAGAGTAGAGGAAAAGAGAGGTCTGTACTCTATTGGACACCTATTGTCCAAAAATATTCCATTGTTTCTGATTATAAGGACTTCACAGATTCCTTTGTCCACCCAGTACTAAATATGCTGACAGGGAGTGTGAAACCTAGGATTAGTCCTCAAACCAAAAGGGTACTTCAACTGGCCAAAAATAGTAAGATAGGAGAATGGCACTTGTACCAGAATCACACAGAGATCAGAGTCTATGGCTTCCAACTAGCTCCATACAACTTTCCAAAGTATCTTCCATTAAGAATTTTTGCCTTGGAGTATTTTAGGAAAATCATCAACTCAGATGATATCCAGTTTGTGGCTGCAAAGAAGAAGGCCAAATTCAGAGTCAAAAGTGAACTGGGTGCCTTTATTTGCAATAATAGACAAGCTAGACCAGAGGCGAAGAGTATGTTATAGGAGTTGAAATTTGCCAAGAGTTTTATGTGGCAGTATGACCCTCATGGAGTAATAACAAAAATGAGAACCATGGTTAAACTAGCTCCTTATGCACATTATTCAGTGCCTGAAATTGAAAGATATGCCAACCCAATTGAATGGTTGGAAAAAACTTTGGTAGATAAAGATAGCACAATTGTTGATGTTGAAAATTCTTTGTATGATATTGAGCAATAGTTTGACCTGAAAGAGTTCCTACAGGTCCTAGGTTAAGGCCAAAGGATTGATGCTCCCTCTGCATTGAAAACACCTTTGAATCAAGAAAGGAACCCCAAAAAAATAGAAGAGACTTCCAGTTCCCAAATGGAAATAGTGGATGAGCAAGCAAACCAAAGGAAAAGGAGAAAATTGAATCTTGTATCTGAATAGGAAGAACATAGCGAGGTGGAAGGAACAGAGTCAGAACCACAATCAAAACCACAGTCAGAATCTCGGCCCGACACAACAGGTCAAAAAGGGAAACAGGTAGAGGAAACAAATGAACCCACCACCTCTAACACTCAATTGATAGAAAGGTAGAAGTCACCAGAGGTTTCTTCCGTTGTTAGACCAACTGACAAAGAAAAAAACATTAAGGATAGATATAAGGAGATTAAAATGAGAGATGAAAAATTGAAAGCTGAGACACATGCTTAGTATTTCAAACATTTAGCTCCTAACCAGAGCAGACTAATGTCTACATTTGATATTGAGGAGGGAAATATGAAAATGTCATATATGCATCCAACAGTGCCACAACCCAAGCCTGCAACAAATTATAAGAAGGCCACATTTGAAGTATTGGCAATAGACATCCATCCCATGAACCAAATAGAGTTTAATAAACAAGCTGGATAGATGATATACTCCACCTTGACTGGTAAGGCCATGGATGCATACAGATTACAGGAGTCCTTGAATAATACCATTGCATAGTTTAAACTCAAGAAGGCCTCCTCTAGTGTTTAAAGACACAAGGATTAAATCCTTGGAAGACCTAATCATTGAGATGAGCCATGACCCAAAGGACATAAGGGCTACTGAGAAATTGATAAAAAAGAAGAATGAATACATTGTATCCCTAAAGTGACAGCTCAAACTACCTCAGTCACAGCACCCTCAAACAAAACAAGTCCTAGAGAGCCAAACTGCGCAAGAGGAAATGTAAATGGAAACAAAAATGGACAAGTTGAACAAGCAGGCCAACCTCCAGGAAAGCGTAGCCACATTCATCCCAACTGTCACCACAACAGTACCATCAACATTGGCTGAGAAATTTGCTCCTACAGTTCCATTGGCCACTGCATTGCCTGCAACAACAACATCTACTTCAGCAACAAGGTTGAGCGCAACAGATTCTACAGGTGAAGAAGCTAATAAGTTGGCTAAAGCCATGGAAGAGATGTCCCACAAAGCCAATGAAATTAGGAAACTGGAATAGATAGTAAACAGTTTGGAGACATACTGTAAACTTGCTCAAATTATGAATAAGGAAGAACATCACAAGGTAGCAAGATTAACTGAGAGGATGAATAACCTAGAGAAAGAGATGACTCTAGGTGAGCCATTGGGACAAGAAAAAGAAAACTGTGGGCCAATATCATTGACGCAGTCAATGATATTTGGCCATCAATTCAGTAATTTTTGAGCAGATTGATCTGGTTAAAGAGGCCATAGAGGCAATTCAAAAGGTTAAAATAGAGCTAGAAGGGATGCCAGAAGAGGCAACCAGTATCAACAAATTTTTGAATTCCAAGAACAAATATGAACTGGAAGAATTGGATATTAGTGATAGGACAGGGACAATCCTTGAAGTAAGAAGAGTTCTTACCAAACGGAATTTGATGCACAACTCGGAAGACAAGTGTCAGACTATGCAGCTTTCTATTGATAGATTTAAATTCAAATTTGACACTTTGATGCGGAAAGGTTTACCAAGTCCTTTGGTAATTAATGATAAATTGATGACACAAGAGGACTACAATGAAAAGCTCAGGGAACTAGCCATAACTCAAGTCAACAATGCAGTGATCCATAACACAACAAAACAAGGGATGCCCTCTGGTAAAGTTCTTTACCAAGCTTTGGAAAACTTGTTTTACCTCCAACATGAGGTAAAACTCTTGTTTGTAAATAAGCCTACTTTCTCTAAGTACACAGAGGCTGACAAGTTCTTTAGGAGGTTGAAGAACATTTAGTTACCAATTGAAGAAAGATGGGAGCAACTAACTGACTTACTTTAATTCAAAGTAAGTTCAACAATTAACATAGTTTGGCAAAGAAATAATGCAGAAAGTAAATAGGCAGATGTCCTAGTTAAAGAGTATCAGTAAGAGAAGATAAGTTGAAGAGCATCAGATGACAAGAAAAATATCGATCAGCTAAAAAAAAAGCAAATCAGATATAATAGTGCCAGAAAGCAATCAGTTAGAAAGGTGGCCCTACATGTTTAGAATTAGACATTTTTTCCCTAAGATAAATCCCAAGTCAGTTTGGGATATTTTGTAAATAAGTTTGTATAAATACTTCATAATTCAAAGTATGTAGGGTGGATTCTACTAGACATTTCTATAGACTTTTTGATTAGAAAACCCAGAAGGTTATTGTATCATTTGCTGAGCCAAGCTAGATTGATAAATAAAGATAAGATATTTCCAAGGATTCATATGTTGAACAAATTTCAGAAAAGTATTTTCATGTGTTATTTTTATTCTTCTCAAGTTATTCATAATCTTTAATGTGTTTCTGAATCTAAATGTTATAATTGGAATAGTACTTTAGAATTTTTTTAATTACACTCTATCTTAACAGTTATACATTTATGTGTTTTCTGCTGATATCTAAGTTAAGGAAGCCTTAATTTCTCCTTTCTTTAGATTGATTTCATGAATATCCAGGTTAAAGGATTCTTAATTTCCCTTTGATTTTGATTACCACTTCATTCCTCATTCATTATCCAGATGTGAGAACCCTTAGTTTCTCTCTAACCCCAGTGAAACACTTTCACCCTCTATCTCAAAGATTTGAAAAACACTCTTCTATCTTTCCCTTGGAACATTCCCTTTAGTGAGTTAATCCAATTTTGCTTCCTTATTTTTTGACTCCATAGCCCAATGGTCTAAAAGATATCATTTTATCCATTTGTATAAGCAAATCCCCCCACCCAATCTCAAATACAAATCAAAAACCCCTATAACAATCATAACTAGCCTACAAACATCTTAACTAAAACAAAGTTAAATTTTAAAGAGAGAGCCCTCTCTGAGTATCAGGAAGGCTAGGTCTTGGTCTCCAAAAGTAGTTTATGGTTAGCTTTGGCTTTTCTTTCTTTTTACTTCAAAAGAATTATCAGTGTGATAACATCACCCTCTGACGATGGAAAGGATAAACCCACCAGATTCCCTTGCAAAATCTGTGCCGAAGACCACATGACCTATCATTGCCTGCGTCTTCAGTAGTGCACTGATTTCATTGCTAGAAAGGATACTAGCAAGACCCATGTTGTTCTAAATAATCCTTTCCCTGCTCAGCGATAGCAACACCTTATTGCAAACAAACCCCAACCCTTGCAAGGGCGAAATGGTGGTTCGCAACATCCTTCAGCTAGTGAAGGACCATCTACCATTTACACCTTTGAAAAAGTAGATCTACAAACCAGAGCCAAATCTTATGGATCTCTAATCACTCATGTGGAGGAACCCTCCTCAAATCAAAAGTGGCACTTCGACACATAATGCACAATACATCTGCATGTACCATGCAAAACTACAACATTGTAGAAGACTTGGTGCAAGCACCATCATCTATGTCAGCACTCGAAGTATTACAAATGTGTCCAGCACAAAGGAAAGCTTTGCTTTCAGCCATTGGTGGTATCGACCCTTGGGATTCCATGCTTGCAATTTTTGACATGGAAAAGTGTAAACCTCCCCTTTGTCACTAGCTTTCATTTCAGGTGCAAATATTTTCGAAAGGTAAAGGTATACATAGAACTGTCATTGACAAAGGTGATTTTACCTACGTAATGTCGGCTTCATGTGGGCTCACTTTGGGTTCTCCAACTCTATCCCCACCGTCTAATTCCCTTAAAGCTTTCGATGACCACACTTTCATCCCAAAAGGTTACCTAGCTAGCTACCCATCACCTTGTATGGTAAAATGGTAATGGTGGACATCGAAGTCATAGATAGAAATCTTGATTATAATCTTTTGTTGGGTTGCAGTTGGACTTACGTCATGACTGCCATTATGTCTACTGTCTTTTGCATCATCCTATTTCCATTGGATGGAAAGGTAGTCATAGTGGACCAGCTGTCCTTTTGCACCCTTGATTATTCCCCTTTACCAAGGCGCTTTGTACCCTTAGTGGGTGGTGTACTTGAGTCTTACGTCAGTATTATTACCGATCTACTAAAGGGATCTTCCATGATGGGTTGTTTCCCTCTTCTTCCACCAGTAGTTCCACAGACGATCAATATTGTTTCATCCATTCCTCACGAATCGACTGATCTTGGATCCTATCAGCCCCTTCAGACATTAACACTTACCGAGAACAAATGTCATTGTCACCAGCTGAATTGGCCTACAAGGCCATCCAATCTACATTCGAGTCTCCAGTCACTTTGGTCATGGCCAACAGTACCACTGCCCCTCCCATAACTGCTCCTTCTTTCAATCCCCTCAATTAGGTCCTACCTACGGACGAAGCTATTAGAGAGATCATGAGTTTAGAAGAGAGAACTTGGGAGGACTCGCACCATCGTGTTTCAATATCTAATTTGGACATGATTCCTCTTCAAATCCTATCACCTGACGCACCTAAAATCATTTCCTCACCATATACGACTATCCAAACTTTGGACTCAGAAGGAAACATGGGAAATATTTCAAAGACATTGCTCATCGATATTTCTATCATGACAGGCATCGTGGAAAACATCCAGGTTGGAGCAGATTGCAATCCTGAGGAAATTTCAAGCTTCACCTGCCTTTTTAAGGAATTCCGCGATGTGTCCGCTTGGTCTTACGAGGAAATGCCTAGCATAGATCCGTTTACTTTCGAGCATGAGATCAAGATATACGACAATGCTAAACCAATCCGCTAAAGGATTCGACTAGTCCAACCCCACAAAATGGCAGCCATCAAAATTGAGGTAGAAAAGTTGTTATGTGTTGGTTTTATCTATCATGTTCCCTTAATGGAATGGGTTTCCAATCTGGTTCATTTCGATAATAAACAAGGAACCATCCTTGTATATGTCGAATATCGATACTTGAACATCACATGTCCAAAAGGATAATTATTCGACACTATTCATCGACCAAATCATCGATGACTGTGCCAGTTGTGAATCATTTTCATTCATGTATGGATTCTCAGCTTACAACTAGATTGCTAGAAAACCCAAAGACCAACACAAAACAACCTTCGTTTGCCCATGGGGAATATTTTCCTATTGAAAACTCCCATTCGGTTTAAAGAATGTTGGAGCAATATTTCAAAGGGCCATGGAATACACATTTCACGATATCAAGCATATCATTCAAGCTTACTTGGATGACCTTCCAACCCATTCTAAGCAGCGAGCACAACATCTAGATCATTTAAGAGTTATCTTTTTTAGGTGTCGGTTTTATAACATACGTTTGAATCCTCATAAATTTGTTTTCTTTGTCAAGTCTAGACAATTACATGGATTCATTTTCTCCAAGTAAAGGATTAGGGTTGATCCCGATAAGGTAAAGGCAATTACTCAATTGCTCGAACCAAAATCCATTCTATAGCTCTAATGTTTGCAAGGGAAACCAAACTTTTTATGATTTTTCATCGTAAACTATGCTAAGTTGACGAAAGGCTTTATGTGCCTACTTAAGAAAGAAGTGTTGTATCTTTGGGATGATCAAACTCAATGATCATTTGATGCCTTGAATAAGGAACTTATATCATCCCCACTCAGCGCTCCCAATTATGGGCGCAACTTTCTTCTATACCTGGTAGCCTTTCCATCCTCACTAGGAATTGTCTTGGTTCAAACTCATGGTGATAGGAGTGAACATGTGAAATATTATCTGTCAAAAGGCCTGGCTAGGCCCGAACTCATATATTCACATGTGGAGAAGTTTTCCTTGGTAGTTTCCTTTGCTATCAACCGCTTTCGACATTACATACTTCTATGAAAAACTACTATCATCACCTTGGAGAATCCCATGAGACACATTTTGTCTCGTCAAGTAATTGGAGGAAAATATTCCAAATGGATACTGATCCTCTAACAATTTGATTTGGTTCTAGAGTTAAGACATCTGTGGTTTATATCTTTTGACTTAGTTACCAGAGAATCTACAGTAAAAACAATTTTCCATCAACGTTTCAAATCCAAACCAGGATCCATCATCAAGACTTCTTGAATGTTGATAGTAGAAGAGCTTAATTTAGGTATTTAAATAGTTATGTGAGTAGATTTTAAGGAAGAGATTAATTTCAACTTGTTTTAATAATATTAAATGTAGATTTTTGAATAATATTTTGATTAATTTGATTTTGTTTTCACAACTGCCAAGGCGAAAAATTCCTTAGTCTTCGCCAAACTTTTGTCGGATGTTCCCATTGTCGATCATAGTGAGATAACCCATGATCATCTTCTAGATGAATTTGTCTATCTTATTGACACAACTAACCCTTGGTGTTAGGCCCCTATACTACTAGTGTAACCCCTTATTGTTATTAGTACACCCTCATTAATATATTGCTGTACCCATGTAGTCCCCATATTGTTACTATTGTGCCCCATAGAAGCTCACTATTGTTATTATTGTGCCCTTACATTATTATTGTTATGTCGGCTCTGATTATATTATGACCCCTTAGACTCCTATATATAGAAAGGAGGTCTTGTCATTTGAATCAGGTAAGAATTGTTCATTTGTGTAATATAAAGGAGGTTTCCCCCTCAAAGAGGCTGAATTCTAATGCTTTTATCTCTCTTTTCTATCTTTTTGTGAGCTGGTTTCATAACATTTGGTATCAAAGCTTCGGATTCTAGGGTTTCGCTGTTCCAAATAGGTCATCGTGGAATTTTCATTATAACCTTTTTCTGCAATGTTTCAGAAGCGAAAAAAACCCGATTGAGACTGTTGGGTTGTGTTATATTCTTTCCATGACTAACCTACGCAGTGAACTGGGGGGTTAGAGGGGGGGCAGTAGCCGCCCCCTGTCCGGGGGGTTTGAGGGGGGTGGGCAGCCCCCCTCTACAGGGTTCGGAGCAGTGGCCCGGGAAATTTTTTTTGGACCCTATATTAGGTTGGGCGAACCTACATATGGTTTTTCGGTCCATGGTTTTGGACGCGATGGTTTTCGGTCCATGGTATTGGATGCTTCGGCATGTATAAATATGTATTGTAACATTGAAAGGAATATAATGAGAAATCAAGTTGGTAGTCCCGTTTTTGGGATCTAGGGGAAAGTCTCTGTGTATATGCATTTTATCTGTTGTGCTCTTGCATTGTTTATTTGTCTGTGATTTAGAATTCGTATGCAGGTAATTTCTGTACGGGGTTAAAACCTACATTTGGTATAAGAGATGTTTTGGCTTCAAGGAGACGCCTTTGTTGCTGAGGGGTTTTGCTCGGGCCTGTGGTAGACCCTATTCAGTAGGAGATCTACGAGATCGATTTTGGTGGTGTAAGAAGATGGCAAGCAATGGAAAGATAGAGATCGAGAAGTTCAATGGTCAAAGTTTTGAGTTGTGGAAACTCAAGATGGAGGATCTGTTGGTGGATAAAGATCAGTGGATCACGGTAGATCTAAGTACTAAACCAACGGGAGTGACCGATGAAGAATGGAAGAAGTTGTATCGGAAGGCAAAGAGCACAATACGATTGTGTGTCTCAGATTTAGTATTGCAGAATGTATCAGGGGAAGCTACGGCGAAGGCTTTGTGGGACAAGTTAGGGACTTTGTACCAATCTAAGTCTCTGGTGAATAAACTGTTCCTGTGGAAAAATCTGTATAACCTGAGGATGAAAGATGGAGACTCGGTGACAGAGCATCTGAACGCATTTAATACTGTGGTAAGTCAGTTAGCGTCTGTTGATATTAAAATTTCAAATGAAGATAAGTGCATCAGTTTGTTGTGTTCTCTACCAGATTCATGGGATAGTCTGGTTATTGCAATAGGTAGCAATGCAACTGCTTTGCATTTTGATGAAGTAGTCTCAGCCTTGCTGACGGAGGAGATGAGACGGAAAAATATGGAGAGCCAGAATGGTGATGCCTTGTCTGTACGAGGACGGTCCAAGAATAGAAACAAAAATAAGTCATCGAGTGGGAGATCCAAATCTAGAGGGAGATCTAAATCTCCAGGAAAACCTGTAAAGGTGGTGTGCTAGAAATGCGGAAAGGAAGGGAACTTCAAAAGGGACTGTAAATATAAAGCTCCTGATAAAGGAAAGGGATCTGATGATGCTCCTTATGCAGAGGCGAAAACCACCTCAGATGAAGGTGGGGATGTGTACTTGGCTTCTTCAAGTACACATGTAGATCATGAGGCATGGTGGATTGACTCAGGTGCATCCTTTCACTTCACTCCCCATAGAGAGTGGTTCTGCGAGTATGAGAAATACGATGGTGGTGATGTCTTCTTAGGAGATGATAAGAAGGCTAGAATCATTGGTCGCGAAAAAGTAAAGTTGAAGTTGCAAGGTGGAAGGGTTAGAACACTTCCGGGTGTTCTGAATATTCCTGCATTGGCCAGAAATCTGATTTCTGTAAGCAAGTTGGATGATGCAGGTGTAAAAACAGTGTTCGATAAGGATACCTTCAAGATGGTTCGGGGAGCACTGGTATTGATGCGGGGAGTTTGGACTGGAACTCTGTACAAGCTGCAAGGTAGCACTGTTGTTTATGGGTGAAAAAGTTATGTGGTTCCTAAAAGTGGAGCTGAAAATTTAGTGGTCTCTGGAGAGAAGACCATGCTGTGTTATCAAAGGCTTGGACATATTGGAGAGAAGGGCCTTTGAATACTTCATGGTAAAGGTATGGTAGAAGGTATGAGTAATAGCTCTCTAGATTTTGATTTCTGGGAAAATTGTGTATATGGGAAGCAAAATCAGGTGAGTTTCCCCTCTGGTGCTAAGAGGGCGAAACAGATATTAGATCTTGTGCACAGTGATGTGTTTGGACCTGTGAAGGTTCCATCACTGGGTAATTCTGTGTACTATGTATCATTTATAGATGACTGCTCAAGGAATACATGGATATATTTCCTTAAGAAGAAATCTGAAGTCTTTGACAGGTTTAAAGAATTTAAGGCTCTGGTGGAAAATCAGACAGAGAAGAAGATAAAGGTGCCGAGGATAGATAATGGTGGAGAGTTTTGCAGCAAGGAATTTGAAGAATTTTGTAAGAAGTGTGGTATAGCAGGGCAGAAGACTACTCCATATACACCTCAGCAAAATGGAGTTGCAAAAAGAATGAACAAGACGTTGATGGAAAGGGCAAGAAGCATGCTTAGTGGTGTTGGGTTAGGACAAGAATTCTGGGTAGAGGCGATGGATATTGCATGTTACTTGGTCAATAGGTCACCTTCATCAGCGTTGGAGGATAAGACTCCACAAGAAGTATGGACTGGTAAGAAACCCTCTCTTTCACATCTGAGGGTATTTGGATGTGATTCATATGTACATGTTCCAAAGGAGAAACAAACCAAGTCGGATAGTAAATCTGAAAAGTGCATCTTTATTAGGTATAAGGATGGTTTAAAGGGTTATAAGCTTTGGAACTCAGTCACACGGAAGGTTGTGTACAGCCAAGATGTGGTGTTCAAAGAGGTAAAAGATGTTATTAAACATGAAGTCCAACCAAAGGAACCTGAGAAGATAGACTTTGAGCTAAAGGAGGAAGAATCAAACTTTGTAGCAGAGGAGGAATCAAAAGATGAAGAGCCACAAACTCCGGTTGTGAGAAGATCAGTTCGTGAAAGAAGACAACCAGAAAGGTATAGTCCTTCTGCTTTCTATTCAAATTTTGCTTTGTCTGTTACTGATGATCCCAGAACTATGAAGGAAGTAGTGGATTCAGAGGATGGAAAACTCTGGAAAGAGGCCATGGTTGATGAAATGGCATCTTTGCACAAAAATGAGGCTTGGGATCTAGTGGAGTTTCCAGCTGGAAGGAAACCCATTGGTAGCAAATGGGTGTTCAAAAAGAAGACAAATGCAGAAGGGAAGGTGGAGAAATACAAAGCTCGGTTGGTAGCAAAAGGTTATTCCCAGGTGTCGGGAATTGATTTTGGTGATATTTTTTCTATTGTTGCCTAGGTAACTTCTATTAGGTTACTTTTATCTGTTTCTGCTGCTTTTGATTTTTAGGTAGAACAAATGGATGTGAAGACAACATTTCTTCACGGGGATTTGGAAGAGGAAATCTACATGAAGCAACCTGAAGGCTTTGCGGTTAAGGGTAAGAAAGAAATGGTATGCAAGTTAAAGAAGTCTCTGTATGGGTTAAAACAATCACCAAGGATGTGGTGTCAGAAATTTGATACATTTATACAGGGACTTGGCTTCACCAGAAGAAAAGCAGATCACTGGTGTATTTTAAGTTAATTGGTGACCGTGTTATTTATCTGGTCTTGTATGTGGATGATATGTTGCTGGTTGGAAATGACAAAGAAATTATCTAGGATTTGAAGACCAAATTGTCCTCCAAATTTGACATGAAAGATCTTGGTGCTACAAACTATATTTTGGGCATGGAAATTAAAAGAGATTGGGCAAAGAGGAAGCTCTGGTTAAACCAGAGGAAGTATGTCGAGACAATACTGCAGAGGTTTAATATGCAGGATAGTAAACTGGTGAAGGTTCCTATTCCTGTAGGTGTGAGGTTATCTGCTGAAAAGTGTCCCAAGAGACAAAAAGAGGAAGAGGACATGTCCCGTGTTCCATATGCGAGTGCATTCAGTAGCCTGATGTATGCAATGGTCTGTACTAGACCAGACATTACACATGCAGTGGGAGTACTGAGAAGGTTTATGTCAAAATTAGGGAAGGAGCATTGGACGACAATGAAGCAGTTTTTCAAGTATTTGCATGGCACTAGCGATTATGGTTTGTGCTACCAAGGAAGACCAGGATTGGATAAAGTGTTGGATATTTGTGGCTTTGTTGATGTAGACTGGGCTGGAGATCTGGATCAGAGAAGATCTACAAGTGGGTATGTGTTTAACCTATTTGGAGGTGCAGTCAGTTGGATGAGTAAGAAACAATCTGTAGTGGCACTATCAACTACAGAGGCAAAATACATGGCAGCCACTCATGCAAGCAAGGAAGCAGTCTGGTTGCAGAGATTATGTTCAAGTATGGGGTTAGTACAGGGAGCTATAAGAATAGACTGTGACAGCTAAAGTGCAATTTTCTTGGCAAAGAACCCTGCTTATCATTCAAAGACAAAGCACATTGATGTTCAGTATCACTTTGTGAGGGATATGATAGAAGACAAAAAGGTGTTGCTGGTAAAGGTGGACAGTTTGAAGAATACTGCAGATGCATTGACAAAATCTGTGAGCTTTGAGAAGTTCCCTTGGTGTAGAGAAACAATAGGCATTTCAGGGCTAGAAAAATGACTAAGCTCTCTTGTGGCCCCCTGTGGAAAGAAAAAAAAAAAGTGGGAGATTGTTGGGTTGTGTTATATTCTTTTCACGACTAACCTACGTAGTGAACCGGGGGGGTTAGAGGGGGGGCGGGTAGCCCCCCTCTACGGCGTCCGGGGCAGCACCCGGGGGAAATCTTTTTTGGACCCTATATTAGGTTGGGCAAACCTACCTATGGTTTTTCGGTCCATGGTTTTGGACGCGATGGTTTTCGGTCCATGGTATTTGGATGCTTCGGCATGTATAAATATGTATTGTAACATGGAAATGAATATAATTAAAAATCAAGCTGGTAGTCCCGGTTTTGGGATCCAAGGGAAAATATCTGTGTATATGTGTTTTATGTGTTATGCTCTTGCATTGTTTATTTTTCTGTGATTTAGAATTTGTATGCAGGTAATTTCTGTACGGGGTTAAAAACTATAGAGACAATATGGTACTAAACCTCAGGTCCTAATTTCAGAGCTTTTCGCACTATATTTTCGGAGACATGTTCTGAAAAAGTTGGTCTTTTTACAGACTTCTGAATTACATTCGAAACAGTTGACCTGGGGAAAATTGTCATAACTTTCTCTCTGAGCATCAGATTGAAATTTCGTAAGAAGGTACAGAAAGAGGACAGATTGTAGTTTCTTGTATATATTTTTCAGAGCCAAAGGTCAAAAAATGGACACGTGGCACGTTGTAAAAGTTCGCTCTACTGAACTAGTCTATAATTAGGTCACTGTGAGAGATTTGACATAATTGTTCCTTGGAGAATCCAATTTGGATCATACTAGTGGCATTGGAAAGAGGACATAGAGGGCTACTGCAGGTCACAATTTCAGAACTTAAAGACCTGAAAGTACAGAGTTACAATCATTTCAAGATCGAGCTCCTAAAATCAAGAAAAAGCGAGATGAGGAAGTTTGATGGCAATGATCCGATAAATTTGATACTACAGATGGAGAAATATTTTGATCTACATGGTGTACCACTATTACAAAAGGTATGCATTGCATCTTCGTATTTAGAACAAGATCAATTTTTATGGTTAAAAGGGCTTTTTTCTCATAAACCACTTGTTACATGGTCAATTTTCACGAAGGAAATGATAGCACATTATGAGAATACAAATAGAAACTCCTTCTTTAGCCAATTGATAAATCTCAAACAAAAGGGTTCAATGGAAGAGCACATTGAGGACTTTCAAAAATTGAATAGAAGGGTAAATTATATTCCAGAGAAGCAAAGGGTTGATGTCTTCATAGGGACTTTAAAGGATAACGTTCAACATGAGGTTCATTTTTGGGAACCTGATTCATTGGAGGAGGCATTTGAGTTGGCAAGAAAAACTGAAAGAAAAATTATGGCAACAGGGAATTCTACCCCTCACAACTATAAAGATGGAAGTGTTGTTTCTCCTAGCCTTCTACAACCTACAATGGTTACACCACAACAATTGGAAGAAAAGAGAGAAAAAGGGTTTTGTTACAATTGTGATAGAAAATGCACTAAAGGTCATAAGTGTGTTGAGAAGAAATTATTTTACATAGAGTATGAAGAGAAGGAAGAAAATGATCAAGAAATATCAAAAGAAGAGGATATACACCAGGACCCAACCCCAGAGAAAGAAGAAATGAATTTGACCATATCTTGTAAAGCATTGGCAAGAATTACCACTCCTCAAACTCTCAAGATAGAAGGACATATCAAGAAGAAAAAGGTTCAAGAAGTGAAAGATCACATCGAGAAAGAAAAAATGAATGCAACCATATCTTGTAATGCATTGGCCGGAATTACCACTCCTCAAACTCTCAAGATAGAAGGACATATCAAGAAGAAAAATGATCAAGAAGTGAAAGATCACATCGAGCATCAAGAAATGAATCCGACCATATATTGTAAAGCATTGGAAGAAATCACCACTCATCAAACTCTCAAGATAGAAGGAAATATCGAGAAGAAAAAGGTTTAAGCAGTGAAAGATCACATCAAGCATCAACAACAAGTTTTCCAACTTTTAAAGGATAACGCCACTTTGGTGCAAAATCAAATGAAACAACAGGTAGATCAACATCACAGTGAAAAAAGTTTTGATGTAGGCGATTAGGTATTTTTACAGCTACACCTCAAGAAAGCTATTTATGAGAAGGAAATGTTGGCAATACTACATGCACTTAAGAAATGGCAACCTTACCCAATGGGAAGATACTTCAAGGTAAAAATGGATCATGATAGTTGTAAATACATTTTAGAACAAATATTATCTTTAGAAGAACATAAAAAATGGGTCACAAATATGTTGGGTTATGACTTTGACATCATCTACAGAAAAGGGAAGAAATTTTTTGTTGCAAACGCACTCTCAAGAAAGGATGAGGATGTGGAAGCATTGTTTTATGCTATTTTGTTAAGTTATGGTATGTTCTATGCTTATAATAGTTTACTTCTTTTTCTTATTATATTCCACCGATTAGCAATCACATGTACATAAAGTAAAGTGCAGATAGAACATTAAACGATCGACAGAAAACAAGCCAAGACAAGAGACACAAGATGTGGCGGCTAGCCAGGGACAAACCCCACAATGTGTGGGGAAACCCTTTGATCAAATCTTCTTTTATCTTCAATAATTCAGTAGAGAGAAATAGTACAATAAATCTGATTCATATCAGCAGTAGCAAACCCTAGATCAGTAGCATCAGCATTAGCGGCTTCATTATCAAACTAGGGCAGACCATATCTCACAAACCGACAGTCGGATTGACTTCATTCCACCACCAAAAGTTTCAGCTTCCATATGAGGTTTAGATGAACCTACAGTGCAGTTCAGATGAGGATATCTTCTAGGCCACGCAAGTCAATCTTTACTTCTGCAGTTGCAGCTTCAGTTTCAGCAGTTTCCGGCTTCAAACTAGGGCAGTCGATATCTTGCAAACCGTTCGTCGGATTGACTTCATTCCACCACCAAAAGTTGTGGCTTTCAAATGAGGTTTAGATGAACCTACAGTGCAGTTCCAAAGAGGAGATCTTCTAGGCCACGCAAGTCAATCTTTACTTCTGCAGTTGCAGCTTCAAATGCAACAGCTTCCGACTTCACATGTGTGAGAGAGAGAGACCCATTTCAACGCAGTAGAGAAGAGACTCATATCTGCGCAGTAGAGAGAGAGATGTGATGAGATGAGTGAGTCTAAATGAGGAAAATTCCTCTTATATTTATACACAAAGTTGGTGGGTGAATAGATGCGACTGTTGGGCTTCTGAGCCTACATGAGTTGTAGGTCGGCTTGATAATAATTCCATAATCAAAATAAATTCATATCTCCATGAATACTTATCGGAATTGGATGATCTTTATATCAATCCTACACCTCTAGACGAGAGGAATCTAATAAAAATATTATTAGCCATGAATAAGATGACCCACATGAATTTTTTCCCTGGTTGCCAATTTTAACACTCCCTCTCAACCATGGAGAACTTCATCTGCAATCTCTCTATCGGTCGTTACTATTCATCCATCAAATGCACTGCCTTGTACAGCCTGACCATTGCCCTGCTCTACTCTATTTTTCCTGTTCTGCTTTGTCTTGTTCTGCCCTGCACTGATATGTACTGTTTTGTTTTGTTCTACTCTGCTCTTGTATTGTTCTGTTCTACTCTGCTTTTGTCCAAATTATGAAGAAGAAGAAATGATCGAGGATGTATCATACTGACTCAAAGTCAGTCTCAGAGTATGTACCATTGGTCCCAGACCAGTCTCAACCAACCCAAAGTCAGCGTCATAGTGAGTACAACTCCAATGGTCCCAGACCAATATCATCCTCCACTGACTCAAAGTCAGTCTCAGAGTATGTACCACTGATCCCAGACCAGTCTCAACCGACCCGAAGTCAGCGTCATAGTATGTTACAACTCCTACCACTGGTCCCAGACTAGTATCATTGATCCCAGATCAATGGAGGTCATCCTAGCGTAGGGAGTATGGTAGTTACAACGATGTGTCCATCGTTACTACTATGGTCCCTAACTTCATTTCCCTGCTCATTGATCAGATGAGAGGTACTTCCCATGAGTCCCAGACTGCATGGGTAGGATGCCTCGACAAGAGAACTAATCAATCCTGTCCTCACAGGAGAACACATCAATCCTGCTACAATTGCCATGGAGAACACATCAATCTAGGCCTCACAGGAGAACACATCAATCCTGCTACAATTGCCATGGAGAACACATCAATCCAGGCCTCACAGGAGAACACATCAATCCTGCTACAATTGCCATGGAGAACACATCAATCCAGGCTGCCATGGAGAACACATCAATCTAGGCCTCACAGGAGAACTAATCATCCTGCTACACAAGAGAGCGAATCATCATGTTCCACAAGAGAGCGAATCATCTTGTCCCACAAGAGAGCGAATCATCTTGTTCCAGTGTGCACCACCAGGGGAGGGTGAGTCACCCTGTGGTCATATGTTGCTCCAGTAGGAACCGCAAGCCCTCAGAGCTGCCAGAGCTCAATGTATGCAACATGCAGGACCCTTGTACAAGGGTTTCTTGCCGACTCCAAGTCGTTTGGGAAAATCACATATTAGATCTTTCCTCGGGGCTTTGACAAGGTGTATCAACCTGTACATCATCTTAATGTGATGGAGCTTCCTTGCTCATCGACTTACCATATCCCAGATGATGTCTATCTGCTGGAGCAATTGACAAATACGGGATTCCTCAATAATCGAATCCCACCTCTGGTTGTTACAGAGAATCACAGTGGTATCCAATATAAATCCAAACAGCTCACTGAAGAGCTTTCGCAACCAGACTGCCTCACACGAGGTTATGCTAGCAACAATATATCCTGCTTCAGTAGTGCTCAAAGCCACCGACTTCTGCTTCCTGCTCATCCAGGATATCGAAGCAGATCCCAAGATGAAACAGTACCCGGAAGTGCTCTTACGGTCCATCACACTGCTTGCCCAATCAACATCAGTCTATCCAAGTAGTCTCACATCTCCGGTAGTGTATCTTAATCCATGAGAGATTGTGTCCTGAAGACATCTCAGAAGATTCCTGGCATCAATCTAGTGAGGCCCAACCAAATATGAGCTCACAATGCTAACTGTAAAACATATGTTTGGACGGAGGTTCACCAAGAACATCAATGCGAATGAGTTTTTGAAACTCAGAGGAATTTCCCAAGTCTGGTCCGACATCACTACCATATAACTTCTAAAAGTTAAGATCCTCGAGGTAGTCACAAGCTTGCAGTCCATCATACCGAATCTTTCCAATATATTTACCACATATTTTCCTTGAGATAGGAAAATTTCCCTTGGCTTCTGCCACACTTCAAGTCCTTGGTCCTTCATTTCAAATTCAGAGGCCAACTCCCTCTTACATTTGTGAATGAGAGGGTCTGCACCTGTTAGAAAGAGGTCATCCACATACAACACCACTATGAGAGGCTTGTCATATTCAACCTTAAAGTAAAGGTTAGGATCGGCTTCACTCCTAGTGAATCCCAGCTTCATCAAGTAGCTATCGATCCTCTCATACCATGCTCGGGGTGCTTGCTTCAGCCCATAGAGAGCTTTCTTCAACCTGCATACATGATATTTTCGATCATAAATCTCAAATCCTTCGAGTTGCTCCACGTAGACCTCTTCTTTGATCGAGCCATGCAAGAACGCAGTCTTGACATCCATCTGATGTAGGTTCCATCCTTGTGAAGCGGCAAGGGCTATGATCGAGCGGATGGTCGTATATCTGGCAACAGGTGAAAATATCTCATCATAGTCTATACCTTCCTTTTGGAAGAAACCTCGAGCAACAAAACGAGCCTTATACTTTTCCGTGCTTCCATCTGCTGCATGCTTTATCTTGTAAAGCCATTTGGAAGTAACAACAATCTTGTCTTGGGGTTTGGGAACTACTTCCCAAACATCATTCTTTATGATAGACTCATATTCTTCGGTCATAGCATCCTTCCATACTTGATGCTTGACGGCATCTGAGAATGACGAAGGCTCATTTTGTATGATCGTGCTCATGATGGTCAGGTATCCTTGATACCTATTGATTTCTTACTTTCACGAAAGGTTCCTTAGGGTGCAGCATGTCCTTCAGCATCATCAAGTAACCCCTTAAGCCATGAAGGCCTCTTCCTAGAAGAGGAAGGCTCATATGGAGGAGGATCAATCGGATCCATGGGTTCTTCTACATCAGGCATTGATTCATCATCCTTTTCTTTCGATTCCCTGGTGTCGGCTTCTTGAGATCTCCTCAAAGTCGGAAGATTGATCACCTTGTGGTGAATTTTTCTTCAGGAGTCTTGGAACCCAATGCTTGATGAGGGCATCGATTTTGTACATATACGGCAGTGTTTGCATCTTCAGCCCATAGAAACTTAGGAAGACTTTGATCATGTAGCATGGCCCGGACAGCTTCCATAATTGTGCGGTTCTTCCTTTCTGCCACACCATTTTGTTCAGGAGTATATGGTGTAGTAGTCTCCCTCTTGATGCCAGCCTCTTTACAAAAATCATGGAACTCATTAGATTCATATTCAGTCCCATTGTCAGTTCTTAAGATCTTGATCTTCTTTTCGGTTTGATTCTCGATTAGGGCTTTGAAGTGTCGAAACCAAGGGAACACTTCATCCTTCTTTTTCAAGAAGTATATCCAGGTCTTTCGAGAATGGTCATATGTAAAAGTGAAATAATATGAGTATCCTCCCAAGGAGTTCAGAGGCATCATACCTGATATCTCTGAGTGAACTAGTTGTAATATATCGGAGGTCTTGCTTTGACTTGAAGGGAATGGTCCCCTTTTGAGCTTTCCTTCGGCACATCCCAGACATACACCTTCTTTCTCTACTTGGAATTCAGGCATCCCTGTTACCATCTATCTTACATCGGGTAGAGCTTTGTAATGAAGGTGGGCAAACCTCCGATGCCGAAGTTTGGGCTGAAGCATTGTGTCACAAGACATGACACCTAGTGGACTTCCACCGACTTGATATAAACAATCAACTCGAAACCCAAGAGTGAAAGCATCTTTAACATTATTTTTCCATATGCGTACCTTACCATCGCTGAATTTTACCTTATAGCCTTTGTCTTCCATTGCCGAGATGGATACCAGGTTCTTTTTGAGATCAGGTACATATAATACATCTTGTAAGTGAATCGTATTACCTTGATTCAGTTTAAGAGAAACATTGCCTACACCTTTCACTGGGTATTTCATGTCATCTCCAAGGACAATTTCCAGGTTAGTTTCTTTCACTACCAGATTATAGAGTACTTCTTTGTAAGCAGTGAAGTGTCTTGAGGCACCACTATCAATGAGCCAAATTCCCATTGAGTCCGAAGGAATGGAGGTAGATAGAGTAGCTGGTAGATAATATTCAGCCTGCTTATCGTCAATAGTGTTAGATTCATACCTGGAATTTCTAGCCTTCTTGAATGGTTGCCCTCTTCCTTGATTTCCCGCATTCCTTTTTCCTTTTTTGTTGAATTTTCCATTCCTTCGATTACCATGAGAGGGATTTTGATCATCGTCACGGTGAGAGTCCTTTCTATCAGGGCATTCCCTTGCATAGTGACCTGCTTTATTGCAAATGAAACATCGTCCTTTTCTTCCACCCTTAAATCCAGCCTTTATTTTCGATTTAAACCCAGAATTATTTCTTTTCTTAGCATGAGAAGAAAAAGCAGCAGGAGGACCTTTAGGCAAGGGCATTTCCTGCTCTTCTACCCTTGTTTGTTCTTGAATGCATCTCGCCATTAATTCCTCGAAACTAGGAATTACATTATTGTTCAGAAGAGTAGTCTTGAACACATACCATTCAGATGGTAATCCTTCGAGAGTTGTGAGTGCCATTTCTCTGTCAGTAATGGTTTCCCCAATAGATAGGAGATCGTTCTTGATCTCGGTGATTCTTAAGAAGTATGCTTGCATACTTTCATCTTTACCCTTCTTGATTTCCCTCAACTTATTTCTAAGAAACAAAACTTGATTTGCATCATTAACTTCAAATAAACTCACCAGTCTGTCATAGATTTCCTTGGAGGTGTCTAGATCAGAGATGTAGGCCACCAAGCGCTTGTCGATAGAGTCCTAGATGATCTTCTTTGCTTTGACTTCTCCATTTTCCCATTTGTTCCAGGCAGCAGCATATGCATTTGATGAAGGCTCAACAATTTTGCCTCTTACATGGTCCAGCACTCCTTGATCTTCAAGGGTTAGATCGATAGACATCTTCCATCCATGATAGTCAGCTTTCTCACGGAGCTTGTCTTCGGCAGGAAAGAGTGTTGAGGACCCCATAGTTCTTTTAGGATAGCCTTGCCAATCTTCTCTTCAATGATTGCTCTTGCTCTTGCTCGGGATTTGTCTTCACCTCAGCTCTGATACCATGTTAAGTTATGGTATGTTCTATGCTTATAACAGTTTACTTCTTTTTCTTATTATACTCCACTGATTAGCAATCACATGTACATAAAGTAAAGTGCAGATAGAACATTAAACGATCGACAGAAAACAAGCCAAGACAAGAGACACAAGATGTGGCGGCTAGCCAGGGAAAAACCCCACAATGTGTGGGGAAACCCTTTGATCAAATCTTCTTTTATCTTCAATAATTTAGCAGAGAGAAATAGTACAATAAATCTGATTCATATCAGCAGCAACAAACCCTAGATCAGTAGCATCAGCATTAGCGGCTTCATTATCAAACTAGGGCAGACCATATCTCACAAACCGACAGTCGGATTGACTTCATTCCACCACCAAAAGTTTCAGCTTCCAGAGGAGGTTCAGATGAACCTACAACACAGTTCAGATGAGGAGATCTTCTAGGCCACGCAAGTCAATCTTTACTTCTGCAGTTGCAGCTTCAGTTTCAGCAGTTTCCGGCTTCAAACTAGGGTAGTCAATATCTTGCAAACCGTTCGTCGGATTGACTTCATTCCACGACCAAAAGTTGCAGCTTTCAAAGGAGGTTCAGATGAACCTACACCACAGTTCCAAAGAGGAGATCTTCTAGGCCATGCAAGCCAATCTTTACTTCTGCAGTTGCAGCTTCAAATTCAACAGCTTCCGGCTTCACATGTGAGAGAGAGAGAGACCCATTTCAGCGCAGTAGAGAAGAGACTCATATCTGCGCAGTAGAGAGAGAGAGATGTGATGAGATGAGTGAGTCTAAATGCGGAAAAGTCCTCTTATATTTATACACAACGTTGGTGGGTGAATAGATGTGACTGTTGGGCTTCTGAGCCTACATGAGTTGTAGGTCGGCTTGATAATAATTCCATAATCAAAATAAATTCATATCTCCATGAATACTTATCAGAATTGGATGATCTTTGTATCAATCCTACACCTCTCGACGAGAGGAATCTAATAAAAATATTATTAGCCATGAATAAGATGACCCACATGAAGTTTTTCCCTGGTTTCCAATGTTAACATATTTCTATTATCCAACTAGATTGGATAAATGAAGCAAGGGATGAATGGAAGAAGGGCGAAGAAGTATGGCCACTCATTCAAAAGTTACAGAGGATCCCAATTAAAACAATATTGCCAGAACTTGAAGAGGAAGGAAAAATCATATTGGAACATAGATCAGTCACAGAAACAAGAACTGACAACTACAAAATTGATCAATTTCAGATTACCTCATCAAGTGGAAGAACTTACCTACTGAAGCTTCCACATGGGAGGACAAGAATTTTATATAGAAGCATCGAGAACTACTCAAGCATTGAGGACAACACCTTTTGAAGGAGAGGGGCATGTTAGGCTCCTATACTACTAGTGTAACCCCTTATTATTATTAGTACAACCCCATTATTATATTGTTGTACCCATGTAGTCCCCATATTGTTACTATTGTGCCCCATAGAAGCCCACTATTGTTATTATTGTGCCCTTACATTATTATTGTTATGTCAGCTTTGATTATATTATGACCCCTTAGACTCCTATATATAGAAAGCAGGTATTTTCATTTGAATCATGTAAGAATTGTTCATTTGTGTAATATAAAGGAGGTTTCCCCCTCGAAGATGCTGAATTCTAAGGCGTTTATCTCTCTTTTCTATCTTTTTGTGAGTTGGATTCATAACACTTGGTATGGTGACACTCTAGTCTACCTCCAAGTGCAACGGTTTTGCCCCGAGCTATCGTAAGGTGACCGTCATCACATCCACCACCAAGTGCGACACTATTTATTGCTTAACGATACGTTATATCGTCATGGTGCGGATACAGTTCTTCGACATTGCCTCACTCATGAAGAGGTGGAACACATTGTAAATGACTACCATGCTGGGCCATGTGGCGGTCATATTTCTGGCATATCTAATGCATAGAAAATTTTGCACGCAAGCTACTGCTAAACAACCATGTTCAAATATTGTATCAAGGCTATTTGGCAATGCCATCCTTGTTAAGTGTTTACAAAGAAAATTCATGCTCCTCCGACTCTATTGCACCCGGTTATCTCTGTCTTCTCCTTTACCGAATGGGGGGATAGACTTTGTAACTTGCAACCTCGTTTCCTTTATTGGACATAACTATATTATTGTAGCTGTGGACTATTTCATGAAATGGGTCGAAGCTCTTCCCACCTTCTGGGCTGATGGGAAAACCGCGATCCTATTCCTATTTAATCAGGTCATATGTCACTTCGGTGTACCCCGCATGATCGTTACAGACCATGGGTCTTATTTTCATAATCATATGATGTCTGACTTAACATCGTTGCAAGGTTTTCACCAGGATCAATCATCCTCCTACTTCCCCCAAGCTAATGGTCAAGTAGAGGTCGTTAATGGCGTCTTAAAATCCATGATCCATAGGTTAGTAGGGAGTCATAAAACCCACTGGCATCGAATGTTATATCCTGCACTATGGGCATACCAAACTTCAATTAAGACTACTACAAGTTTCACAGATTTTCAACTAGCTTACGACCGGGAAGCATTTTTACCAATTGAGTGTTAGATTCCTTCCTTACAAATCGTTGTTGAACTCTCTCCCGACACTACTGTTGAAGAAGAGCACCTGATATACCTAAATCAACTAGATGAAACCTATCGAGATGCTGAATTAGCACTTGAGGCCCACAAGCACTGAGTGAAAGCCCAGTACGACAAAAAGGTCAAGCCTCATTCTCACCAAGAGTGGGATCTTGTTTTACTCTACGATAAAAAACATGACCTCTTGGGGGCATGAACGCTTCAACCCTTATGGACTGGTCCATATGTCATTAAAAAATCCCTCTCAAAAGGGGCAATGAACTTCAAGACTAGGAAGGAGTCCCGCTCGGTGAGCCCCGAAATGGGCTCTATCTGAAAAAGTATTATGCCTAGTACTACATTAGGCATGTGCTTTGTAATTTTATGTATTTATAAGTTTTGCTTATTTTTTTATATGATTGGATTTTTTGGTATTTATTGAAGTATTTGTCTCATACCTCTTTCTTGTAATGCACATGCCTTCATTACTCTTAGCATACATAGGATACGCGGATGGTGCCAGTCGTCACACACGACACATTGCATCAACTGCATGGATCATTTACACACCTGAGTCAGATCCATTTTGTTCTGGGGGAGCCTTTCTTGGTACTGCTGCCAACAATATTTCTGAGTACATGTCCGTTATTTCACTTCTCATTGAATTGTCATCAAGGGACATCTCTGATCTCGTAGTCAGGTTAGACTCTCAGCTTGTTGTTGTGAAATTGAAAAATCATTATCACATTCGTAATCCAATCTTGTTACATCATTATTTAAGGGTACGACTCTTGGAACGTCAATTTGAAGTTATCACATATGAACACATTCCTAGAGAATTTAATATAGTTGTTGATTCATTGGCAAACTATGTGTTAGATTGGCATATGTCTCATTCACTATAGATACATGTATGAAAAGTAAATATTTACACATTTAAAAATTTACAAAAACACTTAAAAAACATTTACATCATAAAATACCAAAATATCTGTAGATATACATATATTGAATCCAGTCTTTTACATCAAAATATTCCAAAACTTGGGTGTTTTAAGTACAAAATGGCTACTAAGCCTAGCTATAAACACCCGCTCGCTATGCCAAAGCACTTGCTAATAGAGCCTACGGTTCATGAAATGATAACACTGCTCTAGCTATCCTTCGAGGAGGAACCAAAAATTGCTCAAGCACACCGACTGTGTGCCACTGCATATGAGCAAGGATCTCCCTCATAGGAAGGGGGGGGGGGGGGCACACCCATGCTCAAGCCCTCCAGGTTCCTCAGAACCTCACGAAAATTGTCAGCATCAGCCCCCCATTAGGTACTTGGCCTCCCCACCTCACGTTGTGAGGTTCGCCTGCAAGTCGTACTAGTGCCACATATGTGTCAAGAAAAAATCTTCATGTTAGTACTTGTTCACCCATAAAATCAATAAAAACATCACATAAATATTCAAAAGCTTAAAAATACTTTAAGTACTCAAATAAACCTTCTTACCTTGCGGCCCCTAGTTCATACCAGGCAGAAAAATCATGTCAAGATCACTGGTGAAGTCCATGCCCTCATAGGCATAGTCATCGATCATCACTATCTAACCGTTGAGCTAGTCAAAAAAGTCCTCTTTGAAGAAATTCTAGATAGATCCTCCTCTTGTGCAAGGATCGAGTGATGTTGATCACCTCTGCATAGGCTCCCTTGGATCTGATGGACTCAAGCTCATCCGTGATATCATAACTGGAACCCTCTCGAATATGAAGGACACTATGAGAGTACAATACCCAAAATTCTATGGGACAAAAGGCCGCTTTGTAGCAGGAGGCGACCCAGGAAGTAATTGCCAAGGAAATCACGGAAGATCAGGAAATGTCCTCGGAATAGGACATGTAGAAGGAATCAGAAACATAGGAACGCACAGACTTCACCACAAAATTGATCCAAGGCAAAAGGTCGTGCAGTAAGGAATTGCCACATGCACGCAAAAAGTAAAAAACAACAAACACTTTGGAGAAAGAATTTCTTGACTGTAGTGAACCAATGCGAAAAGTCATTACCGGCGCATTGGAGGAGCTGATGATAGAGCAGATAATTGTGTTGGAGGAGCTCAGAGCACAGCTGTAGGCATTACAGGTGCAACCCTCGGGAGGGATGATACCAAACCTAGCAAATGATACAACCGCAGTCAAGTAGATGGTGCGTAGTCACACAATGAACACTTTAGTGTTGCCAGCAGGTGATGTCTTAACCGAAGCTGAGGGTGACATGTGAAGTTGGGGGTTGAATTTGACCACTCTACCTCAAGAAACCCTTTGAGCTACGTGCCAGGGAAGGCCACGCCCTCCAAATCTTAATAGAGCATAAGGAAAATCTCGAGTAGGTCAGCCTATAGCATGATGACTTGGTCACCCACAATCAGGAAGTGGAACGGGCCGTGGCGGAGGCTTGCAGCAAGGTACCAGAGTTGGCTGTCGTAGCGAAACTTCCAATAACAGACAAGATCCATTACATGGCCACCGAATTCTGTACAGCCCAAGAGGAGGCCACAAAATCTCAGTGGGAATTAAATTTACAAATTGCGGAGCTAAGACTGAAGGCGCAACCACCCACACCCCCGGAAGTTCGAGAGTAGCGCCGCAACAAAATTCAAGAAGGATTGGAAGTCATAAAGTGCGCAGTCCAAGATTGCTCAGGATTGTTGGATCAATCCCTCCTTACACTCACATCCCTACAGGATGAAATAGAAGTGTGGAGTTACAACAAGCGTATGACAAAGTCCGGGGGACTGTGCAAACGGTCGTTATCACACAACGATTGACCAAAATGAGGGAGGCCCAGGTTCTCAAGGCACAAATTGACATGGCTCAGTAGAAGGAAGAAATGCTTAAAGAATGCATCCAACCTTAGCTTGATGAGGCATTTGCGGTCTCCACCAACATCGAAGGAAATTTAGCACACATGCAGGCAGCATTTGAACCCAGGTAAACAAAAAAATTGGATATTGATGCATCGGTGGCTCGCGTAGAATGAGTAAAGAAGATGGCGAATGATTTTGTTGCGAGGGTAAGCGAAGCGCAGAAGTTTCTGAATGACCTCCAAGCAAATATTTCCACACCAGCCAAGTGACTCGGGACGAGTCACGTTGATTGTGTTGGGGGCCTATTGGGTAGCGGAGGCCCCACATAACGGTTTTGGGGCTCAAAGCCCACAATTTTGGGTAAAAGTATGGTAAAGACTCCATGAAGTGCACGGAGCGCGAATTGTAATGAGTCAAGTCAAAGGGTTATTTTCCCAAAAATAATGTAAAAAAATAGAAAGTGAGTCAGTCTGCACATGGTTCGCGGACCATGGAAATGTATAAATAGAGCAAGGCTCTATGGGTAGAAGTCAGTTTTAGTTTCGGTTCTTGATGTTATGGGTTTGTGAAGGCAATAATCTTTGCATCTATAAGTCCAAGTCAAGGGTGTTGGCAGATAGATAGAGGCTCTGTAGCTATGTGTGTAGAGGCTTGGTAGAGTTCGTCGCTGTGTGTGCGGACCCCTGCAGCTGAGTGCGTAGGGCAGATCTAGTTGTATTAACAGAAGATATTAATAAAGATAAGTTGTTTCTGAAATATCACGGATCTAATGTATTCTGGTTTATGCATCTGTTATATGAGTTTATGTCTTTAAAAGAATTATGATTGTGCACACTGTGTTTCATTGTTAGATGTTTGCTAAAACACTGTAACTAGAAGATTAGATCTGTAACAATTTCATTAATAAGAAAGTGCACCTGCGCAGATCTACACGAAAGCCCGATAGCAGTACAGAGTGGCGCGAGGTTGTAGGACAGTTCGTGACCCCTCCATACCACATCAAGACATCCCAAGGGTGTGGAAACCTGGCTCCAACACCCTCCCATGCTACCTTGGGTGAGACCTCAGTTTGCGCTCCGCGGGCTATTGCCAAAAGGGCTGGTAGCTGCAGGATTTGTTTGGCTAATAACTCTTCCGTACCTGGGTCAGGGCCCAATAAGCCAACAATAATATAATTCATTTATATGTTTATTCAATGTATTTTAGCATGAGTGGCTTAGTTATGTGAAACTAGATGTCTTTTGGATGTTTATGCATTGATTATAAAGGTTTTATGTTGTGATTACACTTGTCTTTTCTTTGTGTAGGACTTGATCTGAAGTCGGCTCAGGGGACTTCCGCCTAGCTAGAATGCGCTCTCCAGCAACTCCACACGAAGGCTCAAGGTAATGAATCCGTCTCGCTTTGATAGTTAGTTGTTGAATATGGACATGCATGTATCTTTGTGACAACTACAGATAATCTTATAGTCTTCTAAGGGTCTAGGGAAGACCCTTGAGGGTTCCTTCGTCTTCCATACAACATGCATTAATCCCTATAGCAGAATGATGGCATTCAATATGATGAATTTTCTATGGCATGTAGCAAATCAATTAGGGTTTATGAGCCCTAATAGTATTGATATGAATATTGGAATTGATGTGCCCAAATAGACGTGTAACAACTGCCCCCTAAAGCATGAAGTCGAAAATGATAATGTCGAGTGATATGCTTTACAATGTGATGAGGTTCCAAAGTGGATGGTGACCTGCATCAATTGCAATACATAATATCATGATATTTTGGTTTTTTCATGAATCGCTAAGGGAAGGCATACCCATGCTCAACATATAAACTTTTCTTTACATGTACATAGATAGTCATCTACAGATATAGACCTATGATGGGATGACCATCTGTGCAAAGCCATCGTACAGATGATTTAGTACTCTCCTAAAATTGTAGCTGGGATGGATGAAACTAGATTTAGGATATTCTATCTCGTCCAATCGTTCGCTAAAGTACAAGTCTAACCATGTGAATATGTGACCTGAAGTCGAACATGGGAAGACACCATCTGATTACCAGCCAATGATGTAAGTCATTAACAGACGCAAGAGAAATTACCGATAATGATAACGACCCTCAAGGTATTACAGTACATTCTACATGGTGTGAATGGATGTTTTGATGTCGAACACCAAAAAAATTATTTTTTTTGAAGGCTAGTGATGTCAACCTATCACTGGAAGAAAGAAGCTTGCCATTGATGTATGCAAGCCCCAAGGTACTGAAAGGGTGTTTCTAAGTCAACTTCTTGGATAATGACAAGAAGTGACTTGTTGCAAGAGGCCCTTGATGTATCCCACATTGACGACACGAAATGAGTGTAATGATTTTTGGAGACAGAATGTGATTGAAGACACAAGGTTTAGGAATGGCGGTCATGAAAATGAAGGTTTACGAGTATTGCAAAGGATGAGTTTAACTGAGTGACTTCTCTTGAACATGTCGGTGACACTGAATGAATTGGCAACATTGACCCAAAAGCAAAGTAATGGATGGTATGATAGACCATAGGTATGATAAACATCAAGTAGATAACCCAACCCAAGTAGTCACAAAGATGAAGTGAAAGTGTCATGTCCAAGAGCGACCTGCTATAATAAAGTGGTTTACCCCTTTTCCCATTTTCCCCAGTCATTGCTAACCAATACCTATTTATTCTTTATCAAGCTTGAGGAGGATAACATATGCTTGTTCTATAATTCCACCCTTCAGGTGAATCCATCTCTATGTGATGTTTTAATGAGTCTAGCGAAGGTGAAACTTGGTCTTTTCATGATGGAGAAGTTTGTCGCTATTTTATGTTTTAATGAGTTTAGCGACAATGGTAACTCAGTCCTTTTCATGTTAAGAGAGTTTGAAAAGGGACAAAAAGAAAACTCCACAAGTTCTTTTTCGTAAGTTTGTCTCTCAAGTCTGAAAAAGCATAAAATAATACAAGAGAGAACCTATTGACCATGTTCAATCAATGTATTCCTTTTTTGTAAGTAATCTATCTCAGTCTGGTAAAGGGTTAAACTTATACTAACTAGATGTCATTTCTGATCCATTAATGAGCTAAAAGGACAAATGCTCGACAATATTTTCATATTTAGAGAGTCTAAAAAGAGCTTAAAGAGGACTCCACTTAGAGAAACGAGTGGTGTCTATGATAGCAACTGGTTTCGGTGATGTTAGAACTTCTCAAAACATGTTGATTTATGTGAAGAGGCTGGCTAATAAGACCACTCATTGCACTGTTCCTCAAAAAAGGTAAAAAAACCAAGTGAAAGCATATGATATACCAAGTAGATAGTGAGAATGGAAGGAGAAAAACCAAGGCTCATTTTGTAGAAGAGGTTGATTGAATGGAAATCATGAGAGCAAAAATGGATATGAGTTCATTTTTACACAATCTTGAACCGTAGAGAACGATGCTTGGATTCAGTTTCATGTTTATACAAGCTTGAAATGAAAAACTATGCTTGGATTTAGTTTCATGTTTACACAAGCTTGAAACCAAAAACTATGCTTGGATTTAGTTTACATGCCCCCAACATGATGACTCGATTCTAGGTGCATGCCCCCAAGATTCATTGCATTCACTTAAGTAGACTACTTGTGGCTATGAGGTGGATGGAATGAAGGTTCATATACAAAATCAAGTGAAAGACTCGACTGGGATTTTACAAGATCGAATCAAAGTCTCGAATTAGAACTTTGCTCCAGGGGACCTTGTTTCAGTTTTTAATGAGGTTGACACAAGACAAGGAACTTTGCTCAGATTCCTTGTTTCATTTTTTAATGAGCTTGACACAAGACAAGGAACCCTACTCTGATTCCTTATTTCATTTTTTAACGAAATTGACACAAGAAAAGGAACTATGCTCTAGGACCTGTTTCATTTTTTAATGAGGTTGACACAAGACCAGGAACTATCCTCATTTTTCTTGTTTCATTTTCTAGCGATCTTGACACAAGACAAGGAACTATGCTTGTACCCTTTGTTTCATTTTTTAATGAGGTTGACACAATACCAGGAACTATCCTCATATTCCTTGTTTCATGACCCATAAGAGGTCATGACTTCCAAGAGGTTCTCATCAGATGGGAGAAAAATGCTCTGGAAGGGATACATAGTAAGGAATTTGTTAGAGAGATATGGCTCCAATTCCCCTAGTACATAATGAACAACATCACGAAATTCATCGTCAGTTGATGTAGGCATGGAACTGGTTGCCACATAATTTACCTGTGGTAGGGAAGATACCATTGGGACAAAAGGACCATTTAGGGATGATGGTTGACTAGAAGCCATATTTGGATCGGGAAATGAAAGTTGGTCAACGGTGACAATTCTTCCTTCATGCAGGAAACACATCACTCGAAAGAGTGTTGAAACAATATCTCCCATGTCATAAAAATAGTCACGCCCTAGAAGTAAATTGTAATCTAAAGGGCTTGGGACTACCATCACATTGAGATAAACAATTTTTCCTCCCAAAGTAATAGGCAACTGAGGAAGGATCCCTAATGGTTGACTGGTTCCTCTATTAAAAGCCAACAGATTTTGGGTAACAAGCACAAGTGGCGGTGAACCGAGGGCTTGCCAACCAATGGAGGAAAGAATATTCATTGATATGGAAAACAAACCTCTACTATGATTTGGAAAGGCACATAAGAAGGAATATGACATCCTGCTAGTTGATTCCAATCAAAGGATGTGACCAGACTACTTTGAGGGGGTACTATAAGAACGGGAGAATTACCCTGTTGAGTTATGAGAACAGGAGGATTTTCCTCCTGTCTTGATGGAACAAGATGGTTTCCTCCAAGCTCATTGGAGTTTGAAGAAATGAAAAGAAGCTGAGTGGTATCATACTCACTCTCTACGGGAAAGGTACAATTAACTGAAGGTGAAATCGGTTCAACTTTCTCCTCGACCTGTGATTGGTCAGGTGTAGACTCATGGGATTCACATTTAGAGAGAGGTGGTTTGACCGATGGTTGATTTTTGTTAGTCACTTTATTAGCTAGTGAAGGATTAAGGGAGAGTCTCTTGTAGCTAGATGGAAGTCGCTGTAGAGAAGCAGGATGGTTATCCAAAACTTTTTTGGCTTCATCAATATGGGGACAAAGGTGAATGGTGTGATTCCCTTCACATAACCTACAAGGAAGCTTAACTTTACCCTTCTTTCCATGAACTTTAATACCACTAGTTGATGGTGTGTCACCAACATGATCTCCAGAAGTTGATGACACAGGATGATGTGAATGAGAAGACCATTCTTCTAAGATCTTAGGAATACTAAAACAATTTCGAAGAAAAGGGTCTCCTGTACAAAGTTTACAAGGATATCAAAATTTGTGAGGCTTATCAGAGGGTTTCTCATCCTAGGTAGAATTCGAAGCAATAAATGCTTGGTTTCCCCCTTCCTAAATTTTCTTCTTCTTCCCTTTCTTCTTCTTCTTAGCCACCTAGTTACTAGTACCAATAATTTCACCAGGCGAAGACGAAGAAGGGGAAGAAGAAACAATCGAGGAAGAAGGCAAAGGGTAAAATTTAGGATCAACTAGAGGTTGATTTTGTCTAGGTGGAGGAACATTCACTTGTGGCGCTAAGGAGGTTGAGAAAAAACATACTGGCAAGCCACTGTAAACCCCGAAAGGGACAATGTAGCCATATAAGGAGCACCAATATTTTCTAAAGAAGGAAAAGGACTAGGATTCCCGTCAAAAGGAATTCCTTGATCGATGGACTCCGGAGTTGTTGCCATATGTCTCAACCTAAGATAAACAAGGAGTGAGCATGGAGGATGTTATCCGTGGTCAATTAATTTTATTTTAATCAAATAACATAACAAAACAAAAGAGGGATAATCTAGGCAAAGGGATTACCAAGCAACTGTGAACTACAATATACTACCTCAATAAACCAAGGACTTAACATACGTGCAGGCAATCTCCGCGAATGCTATGTTCGGTGTATCACAGTGTATAGGGTAACCGACTTGGTTACCTGAGGATGGATAGAAACCTAATGTAGTCCTCCCATATATAACCAAAAGTACATGGAGACCCAATCCGTGTTAGCGATGTCTAACACGAAACCACACAGTGAGAGCATTCCTTTATACTTTATGTACTGTAACACCGCCCTATATAGCTGAAGGTATTTGGACAAGCTATGATATACTTACTTACGTGGAATGAGGTATCACACTCAGAATGTATCACAGACAAGTTAGCAATAGCTGATATGTTTTACGACGTCAGAACACGTTTCTAGCCTAGAACCTCTAAATGTTTTGTGTTAGGTTACAATGCTCACCACGTGATCAATTTTAAGTTCATGGATCTTCTTAATAATTTGCCTTTCAAGGTTCACCACGTGATGTATGTTTGCAATTCCTAGATTGCAACTAACATGAAAAACATTCTTTCATTCAATTAACAATGAAAAGTATAGCTAGTAAGGGATAGAGCAATCAGATCTTTGACAAAGAGCAAAGAGCACACCTAATGAAATCTCCCTATCTATTCCTATCAAGCATTCACAAAATATAATATGCACAATGGAAATTTTTCTTTTCAGTTCCCTTAATGTTTAGATGAACAAAAGGAAACTAATGCACATACAATCAATCAATCTTTTTGCAAGAACGAAGACTTTATGACAATTCCTTCTCGAAAGAAATGAAGAATTTTATGACACTTTCTTTTCAGCAAATATTAATCGACTATAAGCTAACTTTGACAATGAATTTATAATCATCAAGAAATCACTTAAGAAACACTAAAAAATCAAGGTCAAAGTTAGCCAAGGAGAAGAGATACAAGTTGATTTCAGAACCATAGAAACATTGATCTTTAAACAAACAAATTTAGAAGCAAAATTAGAAAAATCCAAGCCAAAGATGGGTTTTTAAGCTCAAGGAGTAAATGCACTATAGAGAACTATCTCTAAACCAAGGGTGCTCTACAGAGCATTGTCCCCTGACCAAGCCTGCACTGATGCCAGAGTGGTCAATCAAAAGACATCTAACCTCATTTTTTTGACCAAAAGCACTTCAAAAAGACTGAAATAAGATCAGTGAAAGAAAGTAAAGGCTACTATGGTGTACTATGATGAGGATAAACTACCTGGAATGATGGTCGATTCCCTAGTGGAGTCGCCAATTTTTTATGTGGAATTTTTCATCTACAAATAAACACAACTTCCCTAGGTGGGTAGCTACACCTAGAACAACAGATTTAAAGAGTTTAACATTTTCCTATAGAAGATAAATAAGACAAGGGACCTACTTGTTATCTTTTTCTTCCCTTTGTCTCCTTTGAATTGCTCTCGTTGCTCCTTCTCGAATTGAATCTATTTGATAAGTACCTGCAATCATAAACAAAGGACACAAACCAATCAAAGCAAGAGAGATATCTACTATAAGAAAATGGAATCGAAAACATTTACACATATAATCATCATATATAAAGACAAGAATATGGGAAAAGGTGTAAACAACTTTTGTAAGTAGAAGGAAGAGTTACAACCAAAGAAGTCTGATCCCATGTCACTCATCCAGCTTGAGTTCCATCCTTCATCACACCAAAAGCACAACACTCCGGCAGCATAAAAATACTTTCTATAATCTCAAACCTCAAACTAACAGTATTTCCTTATAAATTCTCAAATTCCAACCCTTGATCACTACAATGAGTGATCAATTTATAAGGAAATGGAGGTGGTTTTTTCATAAATTGGGCATTGAATGGCTTTCCAATTTGGGAGTTAGTTTCCATGGAGGGAGGGATGAGAGGATATGAGGTTAGTTTCTTCATTCCCTATCCAATTTTGAGCTCATAGTAGAGGATAAGAGGTGGGAATATTCTAGAATGATCTAGAATGAAGGAATATTCCCAGAACCCCATGAAGATTTCACTCAATCTCACCCAGCGCAGGTCAAAGTGGGCCTAGGGGCTCTGCAGAGCAGGCTTGAATGGGTCTAAGTGCTATGTAGAGCACTTATCACTGACCAAGGCTACGCTGGCCCCTTATGGAGTCATTTTAGGATGTCTCGAGGCCAGGAAACTCTCAGGAATGATGGCATTCAATGTGATGACTTTTCTAGGGCATGTAGCAACCAAATTAGGGTTTGGTGAGCCCTAATAGTACTGATCTGAATGTTGGAAGTGATGTGCCCAAATAGACCTATAACAATGACCTTCCTCCACTTGACTTGATTGATGGTGTAGGACGTAAAAGCTCTTAGTTGAATATGTCCTACATAAGGGACTAGGTTGAATGCTTAGTCATTTTCCAAGAAACAATCATGAATATATAGTTCACACATTAAATGTTGGTTCAAGACATCATGAAGTCTTATAATACGAAGAAACTATATAGGTTCTTCGATTTCATGGTTGATCTCGAGACAAATAATTTCTAGGAAAAAGAGAAGGTATTGTTGATGAAGAAACAAATCATAACTGTGAGCAGGGGGAAACAAGCCATTACTTGTTGTGTTAAGGTAAAAATTTCCTCCTTATCAAATTTCAGTATTCGCACCTACTTTTCTAGCTGCTTGACCTTCTTCTGCTGTTTTTCATGTTTCTACCTCTCCTTATCCAACTGGTCTACATAACCAGTGATGATTTATGCAACCTAGCTACAAACTCTATTTACTTCTTCCTGATCATTCATAACAATTCTTCCACATTGAAGATGAACACCCACAACAACATGCCACTTCTGAATGTCGGCAGTCAAAATGAATTCCCGAAACTCCCATAAATGGCCTATACCTTCTGTTTGCACCACAACAGAAACAATGGGATTGTTTTCAGTCTGAGTTGCTGATGGAGAAACTCCAGTCTTAATTATTGAACCTTCTTTCTCCCCTTTGCAAGTGAAACACATTTTTCCTCAATCTCAGATTGTCTATTTTTAATTGCATAAGTTCATTAAACTGAGATTGATACCTTTCCTTAAGGGGAGGTTTCCTTTGTGCTCATTACTCAATGAATTCTTGTTTGATAGTGACCTCCTCTACTGTTCTTGTAGCTGACGTGGGGCCTGGTGGATCATCAGCACAGGTATCAACTGACTCCACCTTCACTCTCACTTCTTCTATCTTCATATCAACTTGAATGGTGTCCCCTTCATTTCCTTATGGAATTACCATGGTCATGGGTTAAACATCCTCAACTTCTTTTTCCTCTGCCTATTCTTCCATATGTTCCAGAACTGCTTCTTGTCCTGATGGGTCAGTTTCAGTTGGCATTTTGTCTTTCAGTAATTCTTGAGTTGTCTCAGCAATCTGCGGAATGCCATCCTCAGAATTTTTCTCCTATTCTTTCCTTTCCACTTGGTCATCCATTATCTGTACAAAAGATGACTAAACCCTTTGTGGGGTGGCGTCAACATGAATGTGTTCCTCTGGTGGCACCATAGGGCTAGCATCCATCACCACTTCTTCAGTCCATTCCCTGGTCAGCACTTGTTCGTGTGTAGCAGAACTAATGCCCATGTTTTCAAATTGTTCCTTTTGTACAATAATGAGTTCCAACACTTGAGTGGTCACCTCAACCAGTGCATAAAATCTTGTCCCAACAAATTTTAAAATTGGGGGAATGACTTTTTCCTCCTTTGAGCATTGAGGAGTCCGGGTTTTCCTCGCCCCTCTTGGTAGAGTTGCAGGAATGGAAGAATAAAGAAAATATATTCACATTTCCATCTAGACTGTGCTTCCTAGATCATGCCCCTGAACTCCTACATTTGCTGTTTGAGCCGAGTCCCCTCGTGTTTCCTCAAGAACCATGTTAGTTGCAGGTTATTTTTCTTTCACCAATTCCATGGTTTCTCCTGTCAGTGGTACTGGTTCTTGTGTGACAACACCACTTATAATTTCCTCTTTGGAAACCAAGTTTTCTTGGATGGGTGATGTTGGTTCCTGTGTAGCAGCACCACCTACACTTTCTTCTTCAAACCTCAAATTTGTTTGTTCAAGTGGTGGTGGTGGAATTCCTTCTCGAGAATTATCAACTGATGTTGAAGCTGCATCACCCATGTCCTAAATTTTCATCCTTTCCAGTTTTGTCAATCCAACAAGTGATGCTGGTTCTTGTGTGGTAGCATCGACTGTGGTATCTCCCATTTCAATTGAGCCAACAGGAAATGCTCGTTCTTGTGGAGCAGCATCAGTTGTAACATCTTCCATCTCGATTGAGTCAACAGGTGATGCTGGTTCTTGTGGAGCAGCATTGGTTGTAACATCTTCCATATCGACTAAGCCAACTGGTGATTCTGGTTCTTTTGGGGCAGCATTGATTGTGGCATCTTCCGTTTCAACTGAGCCTTTTCCATCCTCCTCCCCTGTAGATACAATGCCCTCCAGTTCTTCTTCGAACAATTCAATGAATTGTGACTAAGGTACAAGATTTTGAGCTAGAGCTTGCATTACCAATAGCTAGACCAACCTGTGATTCATGAGGACTGATAATACTTGCCGAGATCGGCGGGGCCCAATGAGTTGGAGACTTTTCTAGAGGAATAAAGGCATATCCAACAAATGGATTTTTACATGCCGCAACTGAAGGGACGTTAACAGTTTAAAATGATACTTGAACAACAATGTAAAGCGACCTTCACACATAATTTATCTTAACACTGTTGAAAATTGGCAACAAGAAATTGCTAAAAATAGAAGTTCTAAAAATAGCACTGCTAAAAAAAGTTGTTTGGGAATCAGTGATGGATTGGGCAATAGGGAATGAAAAATGGAAGTGCTAAAAATAGAAGTTCTATTTTTAGTAGTTCAAGTTGGATTCCTATTTTTAGACAGTCCCTGGTCTAAAATAGGAAGTAAAATTAAAATTTGGTCTTACCAGCAGTTTGAATATTAATTAATTAATTCTCCATGAGTTAATCAGTTAAGGAAAATCAAACTTGAAGTCTTTGTGAGAACATGCAATAATTTCTCCATTGATTGGGGAATGTGTCCTTGATTTGATCCATTGATTGAGGAATTAAAGATGAGTTCTATATTGAGAGGATTAGTTGACTTAGTTTAACTTAGTCAAGTTTAGTTATATTAATTTAACAACTTGTTAAATTAATGAGATACAGTTTGTTGATGCTTGCATGCATGTGACAAATGTTATTTTCAGATAACCGAGTATTCTCTCATGGATAACTGATGAATGGTAGTGCAGACAGAGACCCAGTTGAGATCAGATGAGGGACAATGTACTATCATATGCTAGGATGTTCCTAGTGAATATTTCTTGCATGAGGAAGGAATCTTCTTCCTTCTATGACTGCGTAGTTGGACCTAAGGTGATAGCAGGTATGATTTGGGCCAATTCACATATGTTATGTAATTGGATCCCAATCAAAATTGTGTAAGGAAATAGGGGGTTGGAGGACTTGTGGAGCCTATATATACAGGCCTAAATAGTCCATGAGATACATCATCAGAGTATAGAGAGAGCAGGATAGCTTTTGAGCTGATTCATTTTGTATGTTGTTGAGGATTTCCACTTGATTGATAATATAGAGATGGGGTTTTAGGCTGGTGCTTTCCCCAAGTTATATCTTCTGTGTTATGTTTGATTACTTCTTATTCTCAGTTATATCTGTTCATGCTTGATGTTGCTCATGTTCAATTAAGCTTCCGCTAAGTTTATGGTAAATGTAGATCTAGTATTATGCTTTAGTACATTGCATATATCAGTTGGATCTTCAGATGAAATTTATACATGATATCAGTGAGCTAGCTGATTTGTAGAGAAAATTCTACATGGTATCGGAGCACAGGTGATCAGGGAAGAATAGTATACAAGAAGGGAGAAGTTGAAGTTTGTGGTTTCTGAATATTGAATTGAGTTCTTATCACATCTATTTCATCGATGGTGTTCTATGGTTTGAGACTCGAATATGCCCTTGATGGCAGTTCGAATTATATAGCCTGGAAGGATCACATGGAGGCAGTATTGGAAGAGAATGGCCTTAAGGACTTCATTGATAAAGAAGTCCAGAAGACAACTGATGCTACTTAACTGGCGGAATGGAAGAAGTGTGTGTCTAGAGCTAGGAGAATCCTCTTGGAGGGAGTTCGAGATCACATTGTCTCGAGCCTCCATGGGAAGGAAAATCCATTTTCGATGTGGAAAACATTGAAAGATATTTATTAGAATAACAGTGATCAGAGGAAGTTGGCACTGAAGGACAAACTTTGAAAGATCAAGTGTGAAAGTGGGGACATGATCTCTATGTATCTGAACAAACTCACCTAATGCAGGGATGAGCTTGCAAGTGTAGGGGTCATGACATTTGATGATGACATGGTAAGTCTAGCACTCCTTGGCCTTCCTAAGAGCTGGCACAACTACCAGGACTTAGTTAATGGAAGGGAGAAACTGCCAGATTGGGAATGACTATGGTTGGATTTGATGTAGGGGGAGATCAGACGAAGCACCAGAGACGGTTCTTCATCCATGGAGGATGAAGAGAACTGTGCCTTAGCGAGTAAGGTGAAGAAGGTGAAGGAGAAGGTTCCTCTTTCCGAATCCAGTTCTTCCCATGGTGGGAAGAAGGTTGACAAATTGAAAGTGTGATGCTTTTGTTGTCATGAGGTGGGCCATTTTGTTACAAATTGTCCACAGAGGAAATCCAAGAAGGGATCCGGGGAAGGATCTGAAGGTGAGGCACTTGCTTCATAGTTTGAGTTGGATTTCACACTCTTCACATGCATGGTTTCATCCATGGTGGGAAGTGGTTGGTTTCTGGACAGTGGAGCTTCTTTGCACATGACTGAAAACAAGAGTTTTTTCAGTAATTTGGAGGAGAAAGATCTCCAGATACTCATAGTGATGGGTAATGATGAAAAGTATAGTGTCTCAGGTGTAGGCATGGTTATTTTTCAGAGGGAGCATGGAGCTCACCTTACCTTGACTGATGTTAAATATGTACGAGGACTGAAGAGAAACTTGGTGTCGATTGTGATGCTGGAAGATAAAGGCTATGATGTAGTCTTTAGTAAGGGAAAGGTTTTCCTTGGACACATCATCACTAGACAGGTGAAGCAGATCGGTTCACTGATCAAGAACCTGTATGCTCTTGAGGTTCAAGATGCATACAAAGCCTTGAGTAGCAAGGAAACTGATGGAGACTTGGTGGTTGAGAGGGACGGTATATTACCTCACAACATGCAGTGCCAGAAGAAGTCTCAGACGATTGTGGAAGAGCCACGATTTGTGCAGCAACTTCTGGAGGATGTGGAGTAGCCACAATAGGGGAGGCTGAGTGGAGATCGAGTAGAGACATCTACTCATGCAGATACCTCCAGTAGGGGGAAACTTCGAGCTAAGTGGGCGGAGGGATCACATGCAGCCATACCTCCAAGTAGGAGGTGGGGCGATGTAGGGTGATCGTCCCAAGGAGGAGGGGCATGATCCTTGAGGTACCCAACCTCTTGGATGAGACCTTGCTTTTGGAGCCTCGATGTGGAGTAGTAGGAACTGACTGATTGAGTAGAGACAAATGTTGATGGAGCAACAGAGAGAGCGAAAGTGCATGGAATCCCAGGACAGCGCAAAGAATACAGGCTACAACAATGCAAGAGGCACAAGTGTGTTTCACAGTGCAGGGTAGCACAGAGAAGGGTGCAATGGTGCGAGTTGCATGGAGATGTTGTAGTAGTGGAGAGGTCAGAGAGGGATCACTTGTCAGCAGTAGGTAGAGCTTCAACATTAGAGTATGTTTCTAGCCCAACAAAGAGGTCAGTTGGGAGGATTTTTTGTTCCGAGAGTTGCTGGAGCAACCACACTTGGTAGATGTGTTGCATGCAGAACATTCCAGAGGTACAGGATCAGGTTCGAGAGGAAGCCTTTCTTGTTGAGAGGAAGTGTAAAAAATTGGCAACAAGAAATTGCTAAAAATAGAAGTGCTAAAAATAGCGCTGCTAAAAATAACAGTTTGGGCATTACTGCTGGATTGGGCAACAGGGAATGAAAAATGGAAGTGCTAAATAAGAAGTCTTATTTTTAGCAGTTCAACTTGGATTCATATTTTTAGATAGTCCCTGGTCTAAAATAGGAAGTTAAATTCAAATTTGGTCTTACCAGCAATTTTAATATTAATTAATTAATTCTCCATGAGTTAATTAGTTAAGGAAAATCAAACTTGAAGTCTTTGTGAGAACATGCAATAATTTCTCCACTGATTGGGGAATGTGTCCTTGATTTGCTCCACTGATTGAGGAATTAAGGATGATTTCTATATTAAGAGGATCAGCTGACTTAGTTTAACTTAGTCAAGTTCAATTGATTAATTTAACAAGTTATTAAATTAATGAGATACAATTTTTTGATGCTTGCATGCATGTGACAACTGTTATCTCCAGATAACTGAGTATTCTCTCATGGATAACTGATGCATGGTAGTTCAGATAGAGACCCAGTTGATAACAGATGAGGGACAATGTACTACTAGATGATAGGATATTCCTAGTGAATATTCCTTACATGAGGAAGGAATCTTCTTCCTTCTATGACTGTGTAGTTGGACCTGAGGTGACAACAGGTATGATTTGGGCCAATTGACACATGTTACGTAATTGGACCCCAATCAAAATTGCGCAAGGAAATAGGGGCTTGGAGGACTTGTGGAGCTTATATATACAGGCCTAGATAGTCCATGAGCTACATCATCAGAGTATAGAGAGAGCAGGATAGCTTTTGAGCTGATTCTTTTTGTATGTTGTTGAGGATTTCCACTTGATTGATAATACAGAGATGGGGTTTTAGGCTAGTGCTTTCCTCATGTTATATCTTCTGTGCTATGGTTTATTACTTCTCATTCTCAGTTATATCTGTTCATGCTTGATGTTGCTCATGTTTAATTAAGCTTCCACTAAGTTTATGGTAAATGCAGATCTAGAATTATGCTTTAGTACATTTCATATATCAGTTGGATCTTCAAGTGAAATTTCTACATGATATCAGTGAGCTAGCTGATTTGTAGAGAAAATTCTACAAACACGAAGTATGTAACTTCACCCCAGGGATAAGCTAGTGACTTACGATCATATCCCCTTCTGTTTTGAATTTTTGTTTCCCTGGCTTGTAAAAATACTTCTAAGAACTTCGACAAGGGAGCCTACTACGAAAACCACTTCTGCCCTTCCTGTGGAAGTCCACTGATGGCCGAGATGGCTTCCTCTGTGACAAAGATATTGAGACCGTGAAATTGGAATGATCTTATTCCAAGTTCAACGCTAATTCAGCTGTAACAGTCTTGTCAAAGCTCTGTAATCTCTCAAACTATCTATCCCGACCTGAATTAACAAAGTCCTGCCATACACCTGTGTTACTGCAGAGCAAAATTGTGCTCTCTGGTTCATGTCTCACAACTGCTCCACCCATTCTAATGTAGCTCAGTCGCAACACTTTGGAGTAGAAGAAAAATTGTTAGGAGGGAGAATCAATAGGTATATTTTGTAGAAAGGCATAGGAAATAGTAATAGTGTGGTGTAATAATGGGAATTTTTAGAAAGATGGGAGAAATTGATGATGGGTTATGGAAATAATGGTGAGCCATTATGGTAATTACTATGTAGGCTTCGAAGGTACTGGTTCATTAATATCCAGTATCTATTGATAAGTGTGTAGAGTAAGGTGAGGATAATGGAGTGGATGTATTGGCACAAGCTTTTATGATAACATCGGCAGTCATTGTTGAAATTGATTATGCCATCGTTTCTAAATATAGTTGTACCTCCCCCCAACTGAAAAATAATTGTCTGTGGTCACTTCAAGTCATGTCAAAAGAATTACTAATCAAAGACGCTAAGTCTGCTCATGGACATACCTGGTACTTACGTGGTGGAGTGACGGCTTCAGAGGAGTAAGCACATTGATCGTGTAATGGCATCAGGGGAGTAACAACATCAGGTACTTAGAAAATTTTTCACCACGTAGTAGCAACACCAGAGGAGTAACTGCATCATAGGAGTAACAACATCGAAGGAGTAACAACATCGGAGGAGTAACAACATCGAAGGAGTAACAACACCGGGTACTTAGAAAAAAAAATTCACGACGAAGTAGCAGCACCAGAGGAGTAACAACGTCAGAGGAGTAACAACGCTGAAGGAGTAACAACACTAGGTACTTAGAAAAAATTTTCACCATGGAGTAGCATCACCAGAGGAGTAACAACATCGGAGGAGTAACACCACTAAAGGAGTAACAACATCAGATACCTAGAAAAGAAATTCACCATGGAGTAGCAGCACCGGAGGAGTAACAACACCGAAGTAGTGACAACAACAGGTACCTAGAAAATTTTTCTTGCCCCCGTAGGATATAAGCACCAGTGGGTAGTACCTCTAGGAAGGAAATTGAGTGGTACACACACACACACACACACACACACACACACACACACACACACACACACACACACACATATATATATATATATATATATATATATATATATATCTATGTATGTATGTATGTATGTATGTATGTATGTATGTATGTAACCTTCAAACCATATTTATCAAAGAGATGTTCGATGAAGGCATATTTATATGCTAGACAATGATACAGTCTGAGACGATGTCCATTTACAATAAAAGAAGCATGTGTATCATCGATAATGACAAGTCTAACAGTTCCATTATCAAATACCTCATCAATTTCATAAGGCCCCATCCAATGAGAGAAAAGCTTCCCCTTAAAGTCTTTAAAATGAGAATCATATAGTAATCCCCAATCTCCTTTATGAAACACCTTATTATTAATAAATTTATCATGTCATTTTTTCTTCTGCTGCTGAATCGCAATATTCTCTAGACAACCATTAAATGAATTTCATCTAGTTCATTTAGCTATTCCACCCGGTTTTTCTGGGTTTCTGAAAGGTCGAATCCTACTTCAAGGGTTGTCCTAAGTGTATTGATCTCAAATTATATTGGAAACAATGGAGATTTACCATAGAAAAGCTCAAACAGTGAAAATCATGTTGCATCCCACCATGATGTTGTGTACGCCCAAAGAGCTTCACAAAGTTTTTCAGCCCAATCTCGGCGACGTTTTGCCAAAGTGTTTGTGAGGATGTTTTCTAATACCTTGTTCGTGCTTTCCACTTGACCATTCGCCTGAGGATGGTATGGAGATGTTATTATATGCTTGATCCCATAATTTTTCATAAGCCTTGATATCATATGTGATTAAATTTCCCTCCCACATTTGAAACTATCTCTCTAGGGGTGCCATATCGAGCAAACATATCTTCAAACAAAATTTCCAAGACAACCTGTTCTGTGGATTTTGCCACACCCTTGGCCTCAACCCACTTTGTCAGAGAATCCGTGCCTACTAAAATATGAACTTTCTAATGTGAACATGGATTAAATGGGCCAATGAAATCGATAACCCATTTCTCAAAAGGTTCGAGGACTACTTGAGGTTGTAACGTCATTTCATCTGATCAACTAGGCTGACCCATCTAATGGTAGCTATCACATCTTCGGACATAATATCTCACATCCCAGAAGATGGAGGGCCAATAATATCCCATCTGTAACACCTTGTGTTCGGTACGTTTGTCTACAAAATGTCCCCCATAGGGGCCGTCATGATGAGCCTTCAGTACATCGTAGATGTCATCTTCTGCTACACAACATCAGATCTGCTAGTTGATTACTATATGAAACATATATCTTGTTATCCATGAATAACGGGTACTATGACGAATGATCTTCTGTTGTTCCCTGTATGACAAATGCTGAGGTACCTTCCCTGTAGCAAGATAATTAACAATATCTGTATACGGTGGAGTATGAGTAGAAATTGCAAAAATATATTCATCCAAAAAACTATCTTCTATGGGTGTATCTTCATCATTAGTATCTAATCTAGACAGGAAGTCGGCAACTACACTATTCTTTCCTGGTTTATCTATGACGGTAATGTAAAATTCTTCAAGTAATAACAACCACCTTGTGACATGTCTAGGGGTTATAGGTTTATTCAACAAGTCCCTGATTACTGTGTGATCAGTATGCACAAAAGTAGGATATCTTTTAAGGTAATGCCGAAATTTATTACCAACATAAATAAAAACCAAGAACTCCTTTTTTGTTTCCGTATAGTTTAATTCAGTAGGTGTCAAATTCTTGTTGACATAGTATACCGCATATAGATTCTTATCCTCTTGGTGTCCCAAAACTACCCCTATTGTTGTTTTAGAGGCATTAGTTTGGATGTGAAACATGAGTTCCCAATTAGGACCTTGTAAGATCGGAGCTTGGTAGATTAGTTGCTTGATTTTCGCAAAAGCCTCTTCACACTCATCTGTCCACAAAAATTCTGCATCTTTAGTTAACAACTGAAAAAGTGGAAATGCTATTCTAGAAAATTTTCTATAAAACATATATAATAGCTAGCACAGCTAATAAAATTGCGTACTTGCATCGGTGTCTTTGGTACAGGAAAATGCAATATTACCTCTTGCTTGGCCGGATCAACTTGAATTCCAGCAGCTGAAAGCAAGTGTCCCAACACTATGCCCTCTTCTCTCATCATATGACACTTAATTATACTTAGGGAAACATGCATTTGTATGCATACTTTAAGAACCTTCTCCATGTTTACCAACCCTTCCTCAAATGATCTCCCATATGGTGTAAAATCATCCATATAAATCTCGACACTATCATCGACTAGATTAGAGAAAATCCCTAATATTTCCCTCTAGAAGGTAGAAAGTGCATTACAAAGACAAAATGGGAGAACTGGGTATGTGAAAGTCCCCAAAGGGAATCTAAAAGTGGTTGTATCTTGATCCACAGGAGCTATTCAGATTTGATTATACCCACTAAACCCATCCAAGAAGGAAAAAAATTCTCCTCAGCTAAGGTATCAAGGACTTGGTCAATGAAGGGTAGGGGAAATGATCTTTCAAGGTTTGTTTGTTCAACTCCCTATAGTCCACACAAATCCACCACTTACCATTCTTTTTAAGAACAATAACTAGTAGGGACACCCATTCACTATCCAAGATAGAGTAAATAAATCCTACATCGAGTAACTTCTGAAGTTCGTCTTTGAAAATGTTTTTTAGGGCAGGGTTCATCGTTCTCTAGGGCTGTATCACAGGCCAAAAATCTTCTTTAAGCTATATATGATGAGTGCATAAATCAATAAGGATACTCTTCATATTTGTATAGTCCCATGTGAATGCTCCCTAATGTTCATGAAGATCTTTTAGGAGTTGTTCGATCTCGGATGGTGAAAGATTCGGGCTAATATTCAATGTCTTCCCTAGATCAATTTCTATAGGGATACTGTCACAAGGTGCAACTATAGGAATATCTTCATCTTCAATTCCCAATTGAATAGTTTCTTGTGTTTCACATCTCATAATGGATTCTAAAAATTGACAAGGTGTATCAGAAACGACATGGGGGCTACTGATAAAACTATTAATAGTATCATCTTTCATTTCATTTTTAAAACAGAGGGCTTGACTAATAGTAAGGATTGGTCTGGTTTCCTCACTTTCAGCTTTAGATCCTTCTAAAGGTAGGGAATTTTGTTTAAATGTTGCCTTACCTGATGAACTTGGTTCTGTAGGGGGTAAAGAATAAGGTTCTTTGTATTTTCCCCATTAGATATCACCATATTTCCTGACTGGCATCCGATATAGGTGTCTGTAGTTGCAAGCCAAGGTTTTCCTAAAATCAGAGGGTGGCCACCAGCTGGGGATTATGTATGTAATACCAGAAGATCAACGACAAAACTCCATGAGTCTATTGAAATGGTTATGTCTTCCAATTTTCCTATTGGTCTTACTATAGATCTGTCTGTTAATTCCAAGACAATAGGAGTTGGTTTTAGATTTCGTAGACCTAATGTGAGAATAGTCTTAGATGTGATAACATTAATTGTAGCCCCCAAATCAACCAGCACATTTGGGATGTCAACCTCATTAATCTTCATTGTCAGAATTTGGTTTCCTGGATCTCCATATTTCACAAGTACATATTTTCCCAACATAATGTTTGATAGCTTCCCCATAACATGAATGGTAAGCGGATATTTTTTTTTCTTTCCAGGTTTCTTGGAACAATATTCTATAAATTTATTAGCATAAATAGGCACATCCTTCATAGATTAGAGTAAGGGAATTTTGACAAACAGGTTTTGCAGTTCCCCTAAATGGTCAAATTCTCGTTGAGGATTATGTTTACACAGGGCTAATCTCTCAGGATAAGGTGGATCAGTTGGGCAGCCCTGAGTAGAACTCGAATGAGGAGGGGGATGTTTGAAAGAATTTTGATTTGACTCATTCCCAACTACTTGGGATTCTGGTTCTGGATCTTCATCACCAATATGTTCAACGATAATCGGTGAAGTCTGAGCATTCACTACTCGACTAGATCGCAGATTTATCTCATTACATTCTGCGGTAGAAATGCTATATGAAGGAAGGTTGAGAGTGCCAGTCTGCTGAATGCCCTTAATACTAGGATTTGGATTAGGTTGGATAGGTAGTTGAGGATGAGGAGGGGTACTGGAGGGAATATTGGAAGTCAACTATAACTGTTGTTGTTGCATAGGTTGAGGGAATTGACTAGGAGGAGGGGAAGGCCCTCGCCAATTCTAAGACCATGAAGGGTTTGAAATAGACTGAGGGAACCAAGACAGCCAAGGCATATATTGATCAAATTAACGCCACGATTATGAAAAAGGTATTGACTGAGGGACCATATTTAAATTTCTAAAATATTGAGAAAGGTCTTGAGACATACCTTGATTCGGGCTTTGTGGTCGTGGTTGCCTTGGTTTCTTGGAACCCATAATGCATAGTTTCTTTACTCCTTCATTTGTTCCCTGGAATACTGCCTTCAACCCAGGAAGAGATGGATATGAACTGGTGGAGTGAGCTTGTTCACGTATTGCACAGGTCTCCACAGTATTTAATGGACATTCCTTTAAAGGATGTTTCTTCCTCCACAGAGGGCAGAAGATGGCCATGGTCCTTTCTAACTCCATTTTCTTTTTGTTTTCTTGTAACCTGTTCATCTAATAGGAAAGTGTACTCAGGATGTTGGTCTTCAAGTTTTCCAGCAAATTGTTGATTTCTTCATTTGTAATTCCTCCTTTGGAGTTTTGGAAGTCTGAATCCCTTGCTTATTCCTTGCAGCCCCTCGTGAACACTGAATGCATAACTCACAGATAGAGTCAAAATCCTCCTTAGATATATCACCATTTCCCACTATATTTAAAATCTCTAGAGTGTCCTCACTTAGGGCTAGGAGAAAAATAATCCTTAAGATATCCTTATCCAGTTTGCTATGGTCAAATCTTTGTAGGGAATATTAAAAACATTCCACACAATCTTCCATATTCTCATCCTCCTTCTGCATAAATTTAAAAGTTTATTCCTTTATATCCCAGGATTTACAATAATCCTGGTACTTCTCTAAAAAAATATTTCTTTATCTCATCCCATGAGGAGATAGATTTTCCACCCAAACCCATAAACCATTGCAAAGCTGTCCCTTTTAGAGTAGAAGGAAATATTTTTAATTTCTGAGCATAAACTACATAGTTGTATCACATACAAACAATATCGAATTTAAATAGAAATGTGTTTGGATCTTATGAGGAAATCCCATGGAAGTTAGGTAAAGTGGTTAGTGGAATCGTCTTCATCGTTGCATCGCCTCTAATGTCCCCAACTGGGAATTCAATAGAGAAGGTTGGATGTGCCATGAATATTTTCCAATAGTCACTCAAAATTTCAACAGGTTCTTGTTGTATAACAACTCATGGGTGCAGTGGGTTAACAGCACTTCCATGATCATGCAGTGGAGAAAATCCTTGAAAGTTTCCTTCTATAGGTGCACTTGGATTGATTTCTTTTTCTAACCCTCTCCTTGCTACTTCCTCTTCTTCTGTTGTTGAAAGGTGTACTTCTGTTTTCTCTAATGCCTTTCTCTCTACTTCCTCTCCTTGAGTCGTTGAAAGGGGTGTCCTCACTCCTGAGGGTAGTATTGGTTGTTCAATGGTCTGCCCCTCAGACTGGGTGTGAGTCCTCACCATAACAGTGACTCATGAAGTTGCTTTAGCTTTAGCTTTCATGATGATTTCCTCAATGTAGGTGTTCCTACCTAAATCCTTCCTTATTTTCTTGGGGGGTCCTCCTCTACCCCTTTTATTTGGAAATTTATTCATGCAATTAAAACATTAAAATTTCTCACATCTCAGGGCCTGGAGCAGGGTAAAAGAGATTTCCTCCCCAGGGCAAGATAATGGCTTGGAACAGAAAAGAAAACAAAAGAAAAAGTAAAGAAAACCATAATCTCGGGGCCTAAAGCAAGGTAAGAAAACTTCCTTCCCTAGGGTGAGAGAGTGATTCTTAAGAGAAGAAAAACAAACCAATCAAGAAAATTCTAGATGCCCTGGAGCAGGGTAAGAAAACTTCCCTCCTTAGGATGAGAGAAAGGATTTAAGAGAAAAGAAAAAGGAAAAAAAATAAGAAAAGAAATATTAAGCTCAAGGCTTGAAGTAAGGTAAGAAAACTTCCTTCCCTAGGGTGAGAGAATGACCACTATGCAATCAATTGAAAGAAAGACAGAAAAGCCAAAAATAATAAAGCTCAAAACCTAGAGTATGTAGAAATTTTGAATAATATGACACTTATTCACAGAGATTATCCCGATTATACACTATTTTCCGAATGCATGCATAATACATAACCTCCTCTACTATTGATCATCAATTGGCAGTATTCAGAAACAATCGCATGCACACATTGAAGCATCAATCACACATACCAACACAGTATATCACGGGGAAAGCATACAACTGAAAACCCCCAACTATCTGTATATTATATTGATTGAGAAAATGTAACAATACATAGTACAATACTCCCCACAAGTACTAAGTACTATCTCCACCTGTTACACACAAACTAGCTCAGATTCGAATCAATCACAAGTTCAAATCTCCTCTGCTGCTTGCCTGCCTCCACTGCGCAATCCTGCATGAGAATAATGATGAATGGTTGAGGCAAACTCATATTTCCTTGGCTGAACCACGAAATCCTCATTGAAATTACTCAATCCCATTGATTGTGCAAGATCTCATGCACAACTATAGTCACAACTGATAGCAATCTCAACCTCTAACACCTGTCTCCATTGAACTGTCCATGCACTGAGTTAACTGATGTATTCTTTAGTTGCTTTATGAGTTAATAATTAGTGAATTAATTAACAATTAATTCACATCACTCATCACTAGTTTATTCTGCAGTTAGACTAAATACAACTAGTTTAACCAAGTCAAACTGAACACAACTCCATCAACTCCATAATCAACTCCACCAAAATCAACCACATGAGTTCTAACTGAAGTCCTGGATGCAATAGCTCAACTGGCCCATAAGAAAAGCGTATTTCCTTCTCACGGCTGCATGTGCCACATCTGTAGCTCAAACTGAAGTGCTCCAAGAGGATAAGATAATGTTTATAGTCCAAATATTAATATGAGCTAATAATATTCAACTGTTCTATTTTTAGCCTGGCAGTCTAAAAATAGAAACTGCCCATATGTCTAAAATAGAAGTCCATCTATTTTTACCAACATGACCAATCATCCACAAATAGCATCCTGCAACTCATAGACCATGATCCATATGTCTAAAAATAGACTTTGTGCCAAAAATAGCCTGCAGGCCCACTTAGTGAAGGCGACTCCTTTCCACTGAGCTCCATCATCTTGTTGCATTTTCAACACTCCCTCTCAACAAGATATGGATTATCTGTAACCCCTATCCTGCAACTCTGGAATGTTCTGCATGCAACACATTTGCCCGGTCCACTTGCTCCAACAACACTTGGAACAAAAACACTCCCAACTGACCACTCTGTTGGGCTAGGAACATACTATGATGCTAAAGCTCTACCTACTACTGACAAGTGCTCCCTCTCTGACATCTGAACTACTACAACGTCTCCATGCATCTCGCACCATTGCACACTTCTCTGTGCCACCTAGCACTGTGCAAAACACTTGTGCCTCTCACATTGCTGCAGCTTGCTAGCTATGTGCTGTCTTGGGATTCCCTACACTATCACTCTCTCTACTGCTCCATCTGCATCCGTCTCTACCCAATCAGTCAGTTCCTACTACTCCACATCGGGGTTCCCGTAGCAAGGTCTCATCCAAGAGGTTGGGTACCTCAATGATCCTTCCCCTCCTCCTTGGGACGATCAATCCACATCACCCCACCTCCTACTTGGAGGTATGGCTGCATGCAATCCCTCTACCCAACTGGCTCAAATTTTCCCCCTACTGGAGGTCTCTGCATGAGTATATGTCTCTACTCGATCTCCTCTCAGCTTCCCTTGTTGTGGCTACTCCACAACCTCCTGAAGCTGCTGCACCAATCGTGGCTCCTCCACAATTGTCTGAGACTTCTTCTGGCTCTGCATGTTGAAAGGTAATATATGCTCCCTCTCAACCACCAAGTCTCCATCATTTTCCTCACTTCTCAAGGCTTTGCATGCATCTTTAACCTCAAGAGCATACAAGTTCTTGACCCGTGAACCAATCTGCTTCACCTGTCTAGTGATGATGTGTCTAAGGAAAACCTTTCCCTTACTGAAGACTACATCATAGCCTTTGCCTTCCAGCATCACGATCAACACCAAGTTTCTCTTAAGTCCTGGTACATACTTGACATCGGTCAAGGCAAGGCGAGCTCCATGCTCCCTCTAAAAAATAACCGTGCCTACACCCGAGACACTATACTTCTCATCATTACCCATCGCTATGAGTATCTGGAGATCTTTCTCCTCCAAAGTACTGAACAAAATTTTGTCACCGGTCATGTGGAAAGAAGCTTCACTGTCAAGAAACCAACCACTTCCTGCCATGGAAGAAACCATGCATGCGAAGAGTGTGAAGTCCAAATCAAACAGTGAAGCAAGTGCCTCACCTTCAGATCCTTCCCCGGATCCCTTGTTGGATTTCTTCTTTGGGCAATTAGTAGCATAAGGGCCCAACTCATGACAATGAAAGCATCTCACCTTCAACTTGTCAACCTTCTTCCCATCATTGGGAGAACTGAATTTGGAAAGAGAACCCTTCTCCTTCCCCTTCTTCACCTTACTCGCTAAGGCACAGTTCTCCTCATCATGCATGGATGAAGAACGTCTCTGGTGCTCCGTCTGATCTCCTCTTGCACAAGATCCAACCAAAGTCTCTCCCATCTTGGAAATTTCTCCCGACCATTGACAGAGTCCTGATAGGAATGCCAACTCTTCAGAAGACCAAGGAGAGCCAAGCTCACCAAGTCCTCATCATCGATAGTCACCCCCACACTTCCCAGCTCATCCTGGCATTGGGTGAACTTCGTGAGATACCTAGGCATACTGTCTCCATTCTCACACTCAATGTTTCTGAGTTTATCCTTGAGCCAACTTCCTCTGGTCGCTCTTGCTTTGGAATAGATCTATAAACTCTTTCCACATCAAGTATGGAGAAGCCTTTCCATGCAGGTTGGACACAATGTGATCCTTCATGCCCTCCAACAGAATCCTTTGACATTTTGCTGTCTTCTTTTGCCAAGCCACAGCTTCAACAACATCAGTAGGCTTTGGCACCTCAGCCTCTATGAAATCCTTCAGCCCATTATCATCTAACACCGCCTCCATCTTGTCTTTCCATGCAATATAATTTGAGCTGCCCTCAAGAGCATACTCCAATCGCAATCCGTTGAAAGACATTTTAACTTTGACACCAAGAAAACACTGCTGCAAATTTGAATTCCACTAGCTCAAAACTCAACCGCCTCTGATCTAAAATTCGTGAGAACAAAGTATTTCTTGTACAGAGATTGACTGTATGGGATTTTACCAGATATCTCACCTTCCAAAGGAAGGATGAATCCAGATGCTACCTGGCCCGATTACAGACTCTGCCTGAAGAAATAAAATGTAAACACTTTCTGAATAATAGATCTGATGATCAACTACTCTGATATCATGTAGAAATTTTGAATAATATGACACTTATTCACAGAGATTATCCCAATTATACACTATTTGCGGAATGCATGCATAATACATAACCTCCTCTACTATTGATCATCAATTTGCAGTATTCAGAAACAATCGCATGCACACATTGAAGCATCAATCACACATATCAACAATTATATCATGGGGAAACAATACAGCTGAAAACCACCAACTATTTGTATATTATATTGATTGAGAACATGTAACAATACATAGTACAATACTCATCACAAGTACTCAGTACTATCTCCACCTGTTACACACAAACTAGCTCAGATCTGAATCAATCACAGGTTCAAATCTCCTCCGCTGCTTGCCTGCCTCCACTGCGCAATCCTGCATGAGAATAATGATGAATGGCTAAAGCAAACTCGTATTTCCTTGGCTGAACCACGCAATCCTCATTGGCATTACTCAATCCCATTGATTGTGCAAGATCTCATGCACAATTATAGTCACAACTGATAGCAATCTCAACCTCTAACACCTGTCTCCACTGAACTGTCCATGCACTGAGTTAACTGATGTATTCTTTAGTTGCTTTATGAGTTAATAATTAGTGAACTAATTAAAAATTAATTCACATCACTCATCACTAGTGTATTATGTAGTTAGACCAAATACAACTAGTTTAACCAAGTCAAACTGAACACAACTCCATCAACTCCACAATCAACTCCACCAAACTCAACCACATGAGTTCTAACTGAAGTATTGCATGCAATAGCTCAACTGACCCATAAGAAAAGCGTATTTTCTTCTGAAAGATGCATGTGCCACATATGTAGCTCAAACTGAAGTGCTCCAAGAGGATAAGATAATGTTTATGGTCCAAATATTATTCTGATCTAATAATATTCGACTATTATATTTTTAGCCTCGCAGTCTAAAAATAGAAACCGCCCATATGTATAAAAATAGAAGTCCATCTATTTTTACCAACATCACCAATCATCCACAAATAGCATCCTGTAACTCATATACCATGATCCATATGTCTAAAAATAGACTTTGCGCCAAAAATAGCCCACGGGCCCACTTAGTGAAGGCGACTCCTTTCCACTAAGCTCCGTCATCTTGTTGCATTTTCAACAGAGTAGAGTAAGAAAACTTCTCTCCCCAGGACACGAGATTGATCCAGTTACCAATGCCGACTGTGATTTTGCACCTTTGATAGCCTCCCCGGCAAAGGCTCCAAAATGTTGGTGTCCAAGTGTGAATGATACTATTCAACCCATTGCTACATTACTTATCAATCTGGGATCTACTGGTTATTGCAAGGCTAATGCACAATGTATATGCAGGAACAATTGTACAACCCAGAATTGGTCAAGGATTCATTGTCAAACAATAAACAATTGTAACAATAAATGGAAATGATGGAAATAATTAACTATAACAACAATTAAAAATGACAGCAACAATGAATTCTACCATCAATTTAATTCACAACATTTACATCAAACCATCATAGCAAGAAGAAGAATACATACATAAAAGAAAACTAAGCACACACTATCTCAGCAGCACCTTATCAGGAGAGTGGGCCCAACTCCCTGATCAGGGTTGTGATAAGCTCACGAATTCAGAAAAAGATCAGAAAGTTCTAAATTTCATTAAGATAAAAGTCACTGTTACAAAGCTCATCCTTCTTGTATTCCAACCCCCTGTTTCAAACTCTCTATCCTCTCTTATACAAAAATAGTTCCTGAGATTAAGGTAATTGTTTCTTACGATTACATAATGGTCGTAATAAGCCAAAAATGAACACAAAAGATAGAAAGAGTAAGTTTGGATCAGTTCCACCATTACCGCTGCAGTTCAATAATAGCTCTGCCAGCTCGATGATTAAACTTAGCCATTTGACTTTGAGATCTACACATAAGATAATGTTTAGCAAGCTCTTTTGGTCATAATCACCTAGACTATGCTTCAATGGTTAATCAATTCATAAAGACATGATTAGAGTTATACCTGCGCAATTTAGGATATGAAATAACTTAGTTAGGAGTGCAAATGTGAAGGAAAATAAGATAAAAAGGAAAGTAAAAACATGAAAGTTTAGTCCCCAATAGTGGCCACAAGAGAAGATAAAGGAAATCATCCAGAGACTGAAGGATGGGTGCACAAGGCTATCAAAAAAGAAGTTGTATTTGATCTCAATAGGGCTAAAGAAACTTTCATAGAAGCTAAGAAGAACCTTGGTGAGGCTTCTACGTCGGGGAGACAGTAAAAACCGGTTGGAAACGGTGAAGTGTAGGGCGTGGATCCCTCACTATTAGCTACTTTTCCAAAAAATTGTATGAATTTGTTGAGGGATAAGAAGGCAATGGAATGGATCTAGGTGTTGATCAACAATTGTATGGAAAAATTAATATTCCTTCAGAACAATGCGCTATGAGGAAACTTGGTTAACATAAGAAGAAAACAGGGAGCGAAATGAGGCTGATTGCGCAGATTGGAGAGTATGAAATGGATCAAGTCATCTTGGATCTCGGATATGATGTGAATGTACTTCCTAAGAATACCTAGGAAAGGATGGGGAGACCTATGCTATAATGGTCTCAAATATAGCTACGCATTACCAATCAGTAGAAAATCATTCTGATGGGGCACTTATATGGAGCAAGAGCCCTAGCCAATTTTCAAGTAATTGAAATAGTGGATGACAACAATCCTTACTCTGCATTACTAGGATTTTATTGGGCCTTTGACATGGATGCAGTAATTAATCTGAAGAAGGGAAGAATGACATTTAAAAAGAAAGTGCTTAGGGTTATCGTGCCACTAGACCCCGCTGAAGGAGTGCATTATACTCAACCGGTCTGCGGCTATGTGGAGGACGATGACTTGGATCAAATATACAATATTACTACAAGTGACAAAGAGTGTATCAATCCTACTACGGATGGGTGGATTGCATGGGATCAGATAGCTCCTGTACCTCAGATTCAGATGAAGAGCTCCACCACTAGAAGAATAGATTGCATGAAGTTTCCACGCTACATTGCAATATGATGACAAAATCTCTGTGGTGCGTATCCGTGGAGGTTAGAAATCTTCTGCACTATGATGGCTTAGATGATTTTAGTTTGTTTTTGGATAAGTTTGAAAGGAGTTGCCAGAAGAACATCATTTACAATCACTATAGTTGGCACTACATTCTACGCTTGCCTATTGATGGGGCACGCATAAGGATAGCTTTGATGACTGGAAAGAATACAAGTGAATGATGAAGATAATATTTGGATATGCTAATACCTGTATGACTGAAAAATAAAATGGAAAGGATGATCCACATGAACACTTGGCGTAGTGGACTAAAGCTTAGGGAGAAGAGCCATAACCGGAATGGCTGCATATCTTTTGTCGCACCTTAGATACTATCCCAATGAATTAGTACTTGGAAATGAAGCTACGCCATGGGATGACCGAATGGGACATCTCGAGGGAGATTTTCTTATTAACCTTCAACTTTGAGGATGGATTTGAGTGCATTGACGAATTGCTATAGGAAATTAAAGCTGCTATCTTTTGAACGTCTAAAGAGCCAGTAGAATGGGTTCAACTGGATTGGAGTACCCAAATGCGCCATGTGTTGGAATGCTACAATGTGACTACAAAAGAAAGAAAAGAAGATTCACAAAAAATTAACATTTCGAAGACCGAAGGATAGTGTGACATTGAAGGTCCTAAAGCAGTCAACCCTAATATATTAGAACCTTTAAAGACCAGGCAAGTAAACATTAGGTACAACATGTAGCCTAAGTTTGAATAGATAGTTGAATATTGGGATGAAGATATAGTTGATAAAGTGCCGGAGCTACTGCGTCAGTACCAGGACTTTTTCCCTACAAGGATGAAGATCACCTTAAATCTCGATGCGAAGCCCATAAAACAAAGACCATACCAACTGAATCCACAATATAAGGAAAAGGTGCACAAAGACTTAGAAAAAATGCTGGAAGTTGGAATTATTGAGCCAGTAGAAGAATTTGATTGGGTGAGCCCTATGTTTGTTCAAGAGAAGAAGCAACAGGGTTAAATCAGAATATGCATAGACCTGAGAAATCTTAGTGATGCATGCGTTCATGACCCATTTCCAACACCATTTATGGATGTAGTTTTAGAGAATGTTGGAGGACAAGAAGATTATTTGTTCACTAATAGGTTATTATGGTACCATCAGATTAAGATTGTGTCAAAGGATTGTAGCAAGAAGACCTTCACGGTGGAGTGGGGATGCTTCCAGTACATAGTGATGCCATTCGGACTAAAAAATACGCTTGTGATCTTTTCAAGAGTTGTAATTGCAGCATTTAGAGAATTCATCCATAAATTCTTAGAAGTGCATTTTGATGACTGGACTATGTTTGTATTAGTAAAGCCCCATGTTGCAAGTCTACGCCTTATGTTGGATACTTTTCGCAGATATCAAATTTCTCTAAACTTGAAGAAATGTATCTTTTTCGTGCCTTATGGGATATTGCTAGGCCATGTGGTATGTAAGCAAGGAATAATGGTAGACCCTATGAAGGTAGATGTGATTGTCAATTTAGAAGCTCTGAAGAATGTAAAGTAGTTATGCACAACCCTGGGGCACACTGGCTACTATTGAAAGTTTATCAAAGCATATGCACATATAATTGTGCTGATGGAGAAATTACTAAAGAAGGACATGACTTTTTGTTGGGATGAGGAGTGTCAGCATAGTCTAGATGTTTTAAAGGAAAATATGGTGATTGTTCCCATTTTGGTGTTTCCATTTTGGAGGAAAGAGTTTCATGTACATGAGCATGCCTCCTGTATTATGTTGGGTGTGGTATTGACCTAGCGAGAAGAAGGTGAAATTGATCATTTGATAGGTTTCGCAAGTAGGAAATTGTCAAAGGCTGAGAAGAACTATTCAACTACAAAGTGCAAAGGACTAGTGATGGTCTATGTGCTACAGAAGTTTTGACATTACCTGTTAGGCACACATTCTAAAATGTATACAGATCACGCCACTCTCAAGTACCTGGTCAAAAAGCATGTGGTGGGGGTAAAGATATGTAGGTGGTTATTACTGTTTCAAGAATATGACTTTGAGGTGATTGTGAAGCCTAGGCAGTTGAACGTGGGACCAGATCATCTATCCATAATTGAGACAAGCGAAGAACCAACTAATTTGGAGGAAGCGTTTATGGATGTGTAGTTCTTTTTTGTATGTGTCGTTGATGATCATTTTGTAGATATAATCCAAATTATAACTACTAGCATCGCCCCAAAAGGATATTCTACTCAGCAGAAGAAGGGATTACTGGTCTTCCCTACTGAATTTTTTGTGATTGCGGGACACTTGTATAAGATGGGCTTTGATGAAATATTGTGTCGATATGTTTCAGATTTAGAGTGCTCTAGCATCCTTGCCAAATCACATGAAGGAGTGGCATGACGACACTATGAAAGAAGAGAAATCGTGCAGAAGATTATGTGCATAGGATTGTGGTGGCCAATGGTACATAAGGATTCTAAGGCGAATTGTAGGGCTTGCAATGCTTGTAAAAGGATGGGGAAGCCATTATGAAGGGACGAATTTCCCTTAAATCCTTAGATTTCATTACAGGTGTTTGACAAATGGGTGCTTGAATTTTTTAGTCCAATTCAGCCACCGGGGAAAAGGACGAGTGCATGACATATTATTACTGCGACAGAGTATTTGACAAGATGGGCAGAAGCACAACCAGTGAAGGACTGTAGCATTTCTACAACCGTGAAGTTCCTATTTGAGTATGTCTTGACAAGGTTTGGGTGTCCTAAGATACTGATGAGTGATAGGGGTATGCACTTTCTAAATGAAACTATTGCTGCGATGCTCGAAGAATTTCAGGTTTATCATCAAAAGAGTATGCCCTATCATCCTCAGGAAAATGGTACAGTTGAAGCATTCAAAAAATTTATGGAAAACACATTGACAAAGGTCTGCAATGCACAAAAGATCGATTGGGATGTGCGCATACACACGATCCTATGGGCATATAGGATAATGTGTAAGAAGTTGACAGGAAAAACCTCGTTAAGGTTGGTCTATAGGATAGAGGTTGTGATGCCCACGGAGTATATTGTGCCGAGTCTATGGATTGCAACATTGACTGATATGGCAGATCACGAAACTATGGAGGAATTCCTTACGCAGTTGTTGGAACAAGAAAAAGACCGATTTCTAGTAGGATTTCACCAATAGGTGCAAAAGGAGTGCGAGAAGGCTTGACATGATCGACATATTAAGTTGCGCACATTGAAAGTGAATGAATTGGTCCTACTTTATGATATAAAATTCACAAAGTTCCCTGGGAAGTTTTAGATGCACTAGTTAGGACCCTATGTGGTCAAGGAAATTACAGATGGTGGCACAATTCAGCTCGTGAAGCTGAATGGGGAATTATTTCCGAGAAGAGTCAATGCAAGTTGATTGAAGTTATATAAAGGGGATCTTGACCCTACAAAATGAATACATGATGGCAAGATAGTCTTAGTACTCTAGGCAGCTACAAGGAAGTACGGTACTATAAACTACACTTCCCAGAGAATTGGAAAACGAAGTAAGGGGTTGTGTGAGGGTAGCCAAAAGTGCGCCAGAAGGAGCTGTGCCAAGAGAGTTGCACCATGGATGATGGTGTTATGTAGATGAGCTCAAAAATAACCGTTGGATGCACTGTAGCTGATTGGATGGTGAAAATCTCGTTAGGAGTGGGTAAGATGCATTTATGGTGCAAATATTTGGCAATCTACCACCAAATATGCATTTATGATCAGAAATTGGAGGGAACGGTTGGATTTGAATTTGAAATTGCCTATAAATTTGGCATGTTGGTCTGTAGTAGAAAAGTTTGCCTTCTGAAAATCGCTTGTGAATTTTCTTGCCTTAAGTTTATGTACTAATAAGATTGGGAGGAACTTCTTTCACAATTAGATGCTGCCTAAATTTTGGCTTACAAGGTCATGAGAAAGTGTTGCATGAATGAGATGCTGACACTAATCATTTCATTGGATGCAAAATGTGCGAAGGGGGTGCAATACAACTGGGCACAATATCTATGTAAGGAGTTTTTGTTGAATTGTTGTGAAGCACAGGATGACAGCAAGGAATTCCACTATGTCTGGCTGTTATTGTTAAATTCCCTAGTTGTGTGGAGACTGCCAAAAGATAGTCAGTTCCCTCTACAAGACGCTGGTTTACCAGAGGCAGTGAATTTTTCATTGCTGTGGGAAACAAAGGACCTTGAATAGGTGATGGAAATGAAGATATTCTAGGTGCTGGTCGAGATGGACCTTCGCACAGTGATCATCTAGAGGCCGAGGCTGTCACCTACCCTGTTGGAGCAGTTGGATGTATACACGGAGTTTAAACCAGATTTTCACAATGTATCCATCAGCACGAGGAAAGATCCTAAAAAGGTCTGGTACAAGTTACCGTACCTAGTCAATCAGGTTGATGTGCAGGAGATTGTGGGAACATGGCTAGGTGAGTAGGTGTAGCCATCAGATCTTAGTGCGGGAACAAGCAAGGCCGAGGAAAGTTCCTCCATGCAAGACATAGTAGCACAGAAAAAGAAAGAGGCAGAGCATGTTGTAGCTCGAGAGGAAGCAACACAGAAAAAGAAGGAAGTCGTTGCTAAGGCAACTGTTGACAAGGAGCGCGCTGTGGAGGAGGCCATAGTGGAGGTTGAGGAGTCTGCTTCTCAACATACTATGAACAAGGAAGGGTACGAGGAGGACTGAGGTGGTGGCAAGAAGCACAACACTCTCTTTAAACTACAGAAGCGTACCAAGGAGACCACTTCTAGGCTTAGGAAGAAGCAGAAATTAGACAAGAACGTACATCTAGATCCCATGGTCCTCACTAAGGGGGACTTGGATGAGATATGAGACAAGGTATGCAATACAATGACAAGGATGTGGACACAATTTTAAAAATAATACAATAGGCAATAGGAAATGTGCAAAAGGATCTATGCGAGTTGCATATTCAAACAGGTTAGCTACAGGTGAGTGTGGGACAAGTGAGTGGGATTCAAGTGAGCCTATAGAAAGCGAGCATGATCATGCTAGAAACAGATAGGACTCTAGACCTCAGAGTCATTCCATTACTAGAGGGATCACTGTGCATAGAAGCAGATGGGGCAAACACCCATTCCGAACATATCAAGGATGTGGGTGTCAACTTAGTTGTGCTAACTATTCACACCCTCCATGCACTTCATCAAGGGGTATCAGATGAGCTCAGGATTAGGGAGAAGCATGCATTATCAGTGATTAGAAAGGTAAAGATGAAAAATGAGTAGATCTTTACTCAAAAGGATCAGGCGTTTAAGGAAAAGGAAGAACTAGCCAAGCAAAGCCAGAGCTTGGAGGTAGCAATTACACAGGCATGTAAGATGCTACTAGAACTTCACAATCCTGAAGATGTAGTAGCAACAATGAAGATTTACAAGTTGGCTGCTAAAATCAGAGAATTGAAGGATGAGGTCGACCGAGTAACATTTGAGCTCCAAATGAAGATCTCAGAGCTCAAGTTCAAATTGCAGCCAACCACTCTGCTAAAAGTCCTGGAGCAGCACGGAGCAACCATCAAGGAGAGCATGACCACTTTAGATGCAAAAATCATAGGCTGTGCACTGATCTTCAAATAGGAAATGGAACTATGGATGACTCTAAAAGAGGGCCCAAACCTGTAGAAACTTGGCACACATATCTGGGAGATGCAACAAAAATTTTATGAACTCAGGTCGACTATGCACACTTTGGTGCCAGTCCAGCGCCTTGCTCTATTGCAAGAAGGAAAACAGCTACAATAAAAAATTGAAGAGATGCAGAGAAAAGAGGATGTCTTAAAGGCTAGAATACAACCTTGGATAGAGGAGGAAAGCCAACTTGCTCTGTCAGTCCAAGAGAAGTTGAAGACACTCTAGCAGACACAACAGATGATGCACTTCGCGATGGAAGGCCCGACTATAGAAAAGCTGGTAGAGGAAGTGCAGCAGGCAGCGGTGCAGGGTACTGCTGACCTACAAGTTCTGAAGATGGAGTTTAGCGACCTTCACAATAATATCAGTGCTTCAACTGAGTGACTCGGGGGCAAGTCATCAAATTTGTGTTGGGGGTCTATTGGGAAGGGGTCCTTAGGGTCAATTGAGTCAATTTTGTAGTTTCTTTTTGTAATGAATGTAAATTTTTTGTGAAATTTGGAAGTGGAGTGCAAATCTTGTAGAAATCAAAGGGGCTTTAGTCCCTTAGTAGGTGATAGAGTTTTTTTAGACCTGAAAATGGTCCATGGACCATGGTATTGTAAATAAGATGCTATAAATAGATGAGTCATAGCGAGTCTAAGAATCAATCAATTAGTGAAAAATCATTGTAAGGGAAAGGTGCTAAGACATGAAAGGTCTCTTTCTTGTACTTAGGAAAAAGGGGAAGGCTCTTGCAGCTGAGTGCACAAAGACCTTGATAATTCTATAGGCTGAGTGTGTGGGTCCCTGCAACTGAGTGTGCAGGGATAAGAAGTTTGTAATTGAACGTTTATACTTAATAAATATTGTTTTGAGATGATTATGATGCATTTGTGAGTTGTTATTCTTCTAAAGTTTATGTATCTTCACTCTGTGATATGTTTTATATGAATTAATGCTTATTTATTGCGTGAAACTAGTAGATCTGTAATCTTTATGCATGATAAGTACAATTGAGTACCTTCACGAAGATCTAGAAGTTGTTTAGTTATATTTGCAATAGTTATCTATTCAGAAGGGATAACTATGCATGGAAGTAGATCTAAGCCATAAGAACATTAGGAAAACCATCACATAGGCCTCTGGATGTAGAAACCTAGTTCTAGCATCCCCCAATACTGCTCTGGGTGGGACTGCAGCTTGCGCTAGGCAAGTTGTTGCTGAAAGGGCCAACAGTTAGGGTTTTGTTGGTTGGCATAGATAAATCTGAACCTGGGTCAAGCCCCATCAAGCCAACATGTACCTATAGCCAACTGCACTAACCAAGACTTTGCATGAAACCCCTTATTCAACCCACACTTATCCATCAAGTTAGGACTAACATAACTATAATTAGATCTATGGTCAATCAATTTAGAAATAACTTGATTGCAAAGCTTACCATCCATCTCAATGATAGATTCCTAATGTTCTTCTTGCCTGTTGTCCACAACTGCAAAGATACGAGGAATGCTTTGGCCAATATCTCCAAAAATCTATGCCTCCTATGCATAGTATATCTGGGGTCCACCACCTTGATTCTGTGGACAATCTCTCCTGCGACGATATTTTCCATAAGTCCAACACTCTATAGGCTTCCAACCTCCATCCTTGTTCTTCTCTTCAGATCAATGTCCTTTTCCTCTAACTGATGCATTGAACCTTTTAGGTGGTGCACCATTCTTGTTGTTATATGTACCCTATTGCCTTTCTTGCTTTTTATCACATTTTCCTTTGTTCTTTACATTACCTCTCCAGTATGGCTTAGTCTCAGTTCTATGCTTCAATTGTTCATAGAAATTATTTAGCTTTCTAATGGACTCCTCTAATGACATAGGATCATCTGATTCAATCTTTTCTTTGAATGCAACTATTAATCAACTAATGAATCTTTGAATCTTAGCCTTCTCATCTGTGAGGTAAGGCACATACCTCAATAACTCCAAGAACCTACTAGTCTACTCATCGTCCATCATATAACCATATTTAGTTAATAAAATTAATTTTCTCAAAGTACCTTTCTGACAAGTATTTCTTCTTAAATAGCAGCTCAAACTTAGTCAACGACAAATATTCCTTATGAATACACTTGAAATTATTCACATCTTCCAGCCAGAAGTTTTCTTTACCTTTGAAACTGAAGGTAACTACTCTAGCTTTCATGTTCTCTAAGTATTCATGCAACTTGAAGAACTTCCTCATTCCAAGGAACCTTTCCTATGTATCTTGTGGTTTCTTCATTTCCCCATCAAAATTAAGTGTTTTTTCTTTCTTAAATTAATCTTGAAAATACCCCCTATCACTCCTCCTGTAAGGATGAGATAGATGAAGATCATAGCGCCTATCTAAATCAGAACTATAATCATACTTGTATATAACCCTTCTCCTCTCTAAAGTGTCCAACAATATACCATCTTAGATGGTGTCAGATCTATTTGATTTGTGTCTACTCCAAGACTTGTTTCCATATGCCCCATTAGTTTTATCCTCCTACTCATGACTGATCCGCAATGGTCCTTGTCACTTCAAATCTGACAAAATCTTAAGTATGACTACATTCAAATCTGCTAACTTTTCCTATGACTGCATTTTTTTCCTTATCCACTGTATAAATCCTTATCTGTTCCTTTAAACTTCTCAGTGTCACTACCAAGTCAGAAGAGTTCCCAACACCATACTGCTCTTCAGATTCATAGGGAGAGTCTATGTAGTCAACCATCTTTCTATCCATTTGATATTTCTTCCTACAAGGCATAGTATGTTTGATAAAATAATCACAATAAATCATGTAACTTACCATAACTTGGGGAGTATACATTGTCTACAAGATTATCAAATCAGCGTGATACATGTATAACATAAGTATAATAGGATATAGACATACACGAGTAAATGTATCAACTCATAAACATTACTCTGACTAGGATCCAGTCATCAATGCAAGGCCATATACACAATGTACACTATGACCTCATGCATGACAACAGCCATTACTCCATTATGCCCATTGCCACATGAAACTACCAATATGAATAAGCAATTTGAAACCAACTACCAATGCACATAACCACATGTAGTAGAACATAATCAATTAGTTCTTGTAATAAACCTACAATATTGATGCATGTAATCAAAATATTCAAAATGTAATCTAACATAAAAGGATGTAAGTAGGTACCATGAAATTGACATGTAAGCAACATGTAATCCATACACAGTCAGTCACATACTACAACCCTACTCAATCATCAAGAAAATGTAACAAGTATATAAGTGTAAGAGACACACATGAAATTGACATGCATGCATGACCAACACACAACCTATCTAGTCTGAGTGGTGAACCATGCTCTGATACCACTCTGTAACACCCTCCTCCCACATATACCCATGAAATCGACAAGCCAGGGTGAACATTCGACGAGAGGCCACTATGATATGATTTGACCTCCTAAGTCACATTAAGGAAGTGGAACCGACAGAAACACACCATATAGACATCCAACATCATCCACAAAACCCTCAAAATACAAGTCCGCCACTCAGACAGCCTATCCCTGGGTCCCATTGTTGTTTTAGGCCTCTTGGGCCATAGTCGCTCTCATGCTATGGGCAAGGGACTGACCAACAACCTAAATTCGCTCTCACATGTCTGCCTGCCAGTGACTATGGACCAAAATTGTTAGTGTTGTGCAAGCAACCCCAGGATTTAAGACACTTTCTCAGGCTCAGACCTGAGGACATTTCCTAGAACTGATCCATCTCTTCAAATTAGAAACGTAACATGAAAATGAAAGTACTAAAGCAAGGACTTGTTCAAGACCTTGAATAGATCCCTACTAGCCATGACACGCATGTCATCAAACATATCATCGACATGTAATCTACAGGTGTAAATAACAGAGTTAAGTGTAGGGATCGCATACTTATTTGAGAATCGCTATGAACCATTGTTCCCTCATTCCATTTGCTGCATTATCAGCTATTATGTAATAGACACATTATCCGTTCACATACAAGTAAAAACATGTAGAGATCCATGCATAATTATTGTCATAAAATGTGCATAAAAACAACATAATAGGAATATAAATACAATACACATATCCTCCATCAAATCCATAAATACATCAGTACCATTACACATTAAAATAAAGGGAAATGATTTCTCATTAATGAATGAAATGAACCAACAGGAGATGGGACTACCACGTTCCATCTGACCTTGGAATGGTTGAGCCAAATCTCTCTTTAGTCATTCACCCCATTCCATATTCTAAGCATGAATGTTGGATCTCATAGAACACATCAATCAAAACACATCCGGGGCTTCCAAAGGCCATCCAAATCAAACCATCAAACAGTGATTCCACCTCATGGTTAGATATCACAAAACCATCATCAGATTGGTCTCCATCCAAGCCTTCCAAGGCCTTAAAAGCATTTCTTCCAACCAAGGTTTCTACGACTAGTAACTCAACCCACAATTGTTGTTGGGCTTCCAAAGCATCCAGTGAAGGCTTCCAGGAGTAGTAACTGAACCCACCAAGGGATTCTAGAGCGTTTTTCTTACCAAGGCTTCTAGGACTAGTAGCTCAACCCAAGATTTTAGAGGGATTCCAGCTTTTTTTTGCAACTAGGGCTTCCAGGATCTAATAAGTCAACCAAAGCGAAGGAATCATGAGAACGAACCAAAAACAAATCATGAAAATAAACCCACAATTAGCATGGCTATCTAATAAATGGAAAGGCTAGGAAACCCACATTTGATCCAGGTAATCCTCTATGCCAATGATAGATCATGACCAAGTATCCACATGCATATGCCATGCATGACCAAACTAGTGAAGAAATCATACATGCAACTCGATACCTACAAGGAAATATGATGTAGTTGTTGATGATGATGCCTTCTTGCGCTTCCCTACTCTTCCTTTTCCTTCTTGATCCAAGACTCCAAGTATTACAGACCCTCCAAGAGTGCTCCAAGAAAACTCTAAGTATCCAAGAGTATGATAGAGAGAGAATAACGAGAGAGCTCCAAAGCTAAACTAACAAACGGCTACCAACTAATCCTCAAAATCCTTTTTATGAATGAGGCCTCTATTTTCTTCATTTTTGATTATTTTCCTTCATTTTCCTCCTCCCATGCAACCTATGACCTTTCACCTCCTTTTTCTCCTAATTTCCATTATTTTCATAAATAGATGTGGCAAAATGAATTTTAATACCTCAGTTGCCTTTCCCAATTTCCTTAACCATAAACAGCCAAATGAACACCCCCTAGGATGTCTCTCCCAACATTCATTTTGGAACAAGTTTCCCAGTCATCCATGGTTATTGTTTTTAACATTTATAACATGGAATTTTCATGAGGGTTGTTACACAAGCTGAATGTTGGGTAAATATATCCTAGTGGGCATCACTGGATCTGTTTTGGCCAAGGAAAATTGGCAAAGGCTATGGCAAAGGAATTAAAAGGAAAAAAGGAATTTTGTACATTTATTTATGAAAATAAAGGAAATTAAGAGAAAATGGAGGTGAAAGGTCACAGGTTGCATGTGAGGAGGAAATCTAAGGAAAATAATGGAAAATGAATAAATTAGAGGACTCATTAATAAAAAGGCTTCTGAGGACCAGTTCATGGATTTTTTCAGTTCAACCTTTTGTTAGTTCAAGTTTGGAGCTCTCTCATTACTCTCTCTCTCTCTCTCTCTCACACACACACACACACACTCCCTTAGTCACTTAGAGTTTTCTTGGAGCACTCTAACTTTGGATCAAGGAAGGAAAAGAAAGTAAAGGGAAAGGAAGGAAAGCAAGTATCAAGGAAAGGAAAGCGGGATCAAACAACTTCACCAGGAATACTTCCTGGTAATATTTTGCATGTGTAATTTCCTAGATGGCTTGGAAATGAATGGATTTGCATGTTGGTGTATGGTTCTGTTGTTGTCGGTGGCATGGTTTTTATGGGTTATGAAAGTGGTTTTCAGCCTAACCTTTATTTTTTCTGGATGTCATGGAATTGTGATGTTTATTTCAGTTTTAAGCTTTGGTTTGTCAGATGGATTTCGAAATCCAGGGCAGAGGTGGTCTCAAGTTCCATTCCCAAAGGCCTAGGAATCCATTGACCAGTTTTGGCTAGATACACGATAAATCCTGAGGAATATGTCTCAGTTTAGGGACTAGAGATCTGAGTTTGCAGTAAAGCTTGAGAGACAAGGAGATGAAAAATTCTTCAAGGATAGTGATGTATTATAGATGGATTTCCAAGTTCTATTCAGTTGTGATCGGAGAAGAGGTTTCGGTGTGATCATGGTTTGATGAGGGCGGAGGTGGTTTAACCTATGGATTCCCTTGTTTTTTTTTTGTATTGGTTATTTTATGAGATCCAACATTCATGCTTGGTATATGGCACGGGGGTCACTGGCTGAAAGAGACATTTGTTTCAACCATGTCTATGGTCGGTTGGTACGTGGAAGTCCCGAACCTGGTCAAATTTTCCTATGATTAATAAAATGTAAGTTCTCTTACTTTTTCACTCATTTATACGTGGATTTAATGGTTGTCTTATCTATGATATTTACATGGATGAATGACCTAATTGATGATGTAATAGTTCAATGGAGAAGGAGGTGATCCTTCTGGTTATGCTTTGTAAGTCGATTTAGTCATTTATGCTCTGTCTTGTATCCTAGAGTTGTAGGATGCATTGATGCCAAGTGTTTGACAGGATTTCACTCCCGGTTGGGGATGCTTGAGCCTAGTCCTATGGTTGATTTTGATTGATAAAAATTGTTATCATGTCTTTAATGAATTCTTAAGGTTGCAGGAAGTTCTGGGCAGAGGTTGGGATTTGGGCTAGAAAAGTGGCTTAAATCTCAGGGTCGTTGGCACAAAAATAGAAATTTGGTCCACAGTCGCTAGCAGGTAGGCTTGTGAGAGCGACTTTAGGTTTTTGGTTGTTCCCTTTCCCGTATCATGTGAGTGGCTATAGCCTAAGAGATCCACAACAATAGTGAGACCCAGGGATAGATTGTCTGAGTTGTTGACTTGTCTCTTGAGGGTTATGTTGATGATGTTGGATGACTATGTGTGATGTTCCTTCGATTCCATTTCCTTAAGGTCACCAAGGAGATTTAAGCCATTACAGTAACTTCTCTCATCAAATTCTTTCCCATTCGGTTAGCTGATTGTGTGGACGTTGGAGGAGGGGGTGTTACAGATTGGTATTAGAGCATGGTTCACCGCTTGGACTTGATGGGAAGTGCGTGTTGGTCATGCATGCATTTCACTTGCATGTGTGTCTCTTACACTTGTGTTCCATGTTCCTGTTGCATTGCATCATGTTGATCATGGTTGTAGATTGTAGTATGGTTATCATGAGGAACTTGATGTGATTTTGTGGAATGTAATGTCAAGAGTATATGACTATTTACTTGATTATATGCAGCTTATACACAACTTTATTACATGCATCTTGATTACAACCTTTTATGTTGGGTTGCACTCTTGATTATTTAATTACATGTATCATTCTCATAGGTTGATTACAAGAATTGATTTCTTATGCTCGACTACATGTGGTTATGTGTATGTGTAGTTGATTAGGAATTTCTTATGCATGCTGATGGTTGCATATGGCAATGTGTACGATGGAATAACGGTTGTTGTCATGCATAAGGTCATAGCATGCATTGTTGATATGGCCTTATATTGATGAATAGGCCCTACCTAGAAGGATGCTTATGTAATGAAGCATTTATTCTATAGATATATATATATATATATATATATATGTTATTATGATTATGTTATATATGTATCATGCTGATTCGAAGATATTGTAGACAAGGTATCCTCCCCGATTTATGCTAAGGTACATTGGTTTATTATAATTGGTTTAGCTAATTGCATGGCTAGCAAGGTCGTAGACTACATAGGATCTCCCTATGCTGTAGATGAGAAATGTGGTGTGGGGCATTCTTTTGATTTTGCAGACAAATTGAGAATGATGCAGGAAAAAATAAGGAGCTGCAAAGCGGAGAATGATAAAATCATGCAAGCACAAGAGAAACAAGAAGCTATGAATGGAATACTAATTCAAAGTTTGTCATAATTGTAGCAGCAAGGGCCACTTTGGATCAGCCATGGGAGAGTGGAAAAAACTAATGGGTCATACAGTAGTAGATCTCCTAGTAGACACAGGTCTTATGGTGGTGATAGGTCGGATAAATATGACATGATCAGGGACGATAGGTTGTTGGACACTCAAGATAGGAGAGATGTTGGACACCTGTATTATTCTATTTCTTGTTCTAACAGACATCATGATGTCATTGTTATCACCCTTACCAGAGGAGTGATATGGGATACTTTCCGGATGAGTTCAAGAAAGTGAAGCCACCTACCTTTGACGGAGAGATGAAGAAAGCGCAAGATGCAGAGTCATGGATGCTTGGTATGAGGAAATTCTTTAGATTACATGATTATTCAAAAAACATGAAAGCAAGGATAACCCTTTTCAGTCTCAAAGGTAAAGCAAATATTTGGTGGGAAGATGTGAATAATGTTAAAGGTATTGATGAAGAGGATTTGACTTGGCATGAATTTGAAACGCTCTTCAAGAAGAAGTACTTGTCGGAGAGGTACTATGATGACAGAGCTAAGGAGTTTTATGAGTTGCAGATGGGTTCCGTGACAAAAGATGAGTATACTAGTGGGTTATTAGAGTCATTGAGATATGTGCCTTACCTTAAGGAGGAGAAGGAAAAGGTTCAAAGATTCATCGGTGGGCTGCCAATAGAATACAAAGACTATATTTAGTTTGATGAGCCTAGATCGTTGGAGGAGGCCAGCCAAAAGTTGAAGCATTATTATGAGTAGTCGAAGCGAAAAGTTGAGCTAAAGCTAGAATTGAAAGGAAATGAGAAAGCTAAAGGAAAATGGCCACCAAAGTGAGGAAGACCTCAATATGCAAGCAAGAAAGAGAATGCAATTCCTTATAAGAGATTCAATACAACTGATAAAGAACATGGAGAGAAATAGGCTAGAGGTGGTGGTAGAGAACTATTGAAGTGTTGGATATGTGTTAAGGATCATTGTAAGAAGGATTATCCATAGTATTAGGGTGGTGGTAAACTGCAGATGTATAGTGCTTAGGAGGCACATATAGTTGGTGATGTTGGTCATAGAATTCCTTGAATCTATGTAGTTGTGGATAGAAAGCAGGTGGATCATCAGGCATCGATCATTGAGACGGATGGTAAGCTTTGTAATCAATTTGTTTCTATTTTGATTTATCCTAGATCAAACTATAGTTATATTAATCCTAACTTGGTGGATAAGTGTGGTATGAGAAAAGAAGTGCATGAAGAATCTTGTTTGGTATGGTAGGCTATAGGTACAAAGAAGTGAGTTCACCATTGGGTCAGAGCTTGTGAATTTGAGTTAAATGGTGTGCCTATAGCAGAACACTTGAATGTGTTGTCATTGGGATCATATAACATGATTTTTGGTATGGATTGGCTATACCTTCAAAGAACCAAAGTGGATTGCTTCGACAAGGCCATTGAGTATGTGGATGATAGTGGGGAAAAGAGGACTTTGCAGGGAAAGAAGAAGCCTACACAAGTGAGGATTGCTACTGCTATGCAAGCTAAGCATAGTCACATAAAATGTTGTGTGATATTTGAAGTGCACATTTCTAGTGACAAGGGTAAAGAGGTTGAGGATGCAGATGTGTTGAGAAAGTACCCACTTTTGTAGTAGTTTCAAGATGTATTCCTTGAGGACATTACATAGTTTCCACCTCATAGGGAGGTATAATTTTCTATTAAGTTAGTTCCAGGGGAGGCTCCACCATCAAAGCACCTTACTGGATGAGCACACCTGAGTTGGTTGAGCTAAAGTTGCAGTTGAAGGAAATGTTGGAAAAGGGGTACATTAGGCCAAGTGTATCACCTTGGGGAACACTAGTGTTGTTTGTGAAGAAGAAAGATGGTACTCTTAGATTGTGCATTAACTACAGTTAGCTAAACAAGGCAATGATCAAGAATAGGTACCCTTTTCTGAGGATTAATTATTTGTTTGATCAACTAAAGGGAGAAATAGTTTTCTCTAAGATCGACAACAGATCGACATACCTTCAAGTACACATCAAGGAAGAGGATATCTTCAAGACTGTGTTCAGGATGAGGTATTGGCATTACGAGTTTGTTGTTCTTCCATTCGGTGTCACTAATTCTCTAGATACACTTATATGTTTCATGAATAGTGTGTTGCATCCTCATCTAGACAAGTTTGTTATTGTATTCATTGATGACATACTGGTATATTCTAAGAATGAGGAAGAAAATACTGAGCATTTAGAAGCAGTGTTGAGATTGCTAAGAGAGCATCAGTTGTATGCTAAACTTAGCAAGTGAAACTTCTTTTAGATAGAGTTACATTATTTGGGGCATGTTGTCTCCAAGGATGGCATAGCAGTGGATCCAGGAAATATATGGGATATTATGGAGTGGGTAGCTCCTAAGAATGTGGATGAGGTGAGATCATTTATGGGATTGGCAGATTACTATAGGAGGTTCATCAGGAAATTCTCACATATTGCATATTGTTGGGTAGTATATCCCACCATAGAATGTTTTTGGGGCTTAAAGCCCAAGTTTTGGTCAATGTAATGTGCAAAATTTGGGCGTAGAGTGCGAGAGTCTAGGGTTGTCTGCCCTAAAATAATGTAATTTAATATAGAATGTGTCGGCCTACCCATGGTCTGTGGACCATGGGATGGTATAAATAGAGAGAGGCTCTAAGTGTAATAGTCAGTCTTAGTCTTAACTCGGAGAAGTAATATGGGTTTCTGAATGAGGAAATCACTTTGAGTCTGTATGTCCGAGTCTTGGGTCATAGTAGTAGTAAGAGGCTCTGCATCTGAGTGCGCAGAGGCCTGATAGAGTCTACAACTATGTGCGCGGACCCCTGCAACTGAGTGCGCAATGCGGAGTTGAGATTGTACTGGGACAAAGAATTAATACAAGATAAGTTGATTTTGGAAATACTGTGTGTTTATACTCCTATTATGTTTATGCATCTCTTTACGATTTTATGATTGTGCGCACTAGTTATAACTGTTGAATGGTTAATGAGAATATTGGGGCCACATAATTAAGTTAAGATCTATAATAAAAGCACAGTAAGGATAAAGGATCTAGACAACACCTTTTTGTGCTCTTTATAGAGCTGCGTGAAAGTAGTCGCACAAGCTATGAAGGATAGATAGTTGCGCGAAGAAATGCAAGCACGCAAAATTGGGTGTGCAAACTTCCCAGACTTCATCAAGACATCCCTAAGGTGCGGAAACCTAGTTCTAGCACCCTCCCATACTACCTCGGGTGAGACCTTAGTCCGCACACCACGAACTGTTGCCAAAAGGGGCCGGTAGTACCAGGATTTGCTTGGCTAAAATCACTGCTGAACCTAGGTCAGGCCCCACATAGCCAACAAATGGTTCCGTTGCTGGGACTAGGATCTGCCTAAGGGATGTCTGATGTTGTGCCATTAGAAACCCACAAAGGAGGAAATTGAAGAGTGGTTGGACAAGAAGCTTCACAAGTTTGTGACACAGGAAAACAGAACTTTGTATATATCTGAGAAGAGGTGGCTGGATCGCTACGTATATACGGAAATCTGTGAAATCTTATTCGCGTCCTTCCCTTATGAACTGTATGAGTGGATCGCGAGGTTAGCCGACAGCCAAGGAAGGTATAAGTTCGATAAACTGATAGTGTGGACTCCAGAATTAGTGCGCATTCTAGAGACATCAGAAGATAAGATCATGCGGGCTATGGACCATTAGCTCGATCGGATAATAGGGGGATTTATCATTGAATTTGCGATAGACATGACCGTGAGCTACAATGAAGTAGAGCGATGTTTTCTTAAGGGACCGTGAGGTAGGTACATTAAATCCCCGAATACCTAGATTAAGATGTTGTTATGTGAAAAATGGGTGATGCGAATACATTAATGTTTGGAACAGCGTGGAGTGGAAGGATCTACAAAGGTAGTGGGGAATTAGGAAATAGTCCCTTGATTTCACCTTCGTAAGAGAGCAAGGAAGAGTTTGCTCGGGTCTCTCCGAGAAGTGCGGCCAGTTTGATAAGGCAATGCATTATGCAGTTACCAATTCCACCTCCACCACCCCCACAGTTCAGCATGACGAGCGCAATCAAGCTACCCTTATTCAAAGGAGTAGGAAATGAGGATCCAGATCAGTTCTAGTTTGTGGTAAGAGTAGTGTGGGAAGCACAAGGGGTCACAGACAATAACATTAAGAAGGCTACATTGGTGACTGCACTATAGGATTGTGGGTTGACATGGTTTATCAAGAATTCCAATGATCACCCAAATGCAGGAATAGCGGAGATCCAGAATGCGCTGAACAGATAATTTAGCTGGCCGAAAATAGAGACGCAATCAATCATCGAATTTAAAGAGATCATGATGCTTCTAGGCGAGAGCCCATGGGATATGGATTAGTGGCTTCAGAGTACAATCCATGAGGCTAATATGATGCTAATGGATGCACATCACCATGCATGTTTTGTGGCATCTTTGACACCACAGTTGAGGACGATGCTGTCACAGTAGAAGCTTTTAACCTAGGCCGAAGCATTGGAAATGGTGATGAGGTTGCATGAAACACTGATACAGGATCCGGGGCTAGGAGTTCAACAAATCCACATGCAACTACAAAATCTATGGTTGGAGATGCAGAGATTGAAGCAAAATAGGGCACCGCGGCTAGAGGCGTGCGATGAAGTATGGTGTATAAAATGCAAAGGTCAGGGCCACGACACGGATCTCTGTCTAGTATTCACGAACTACTTGGCAGGAGGGGGACCGATGCCATTGAGACCAAAGTGATAGGGAGGGACAAGTGTGACACCCGCTATATGGTGCGCGATCTGTCAGATAGGGGGAAAGCACACGAGGGATAACTGTCATTTGTTGTAGAAGTATACACAGACTCCCCAACAACTGTTTTGTAATTTTTGTAGATTTGTGGGCCACGATGAGTGTACTTGTCTCAGCTATGAGTTGATGATGGAATGGACCGCAACCTATAGAATGCAGATAGAAATGTGAGGCCTCGACCCAGCCATGGGGATGACGTGTGCTGGATTTCAAGGCCGGGGTCGAGGACGAGAAGGAATGGGGCCAGGAAGGGGCCGCAGATAGTTGGTTTGCTACAATTGCGGAGGACCAGGACACTACGCCTGCAATTGTACTAATCCAACAAGAATGTCTTGTTCATATTGAAATCAATTTGATCATGAAATGATATACTGTCCTACGTTGATAACACAGATGCATGAGAAAGCGGTAATACAGCCTACTCTAACTCAGAATATCCAAATGATGAAATCTGAACCCCGTGACGAAGACCCCAACATGAACATGATGCTCAGAAGTGGTGTGACCACAGGGGAAGATAAAGGGAAGCAACCCAAGGAAGATACATGGGTTCGCAATGCTCTTGCAAAGGAACTTGAGTTCGACTTAGAACGCGCAAAGGAGGCGTTTATGGAAGCTAAGAAGAGCTTTGCGAAGGCCTCTACTTCAAGTAGTAAGGATCAACCAGAGCCAGGAATGGATTCTTCTATGCTTACTACCTTTTTAGAGACATGCATGAAGTTGTTGTGTGATAATAGGGCAGTTAAAGAACTGCAAGAGCTGATCACTAGGTGCACAGGGTCGGGTGAACCTGCTTAGTTCGGAAACTGGGAAAGCATACATTTCACACTGGAAGGGAGATGAGATTGACGACGTAGATTGGTGAATACGAAACGGACCATGTAATCTTGGACCTCAGGTCTGATGTGGATGTCTTACCTAAGCAAACCTAGGAACACATGGGTAGGCCCGCATTGTAGTGGTCCCCTATTCAATTACAAATGGTGAACGAACAGAAGGTCATGCCCATGGGAAGGTTGCAAGGAGTAACAGTTGATATTGAAGGTGCAAGCATACACACGGACTTTGAAGTAATAGAGATTGTTGATGACAACAATCCTTATCCCCCATTGCTAGGAATAGACTAGGCCACTAATATGAATGGAGTCATCAACCTAAAGAAGCAAAAGATGATATTCGAGAAAAAGTCCCTCTGCGTAGTAGTGCCGCTAAACCCAGTAGAAGGAGTGCGCTACATCGAATCAGTGTGCGATGATGAGATGGATTGTATCTACAAGATAACTGCACGAGAACAGGATTGGGTAGATCTTACTGTAGATGGAAGGATCCCGTGGGAGTGCGCAAGTTCCTACACCTTGGATTCAGATGAAGAAGATGAATGCTGACACAATCGGTTGAACGATGTAACAACACTGAATTGCAACATGATGACTAGATCATTGTATTGCGTAACAAACCAGGCCCCAGATCTGCCAACATATGATGGATCGATAGCGGTGGATGAATTCTTGAGCAAGTTTGAGAGTGAATTATTGGAACAATAGTGGTTCGATGCGATGAAGTGGGCGTTGCATGCGACACCTGCATGATGGTGGGGAACACATCAAGGAAATTTTGAAAACTGGCGTGGCTGTAGGAGGATGATGCGCCTACGATTTGGGAAACCACAACTATGGACAACAAATAAATACGATGGATGTGACGACCTACACATGCACCTCACGAAATGGACCAAGGCCTATGGAGAAGAACCTTAGCCTGAATGGGTGCACTTATTCTACCATACCCTGGATGTCATACCCATGAATTGGTATACCGATACGGAACTCCGACACGTACGAGCGAATGGGATGTCTTGCGTGAGGGATTTTTGTTAACATTCACATTTGAAGACCGACGGTCGGATATTGTTGATGATCCGCTACAAGCCATAAAAGCTACCATCTTCAAAATACCATAGGAACCACGGGAAGTAGTTCAACTAGCATGGGCAACCCAGTTAAGCAATGCCCTAGAATGTTATAACGTACAAGTAGAGGAGGATGATGACGAACCCCAAAATATTAATATTCCAGAAACTAACGCACTGCAAGCCATAAAAGCTGCCATCTTCAAAATACCAAAGGAACCATGGGAAGTAGTTCAGCCAGCATGGGCAACCCAGTTAAGCAGTGCCCTATAATGTTATAACATACAAGTAGAGGAGGAGGATGACGACTCCCGAAATATTAATATTCCAGAAACTGAAGTGTGTCGCAAAGTTCGAGTACCATCACTTGAGGATCCCAACATCACTGCACCGCTAGAAAAAAAATAGGTAAACATTGGTACAGACGCAGAGCCGAAGTACGCGGCGCTTGGGGACTATTGGGATGATGCCACAGTAGATATGGTCGCCAAGTTACTCTATGAATATCAAGATTTGTTCCCGACCAAAATCACAGACTTAAAGGGGATCATTGGCAACATAGGGATGATGAAAATAACTCTTAAACCTAATGCGAAGCTAGTTAAGAAATGACCTTACCATTTGAATTCAGTATAAAGAAAAGGTCCATGAAGAATTAAACAAAATGCTTGTAGCTGGAATTATTGAACCAGTGGAAGAATCCAACTAGGTGAGTCCCATGGTAGTACAGGAGAAAAAACAAAAGGGTGAAATAAGACTTTGCATGGACCTCAGAAAGCTTAACGATGCCTATGTTCATGATCCATTCCTAACACCGTTTACAGATGAAGTATTAGAGAATGTTGGCTATCATGAAGCTTACTCATTCATGGATGGCTTCTTAGGTGACCTTCAAATCAAGATCGCACCGGAAGATAGGAGCAAGACAACCTTCACAATCAAATGGGGTTGTTTTCAATACACTGTTATGTGCTTTGGACTGAAGAATGTGCCAGTGATATTTTCGCACGTAGTGGTGGTCGCGTTCATGGAATACATCCACAAGTTCTTGGAGGTCTATTTGGATGATTACACTGTATTTGGGTTAGTCAAAAACCATATAATGAGCTTACATTTGATGGTGGATTTTCCGACAGCACCAGATTGTGCTGAATCTTATAAAGTGCACCTTCCTCATCCCCTTTGGAAACCTGCTCGGCCATGTAGTCTGAAAAAAAGGCCTGATGGTGGACCTTGCAAAGATTGCCGTTATTCTCAATCTAAAAGCACCGCAAAGTGTCAAACAACTACGTGCCACTTTGGGGCACACTAGTTACTATAGAAAGCTTGTCAAGAGCTATGGACAAATAACATAGCCAATGGAACAACTATTGAAAAAGGACACTACATATTGTTGGAATGATGATTGTAAGAAAAGTTTAGATGTTCTCAAGGAGAAAATGGCATCCACTCCCATCTTGGTCTTCCCAAAATGGGATGTATAATTTCACGTACATGTTGATGCATCATGTATCGCGCTGGGATTTGTACTCACGTAGGAAGGCATGGAAGGTGTGGATCACCCAATCGCGTTCACGAGTCAACGACTATCCAAAGCCAAAAAGAACTATTCTACTACCGAGCGCAAAGGATTGGCAATGGTATACGTGCTCCAAAAATACCAACACTATTTACTTGAAAGGCACTTTAAGATGTATATCGACCATTCCGCATTGAAATACCTGGTAAACAAGCTTGTGTTTGGGGGGCGCATATGGAGATGGTTGTTATTATTTCAAGAATATGACTTCGAGGTCATCGTAAAGTCGGGACACCTAAATGCAAGACCAGATCACTTATCACGAATCAAGACAGGCGAGGAGCCAACAAATTTGGAATAAGGACTACCTGATGCATAGCTCTTTGAAGTGTGAATCGTAGATGGCCACTTCAAAGATATAATCCATTCTTTAACCATAGGGACTGTGCCGAAGGAATATTCTATCTAATAGAAGAAGGAATTGATGGCAGACATTTTTGTCATCATGGGGCACCTCTACAAAATTGAAAACGATGAGGTATTGTAAAGATATGTACTTGAATTTGAACGAGGACAGATCCTCGCAGAAGCACATGGGGGGGCTATAGGAGGACACTATGCAAGACGTTCGACGACACAAAAGATTCTTCGCGCTAGGCTATGGTGACCAACCTTACATCAAGACTCAAAAACATACTGTCGGGCCTGCGACATATATCAAAGGACTGGGAAATCATCACGAAGGGATGAGATGCCACTCAATCCACAGGTGACATTGTAGCCATTTGAGAAATGGGAAATTGATTTTGTGGGATCAATCAAACCTCAGGGAAAGACGGGTGCGCGCTACATCATCACCACGATAGAGTACCTGACTCAATGGGCGGAAGCACAACTGGTTAAGGACTGCACGACCACCACAACTGTGAAATTTTTGTTTGACGACGTGTTAACATGGTTTGGATGCCACAAAATTTTAATGAGTGACTGCAGAATGCACTTCTTGAATGAAACTATCAGTGCACTCACCGAGTAGTTCTAAGTGTATCACCAACAAAGTACATTGTACCATTCGCAAGCTAATGGGACAGTAGAAGCATTCAACAAGATTCTGGAGATTGCACTGACCAAAGTATGTAATGCGCAACAAAATTACTGGGACCTGCGCATACCTGCTGTATTATGGGCATACAGAATCACGTGCAAGAAATTGATGGCTCAGACACCTTTCAGGTTAGTCTATGGCACGGAGGCAGTCATGCCAATGGAATACATCATACCCAGTTTGTGGATAGCAACTATTACAGGCATATCGGACCAGAAACAACGCTGAACCTGGGTCAGGCCCCACATAGCCAACACATATCGTATCACATCATTGCAGTGGGAAGGTAAGAATTTTGAATGGAAAGAAGAATGTGAGGCTAGTTTTGAGTAGCTTAAGTAGTTGTTGACACATGCGCAAGTTCTGAAGATTGCGGATTCAGAAAAAGGAGTTTATAGTGTGTACAGATGCTTTCAAGAGAGGAATTGGTCGATTAATCATGTAAGAAGGACAAGTAGTGTGCTATGAGTCACAGAAAGTAAATGAGCACGAGAAAAACTACCTAACACACAATCTTGAGCTGGGAGGGATTATACATGCATTGAATATGTGGAGATACTATCTTCTTGGCAGGAGGTTTACATTAATGAGCGATTACAGTGGGTTGAGGTATTTGTTTGATCAGCTGAATCTAAATGCCATGGAATATTGATGGTTAGCTACTCTTAATGAGTTTTACTTCAATATCAAATACATCGAAGGGAAGGAGAACCGGGTTGCATATGCTCTTAGCAGGAATGTACATGTAAATCCAATAGTAGCTATGATCTCTTATGGGACAGATTTACGGGATAAGATCTTGCAGGCATGATAGTGGGATGACAAATACATGGATATCATGCATAGGTTACAATAGAGTATAGGTACATGATCCAGGTGTATGTTGGTGGCCACCCACCTATCTCATTTGGACCCCCACAATGATCCCTTTCAGCTTTTTCAGTTTCTAATATTGTAGCACAATTTACTATTTTTAGCAGTTTTTCGGGTCCTGAACTTCCGAGGCATGTAGTCGCACATCTCTTCTCAGAGATAGCTACCATCGCCCTAGCTGGTTTATTTCCATTTCTGGTTGTAAGCATATTTCAGTATTTTACAGTAACGAAATGAAGTATTATTTCTGCTGCATCTTTGTGTTTATGGTTATCACTATATTTTATTGCGTTCCTGTTTAAATCTGGATCAGTGGTATCAGAGCGGTCTGCTTTTTCTCTATTTTTCTTTGCATGTCCCCAACGAGGTCGGGATATAAGGAGTTAGGGCTTGAACTGGTCGAACCTTTGCAAGACCAGCCTCGCAAATCCTGACAGCCTCCCATGGCGGATGAGAAGAAAGACGAGGGGGTAGGAGATCCTATCAAAATCTTGCTCGAAGAAGCGCTCGAGTGGCAAAGGAACGCGTGATGATGGAGAGCTTTGCGCAGATCCTTCAGCGGCTACCCAGAGGCGACGCATCGACTTCCAATAGCGACTCTAGAAATGCCACACCGTTTAAGGTACAAGTTAATTTTGAAATCCCCATCTTCGAGGGTCAGATAGACGCAAATGCCGTAGATAAATGGTTAAATCTGCTAGAGGGTTATTTTTCTGTTCACGAATTTTCAAGTCGGGAAAAGATTGTTTTCGCTCTTCTCAAAGTAGCCCCCCATGTCAAGGACTGGTGGGAAACCTACTGCGAGCAGAAGGATGAAAGTACAGGCTCACTATTTTCAGCCACACCCACTTCGAATGACTTCCGGGATGCCATCAAGGAGCAGTACTACCCAGTCAAAAGCTATGAGGACAAATACATCAAATGGACCACACTGCGGCAGGGATGAGACCAAGATGTGCTGGAGTTCACAAACATTTTTCATACCCTTCGCACATAGTTGGGTATCAAAGATTCTGAGCGGCATCTGGTACTCAAATACCGCGGCATCTGGTACATCAAATGGACCACACTGCGGCAGGGACGAGACCAAGATGTGCCGGAGTTCACAAACATTTTTCATACCCTTCGCACACAGTTGGGTATCAAAGATTCTGAGCTACATCTGGTACTCAAATATCGTGGCTGCCTACACAAGTACATCCAGGAAGAGATGGTGTTCTTGAACATCTCCTCACTCGGTACGACGTACCGATATGCTGTCAAAATTGAGCAAAAGTTCAAACAGAAGAAGCGAGACTTTGGATTTGCAAATCCGAAGCCTAAAGGACAAAGCCAAGGCGGGGTGACCCAAGACAACCCGTCGAAGAAGCAAGAAAAGAACAACACCATGAAGCCGAAGAAGGACACAGGGAAGTGGTGTGAGTTCCACAAGAGTCCCACTCATAACACAAGTGAGTGTCGGACCAAGCAGTCGCTGGTGGCTGAGTTGAAGGCTTCCGAATCAGATGCATGTTCCGACCCTGAGCCAGAACCTGACAAGGGGAATGGAAAAGGGAAGCAGATCATTGATGCGGATCCCAGCACCAGTGTTTCCACTGCCAAGATCCAGAAGAATGAACCTGCAGATCCAGAAGAGGGGGAGCGCATTTTCCACTCACAGATGTGGGTGAAGGGTTCGCCGCTGCAATTCATTGTCGATAGTGGCAGCCAAAAGAACCTCATTTCAGCAGAGGTCGTGAAGCGGTTGGGCCTACCGACTACACCGCACCCGCAGCCGTACAATATCGGGTGGCTTCACGAAGGACGAAATCTAAAAGTTCGCCAGCAGTTCCGCCTTCCCTACAACATCAAACCCTTCACAGACGAGGTATTGTGTGATGTTACACCTCTAGATGTTTGTGATGTATTATTAGGTCAGCCATACTTGTGGAGGCGACATGTTGTGTATGAGTCTAGGCCTCGTGCTGTCGTTATTTCTTTCAATAATTCATTATACAGGATACCGGAGGTAGCCCCACCTACCGCCACATCTTTGATCACTACTAAGAAAGGCAGCAAGCTCATCTCCCAGACTAGGAAATTCATCTGTCTGGTTCACTCCCAAAGTAAGGGGAAGATCGTTGCTACATCCATGACCCCTGCAAAGGGTTCCTCCATGCAGCAGCAGCAGCAAAGGGATACGGTCATGACAGAACATAGGAACAACTTCTCCTCACCCACAGGGGTACCACATAAGTTTCAGGTGGGCAACAAAGTTTGGTTACATCTGCAGAAAGAATGCCTTACAAGAGCCCATTAGAAGCTCCGACCACTCCGACATGGTCCTTACACAAGTACCAAGGCTACGGGAAGCAATGCTTTGAAGCACAACATTCCTCCATTCCTTCGCTTGCACCGAGTGTTCAATGTGGACCATCGCCGACGATGCTTCCCACCATTTCTGGTCACAACAGAGATTGCAGGACAGCTCACCAGAGACCCAGCTCAGCAGAAGCTTCCTCATCTCAGGGAGGAACTCAACGCAATGGGGACCATTGCTTCCTAAGGGGGGAGGAATGATCCAGGTGGATGTTGGTGGCCACCCACCTATCCCATTTGGACCCCCACAACTGTCCCTTTCAGCTTTTTCAGTTTCCTAAATTGTAGCACAGTTTACTATTTTTAGCAATTTTTCGGGTCCTGAACTTCCGGAGCCGTTTTGAGGCCCTAAACAATGTTTTTTTGGGAATCTGGGGCAACATGGGTCCATGGACCGATGTTGCCTCCCAAAGTGGTAGTATTCGGATAGATATTTCTAACGAGCTATCGTACGCGTCAAACAGAGATCGTATGCCAAAGTTACGACCCCGGGAAATTGATGTACCAATTTACCCAAACAAGGCCCACAATTTGGCGTTTCATCTTCTAGGTTTAGGTTTCGGGATGTGAAGGGTTTTCCATTGTTTCTCAACAATAAATAGGCCTTCGAGCCTCATTGTAATACAGTTCAGAACAGTTCAGAGGCATGTAGCCGCACATCTCTTCTCAGAGATAAGCTACCATCGCCCTAGCTGGTTTATTTCCATTTCTGGTTGTAAGCATATTTTAGTATTTTACAGTAATGAAATGAAGTATTATTTCCGCTGCATCTTTGTGTTTATGGTTATCACTGTATTTTATTGCGTTCCTGTTTAAATCCGGATCAGTACAAGTGATCATGATGCAGAATATCATCTCACGGTAGATCGTTTGGTGATATTCAGGGATAGGATCTATGTGCCAAATTGTAGTGAGCTCAAGAAGCTTATTTTGATGGAGTTTAACATCAAGCCATACTCAGGTCATCCAAGATATCAAAAGACATTGAAAGCAGTTAAGAAGTTTTACTATTGGCTGAATCTGTAGAAGGAAGTGGCATAGTTCATGGCTAGATGTTTAGATTATCAGTAGGTCAAGGGAGAGTGTAAGCATCCAAGTGGACTACTACAACCGATTATGATTCCGAAGTGGAAATGGGAGGTAATTTCCACGGATTTCATCACAGGTCTTCCAAGGACAGTGAGGCAACATGATTCTATTATGGTTGTGGTTGATCAAGTTAGCTCACTTCATTCAAATGAAGATTACATATTAATCTAGTGAGGTAGCATAGGTGTTCATTAGAGAGATAGTGAGACTACATGGTGTTCCAATATTATTGTGTCGGATAGGGATGCAAAGTTCACTTCCAAGTTTTGGAAGGAGGTATTTGAAATATTGGGCACATAATTAGCCTTCAGCACAACTTATCATCCACAGATAGATGGAAATACATATATAGTCAATAGAATATTAAAGAATATGCTGAGGATGTACATGATGCACCAACAAAGGAAATGGGAGGAGTATCTTCCATTGGTTGAGTTTACATACAACAATGTTTATCAAGAGCCATTGATGAGTCCTTTTAATGCATTGTCTAGATAGAGTTGTAACACTCCCATTAGCTGGAGTGATCTGGTGAATAGGGTACTTATTGGACAGGATATGTTTGCAGACATGGAGCAAGAAATGTAGGCTATAAAGAAGACTCTAGAGGTAGCACAGGATAGAAAGAAGAGTTATGCGGATCAAAATAGGGTGTTCAAGGAGTTTTAGGTTGGGGGGGATGTGTATTTATGTATCAATCCCAACAAAATATCTTTGAGGATTGGTTCATTGTGAAGTTGGTACGATGATGTTGCGGGATTTTGAGATCCTTGAAAGGATTGGACCAGTGGCATATCGAATTGCACTGCGTGCAACAGTGAAATTCCAGGATATTTTCCATATTCCATTGCTTAAGAAGTATATAAAGGATGTTGATCCTATTATTGATTGGTCTATATTGCAGGTGGAGCAAGAAGGAGAGTTCCATTCAGAGCCTTAGTGCATATTGTAGTGGAAACATCTCATGCTCATGAATAGAGCCATAGAGCAAGTTAAAGTGTAGTGGAAGCACTTTGGGCCTGATGAAGATACATGGGAGATGTCGGATCAGATGCAGGCCCTTTATCCTTGATTGTCTTTCAGTTGAGACAAAGCAATCTTGGTTTGATGTTCGTATATGTTTGGCATATGTCTTGTTGATGTTTTGGTATATGTATGTATATGTATATGGATGTAAATACCACCACGAGCTAAGTTATAAAGCTCCAATAAGCAGTATGGGTGCCATATTATTATGGTTTTTATCTTGTCATGTTGTCATGATGTTTTGCTTTTGAGCAGGTCTTTCATTGTAAATACTGCAATGAGCTAAGTATAAATCTCCATAGGTAGAATGTTTGCTTTTTAGCATTTTTTCTAAGGTCATGGTGTGGTTTAACATGAAGTATGATGTTCCCTCAAGGGGGAGGGTTATGTAATAGTTCTGGTGAAAATTTCATGTAATAAAGGTTAATAAAGGAAAAATAAGACCATAGTTAAGGCACACTTATTTCAAACTAAATGTTGGGCAAAGATATCCTAGTGGGCATCAGTGGATGTGTTTTGGCTAAGGAAAATTAGCAAAGGCTAAGGCAAATAAATTAAAAGGAAAAAATGAATTTTGGCACATTTATTTATGAAAATAAAGGAAATTAGGAGAAAAGGGAGGTGATAGGTCACCATTTGCATGTGAGGAGGAAATTGAAGGAAAATAATGGAAAATGAATAAATTATAGTACTCATTCATAAAATGGCTTCTGAGGACGATTTCATGGCTTTTGTCAGTTCAACTCTTTGTTAGTTCAAGTTTGGAGCTCTCTCATTATTCTATCTCTCTCTCACACACACACTCTCTTGGTCACTTAGAGTTTTCTTGGAGCAATCTAACTTTGGATCAAGGAAGGAAAAACAGGCAGAGGGAAAGGATAGAAAGCAAGGATCAAGGAAAGGAAAGAAGGAACAAGAATCTTCAACATGAATACTTGTAGGTAACCTTTTTCATGTGTGATTTTGTAGCTGGTTTGGACATACATGACTTTGAATGGATGTATATGGTTCTCTTGTTGTCGGTGGCATGGTTTTGATGGGTTATGGTAGTGGGTTTTTAGCCAAGCCTTGAATTTTTCTAGATGCCATGGTGTTGGAATGCTTATTTTGGTTTTGAGCTTTGGCTTGCTAGATGGATTTCAGAATTCGTGGTGGAGGTGGCCTCAAGTTCCATTCCAAAAGGGCTAGGAATACCTTGACCATTTTTGAAGGGATACATGGTAAAGCCTGAGTGAGATGTCTATGTTTAGGCCCTAGTGAGCCTAGTTTGGATTATGGTAAAGCATGAGATACAAGGAGACATAGAATTCCTCAAGGATAGTGATGGATTCCAGATGGCATTCCAAGTTCTATTCAGTTTTGATCGGAGCACCGGTTTTTGTGTGATCAGGGTTTGATGAGGGTGAAGGTGGTTTAACCTATGGATTCCCTTGGTTGTTTTTGAATTGGTTTTTCTATGAGATCCCACATTCATTCTTGGAATATGGCATGGGGGTGACTGATGAAAGAGAGATTTAGTTTAGACATGTCTATGGTTAGGTGGTATGAGGAATTCCTGAACCTGGTCTAATTTTCCTATGATTAATAAAAGCTAAGTTATCTCACTTTTGCACTGATTTATATGTAGATTTAATGATTGTCTTATCTCTGATATTGACATGGATTTATGTTGGTTAGAAGCATGGTTAAATTGTTGGTTCATGTCATCGTTATTTCATCTATTTACTTGTAACTGTTAAATGGATGGATGTATGATCTAGTTGATGATGTAATAGTTGAATGGAGAAGGATTTGATCCTTCTGCTTATGATTTATAAGATGTTTCAATCATTTATTCTCTATATTGTATCATAGACTTGTAGGTTGCATTGATGCCAAGTGTTTGACAGAATGTCAGTTCAAGTTGGGGATTCTCAAGCCTAGTCCTGAGGTAGATTTTGATTGATCAACATTGTTAACATGTATTTAATGAATTCTGAAGGCTGTAGAAAGTTCTGGGCAGAGGTCGTGATTCTGAGCTTAAATAGTGCCTTAAATCCCCGGGTCACTGGCATATTACTAGTAATTGTTTTCCACAGTCGTTGGTAGGCAGGCCTCATAGAGTGACTTTAGGTTGCTGGTATTTCCCTTGCCCATAGCATGGGAGCAACTATGGCCTAAGAGATCCAGAACAACAATGGGACCCAAGAAAGTCTATCTGAGTGGTTGACTTGTATCCTAAGGGTTCTGTTGATGATGTCGGATGACTGTATGTGATGTTCCATTGATTCCATTTCCTTAAGGTCACCAAGGAGATAAAATCCCTTATAGTAACCTCTCTCATCACATGTTTTCCCATCTAGTTGGCTTCTAGGGTGGACATTGAAGGAGGGGGTCTTACAACTAGTTTCTTGCATGCCCATGTAATGGGAGTGACTGAATCTCTAGGGCAGTGAAGTGTCAAGTTGTCTTAGGGGTTGATCACATGGAAGGGTTGGTTGGCTCCTGTAGGTTCTGTGACATGCGTAAAAAGTCATATTGGTTGTGTGTGTTGGTTCCACTTCCGTAACTGTACATGGGGATTTGAATCAAACTGTAGTAGCCTCTCGTCACATGTTTACCCCTGGGGCTGGTTAACTTGGGTAAATGTGGGAGGAGGGTGTTACATACTGATCCACCCCCCTCTTAGTATTTAATACTATTTCCAACAATTGGTATGAGAACCTAGTTCCTTGAGCAACAACTTAACCACCTGAAGGCATATGAAGAGGAAACATGGATAAAGAAACTTGGCTAACACGAGAGGCAGTCCCATCTTTTAATGGAGTAGAGTATGTAATCTAAAAGGTTAGAATGGAAGCCTATTTAATGGATTTAGATGTTAATGTATGGTGATCCATAATGAATGGGGATAAGGATGAGCTTAGTGAAAAACCAAAAAGGATCATCATGAAAGGGATGTCAAATTTCGATGTTGATAAAATGAGATATTGTGAGATAGCAAAGGAAATGTTGGATAAGTTGCAATGTTTATATGGAGTACAAAGTTATGAAGCATTAGAGAAGGATGATGAATATTTTGCTCAAGCGGTGAATCAGAACCTATAAATGTTGTTACTGGAGATAAGAAGAGAAAGAAGAATATGGAGAAGGAATCATAGAGGAAATATGCTCCAAAATATGAAAATCTTCTTTCAAATGTGTAATATGTTGATACTCACTACAAAAGTGAATAAGAATGCTTAGACAAAAGGTTAGTATGTTCAAAATGTATGGCATTGATATGTGATAAATGTAATGAGATAGGTCAATCATTATCGAGATTTCCATGTACTAAATCACTTGAAGATAGAGATAGCCATGCATCTAGTAGTAGTGATGAGGAAGGACCTACTTTAGCTGCAATAACAAGTGGAGATACCTTTCAAGGGGAGGGTAGAATACCTCATGCTTAGGTTGAAGAAATATCTCAGTTGTCTTAATCCATAGGAGAAACTAAGAATATCCTTGGTAGTGATGAAGAAAGAGCTGAAAGTGAAATAAATCTTGGGTATGAGTTTGTTAGTACCTTTGACAAACATGAAAAATATTTAGATAAAGATATATATTCTAGAAATAAGCTCATATTTGCTCTAAAATAAATCCAGGAGCTTGTGGAGGAAAACCAAAAACAAAAGGAGAAGCTGCAAGAATGTGAGCTTTAGAATGATGTGCTGAGAAAAACAATTGCCAATATAGATGCTCAACAAGGTGAAGTCAACTGATTGAATGAGATGTTAAAAAATATACTTCAAGGGAAAGAGGCTCTTTGTGAGAGACTACAATCTGAAGTAGTCTCATTGAGACATGCTCTAGAAAAGAAAAATAAAGAGTTGTCTCAACATCAACAACGAGGAAAGAAGCAAAAAAGAGAGAATAAAAAGGAGTGACAAAATAAAAAGTAGCAGTAGAGGAAGGAGAAGCACCAAGGGCAACATATAATTACTTGAGGTAGCAATTAAATGAGTCATGGAAGAAGAATGAAGAACCATAAAAGTATTTTCCCTCTCAACGAAAAAGCCCTAAGAGAAAATGTATATTCAGTCCTTAAAATCATTTTCATGGTTATTTCTTTTCTTGCAATAATTATGGGAATAAAGCCATAAGTTGTAAATGGAACACATGAAAACAAAGAGTGTTGAGTAGCTACCACTGAAAAATGCATGAGATGCCCTAGATTGAGAATGGAAGTGGAAAGAAAGCACTTGGTAGGAATTTGATCCAGGTGGATGTTGGTGGCCACCCACCTATCCCATTTGGACCCTCACAACTGTCTCTTTCAACTTTTTCAGTTTCCTAAATTGTAGCACAGTTTACTATTTTTACAGTTTTTCGGGTCCTCAACTTCCGGAGCCATTTTGAGGCCCTAAACGACATTTTTTGGGAAATATAAGGCAACATGGGTCTGTGGACCGATGTTTCCTCCCAAAGTGGTAGTGCTCGGATAGGTCTTTCTAACGAGCTATCGTACGCGTCAAACGGAGATCGTATGCCAAAGTTACGACCCCGGGAAATTGAGGTACTTATTTACCCAAACGGGGCCCACAATTTGGCGTTTCATCTTCTAGGGTTAGGTTTCGGGATGTGAAAGGTTTTCCATTGTTTCTCAACAATAAATAGGCCTTCGAGCCTCATTGTAACACAATTCAGAGGCATGTAACTGCCACATCTCTTCTCAGAGATAAGCTACCATCGCCCTAGCTAGTTTATTTCCATTTCTGTTTGTAAGCATATTTCAGTATTTTACAGTAATGAAATGAAGTATTATTTCTGCTGCATATATGTCTTTATGGTTATCTCTGTATTTCATTGCGTTCCTGTTTAAATCCGGATCAGTGGTATCAGAGCGACCTATTTTTTCTCTGATTTTATTTGTATGTCCCCAACGAGGTCGGGATATAAGGAGTTAGGGCTTGAACTGGTTAAACCTTTGTAAGACCAGCCTCACAAATCCCAACGGACTCCCATGGTGGATGATAATAAAGATGAGGGAGCAGGAGATCCTATCAAAATCTTGCTCGAAGAAGCCCTCAAGTGACAACGGAACGCGATGATGGAAAACTTTGCCCAGATCCTTCAGCGGCTACCCAAAAGTGACGCATCAGCTTCCAGCAGCTACTCTGGAAACGCCATGCCCTTTAAGGTACAAGTTAATTTTGAAATCCCCATATTCAAGGGTGAGATAGACGGAGATGCCATAGATAAATGGTTAAATCTGCTAGAGGGTTATTTTTTCGTTCATGAATTTTCGAGTCGGGAAAAGATTGTTTTCGCTCTTCTCAAAGTAGCCCCCCATGTCAAGGACTGGTGGGAAACCTACTGCGAGCAGAAGGATGAAAGTACAGGCTCACTATTTTCAGCCACACCCACTTGGAATGACTTCCGGGATGCCATCAAGGAGCAGTACTACCCAGTCAAAAGCTATGAGGACAAATACATCAAA